>JAOXNO010000004.1:4551841-4568343 GCA_028565335.1 Limnodromus scolopaceus
AGCCATGGCGGCGGCGGCGGAACGGAGCCGCCTCAGTTTCCCGGGTGGTACCGGGGCCCTGGGGCGGCCCGTGCCTATGAACCTCTTCGCTACCTGGGAGATCGACGGTTCCAGCCCCAGCTGCGTCCCCAGGTAAACGGTGGGCGGACCCTTCCCCTCTAAACGGGCAGCCCCCCCTCCAGGACCCCGCGGCTGGGTGCGGAGTCGGAGGGCCCGCGGGTCGGAGGGCCCGCGCCCAGCCGCCGGGCTCCGGGTGCTGCTCCTTCAACGCCTCTCTCTTCCCAGCTTTGCGGTTCTTCCCTCAATTTTGGGGTCCCCTCCCTCCATTTTGGGGTGTCTCCATCCCTTACCATTTCCACAGCGACGGGCAGGGTTCCCCTACCCCTTTCAGTGGTTTTTAGAGGTGGATACGGGGGGGGTACAAGGAGCCTCTGACCCTAAAGCGGGGGGGGGTTGCTGCTGCCCTCCGCACCAGTCTGTGAGGGGGTCACCCTGTGGTCCCCCTCCCATGTCGGGGAGGCAGCAGCCTCCCTTTCCCCCCCGAAAATATAATGGTGTGGGAGTTGTGTTGGTGGCAGGGTTTGAGGTGTCTGGCTCCGTCTCGCACCGGGTTGTGCTCCCCGTGTCCCACTGTCCCGTCTGGTGTGTCCCCTTAATAGGGGGTTTTGCCTGGTAAATGCCTCACGTCAGTTGCTTTGGGGTGGGCATCAGGTTTTTTTCTGTTGGTTTTTCACCCCCTCCCAGTCTCGAATCTTTCCCCGTCTCTGGTGTGTGTGTGTATAAACACGTGGATGCATCCCTCTCTGCGCTTTTTTTAGTCCACATGGGAGGGATCCCTTTTAGTTTTTATAAAACTTGTGCTTTTCAAGTCTGGCTTTAAGAGAACGCCTTTGGGGATCTAAGCACGCTGAAGATGAATATTTGATGCCCTCCTCTTTACCTTTTTATTTTTTTTTTAATGGGGATGCAGCAAGTGAGCAAAAAGAGAACAGAGTCATCAGGCTGACCTCGCAGGAATGTAAAGCTTTGCAAGTTTTACAAACCCCCCAAATCCCTCTGTCTTCTGTGCCATCCCGATAGTAGATTGGACTTGATAGCCATGCCCCTGTCCTGCAAAGCTAGCAGCTTGCTCGTGGGACTGGTAACTACCTTAGCTTAAACATTACCCACAGTCATAGTGCTTTGACATCATGGGTGGGAAGATCACATGGGCTAGAAGAAAACCCAAGTCCTGCAATTGTAGATGATCTTGGTTTCTAACAGCTTATCTGTGCTGACAGCACCTTGGAGTGTCTGTTGGGCAGCAACTTTTACCACTTGTGTCTTGTTCAGCCTTTCTTCTCGGCAGCGGGAGGTCTTAGAAGGGGACCAGCACCAAGGGAAATGTGCCCCTCTTCAAGGAGTCCCTTTGCTGTGGAAGGAGTTGCCTCTATGGGAGGAGCAGTTGGTGCACTTTTGATTTTTGCACTAGATTCCAGTGTGATTCACATTGACCCTGGTGTTGTACAGAGGACACGGAGGCTGTCTTGTAATGCCATTTTGAAAACTGTTCTCTCCATTGCACCCTTTACTACAGGAAGGCGGTTGGGTTTCCATCTCGTCCACTCATAACAGCAGCTGTTAAATTGAAATGAAAAAACAAATGTCCGTTGCTGTCAAGGACTTTTAGTTCTGCATTATCATTTATGCTGATACTTGCAGATCTCAAAACAAGCTCACAACATAGCTTGCTTGTTTGCAAATCTGTAGATGACCAGAAAATGCAGTGTAAGGACACCGGTCCTGCCTTGATGTGGTAGGAGGTGGGGGTGTGTTTGCACAGGACTTGGCATTTAGGGTGGGTTCTGGGTGCTTGAATTGCAGTGGGCAGGTGGGCAGCAGACTGCAGGCAGCTGGTAGAAGTGCCTGGAGGAATCTGGGTGCTGCAAAGAACATGTTGGTATCTGGACAGGTGGGGCAGAACTAGGGCTTGAGAGGGAAATTTTGGAGTCACTGAAACGAGCTGTGAAGCAAAAGCTGGTGCAAGTGCTCAGATTGGATGCCCCGGAGCCTGAGGCATTAATGGGAGAACTGGGGCAACTGGGACCTTCTAGGAACATAGCTTCTGCATGAGGGAGTTTGTGTGTAGTGGTGGGTCCCTCTGATTTCAGCCCTGTTGTTGCCATCGCCTTTGCCTGCTGTTCTTGGGTGCCCTTTTCTCCTAGAGCCTGGGGAATTAAGTGGACATTCATCTGTTACATCCACTGCTGCTGACCGAACGAGCGGGTTCTTTCCATGACCCAGCTGGATGTGGACTCCCCCATGTGGGCTGGGCAAGCTTGCAAGGGCTGTGTATGGGCTGCAACGTATGGCAGGTCTGCAGCTGTAGCTGTGGGTACCAAGTGGTTTTTGTTAATCTGAAGTCAGGAGCAGCTGAGGCTGCAGCTCCTGCAGGGCTGTCGGTCTGATTGCACGGTGAGGTGTGTGCTGTGCTGCATGTGCTGGGCAAACACTGAATTCTGTAGCAGCGGCGGGAGTGCAGAGCCTGGACGCTCAATTCTGTTGTTTCTCATCATTTAACATCATGTCTTGTGATGCTACATCTGGTCCATGCCTTGCATTTCATTACAGGCTTTGCAACGAACCTCTCTGCCAGAGAAGGCAGGAGTTTGAATACCTTTAAGTTATACTGTTGCTTCTGTATCTTAAGAAGCAGCAGTAGAACTTATTGTAATGATTTTTCCTGTGGCACAATGGCATTTAAGAGTCTTTGTGTTATAGTGAGAGAGACTGGGATGAAAACTGTTCTGTGGGGGAAACAATATTCAAAACAGGCTTGTTTTTCAAGCAGACATCTGTTGGGACACGAAAGGAGGATGTGGAGTGGGCCTTGGTGTGTAGTCAAGGACTGTGGAACTGCCTTGGTCTCTTCTGAGATTTCCACCGGTTACAAGTTCCCCTCTGGGTTTCTGGTGACAGGACTTCCTAGTTGAGAAGAGGCTTGAACTTGGCAGAAAGTCAGAGGATTCATGGAAGAGGGGTATGTGTTTGGGGAGGGAGCATTGCTTCCTTCCCTCTTCTTTTTGGTGCAATAAATCTTACCCTATTTCTAAACCCTTTCCCCTACAGTAAGCTGGAGCAGGAGGGGCTGGGTGAAAGCAGCACCTGGAGCGGGCTGTGTCTGCATTGCCCTAAATTGTGTGGTGGGTGTTGAGGTGGAGGGATGCAGATGTGGTGTGTGCTTCCCAGATGATGGCTGAGAGCTGCACTGTGGGAGTAAGATCTCTAAAGCACTGCTCTTCAACACGCTCTTCTTTGGCGGGTGATTTACTGAAAGCCCATTCAGCTTCGGGGGATGTTGGTAAGATCTGGGAGGCTGCCTTGGTGCATCCATGGAGTTTCCTTGTGTGAAAAGGCTGTGTCTAAACTTTGGGAAGAATAATAGTGAAGAGTTGTTGTATTGTTCTGCAATTGTGCATTTTGAGTGAAAAACAAGGTTAGATGGTGTTTTGCACTTGTGCTAGTCTCCCTTTCTCTTCTGCCATTTCCAGAAATGGTTTCCTGATTTTTCTTCAGCTACACGTAGCTCCTGGGGGTTTTGACTATAGTGCTTCTGAAATGCAAGTACTTTCTTTTAGTCATCCCAGAAATGTGACTCAAACTGTCTCACTATCTGGGCGTAACCACTACATACCAGAAGGAAGAGATGCCTACCTTTTTCTGCTGTTTCTTTCTTCTGTGTATTGAAATAGTTTCCTTTGAGGAAGGTTACGGTACGTAAAGTTCTTCCTACCACCTGTAGAAGTTGAGCGTGATCTTCTCACTGCATGGCTGCGAGAGAATGAACATTTTTTCCCTCAGTTCCCTCACACTGAAAATAAAAGAATTATTCTGTGGATTTTGTTAGGTTTTGGGTTTTTTTTTTCTTTCCAATCTCTGGATCAAACGGTGGGTGTGAATGGCAGGATGCAATAGTGTCCCATCTTGAAGGAGCCTTATAAGGAGACAGCACCGTGGGGAGGCTGTGTAGAGGAAGAGTGGTCTTGGGGGGGAAAGTATTGTTGGAAGGGGGTCTGTTGGAGCAGGAGAAGGTGAGGGTCAGTGCTCCCATTCAGAGTAAGTTTTGTTTTAGGCTACTGCCTTAATTGTCACATACTTGAAAAGGTTTCTGCTAAGATTTGAACTGTAAAGTGGAGTGTATTGAGACCAAACTGCTCATGGAGCAGGTATGACCTGGTGTGCCTTGGATATACAAAGGAAGCCTGTGAAACAAACCTGGGAAAACATGGTGCTGGAGATCTGAGGTTGTTTACTGGACACTGCCTGAGCATTTCACATGTCAGCTTGCCTGCTGGGTGAGGAAACATGAAGGGAATCCACATGCATCCCTTGGACTCAAACAGGAGGCTGTGTGGATGTTACCGCTCGGCATGCTGTGTGATGGCCTTGCAGCACGTGGACTTTCACACCAGCCCTGATGTGGACATCCCCAGGGGCGATGGAAACTGATTGGGGTGAGGATGCAGATTCACAGCAGCTGAGTGGATTCTGACAGTTTGCTCATGCTCCAGGCTACATGCTTCTCTCCCTGTGCCAGCTCCCAGCTTCTTCCACTGATCTGTCTCACTGTATGTTTCCTGTAGCTTAATGAGTTGCAGTGGTGTGCAGAGAGGTCTGCAAACATGTAAAGGTAACAGCACAGGTGTGTGACCAGGAGGGACACAGTGAAGACTGCTGGGGAGCTGCTCCAGCAATCTGCATGTTTGCACCCCTATGTGGTGTTAATTCCCTCTCCCAGATGAGTGCTGGGGGTGTGTGACCTGCGTGAAGTCCATGGATGGCTGTTCTTCATGAGGGTTTGCTGCAAATGCTCTCAGAAGGGAGAGGCTTTTCCTCTTGGTACAAAGGATGTGTGCCTGCTCTGGAAATGGGAACTTCTCTTGGCCAGTGAGACCGTGTTCTGGCCTGGCTCAAGTAATGGAAACTATGCGCCGTATTGGCAGAGAAAGGTGGACAACTTCCTAGAGTAATAATTATGATCAGGTGATGCTACATAATTAAAAATGCTGGTTAATTCAGGTAGGGAGAGCTTTTAATTTAAATTTATCTTAATCTCATGATCTCTTGGTAGACTAACATTTAGGAGAGATCTCTTGTTTGCTAGGATAACCGCTGGCATGTTCATTGGGAGTGGACTGTAGATTTTCAGTATGTTTGGAACTAGGGAAATGTCTAATTACTCAGATGACTAGGTACCTTTCAGAAGTGCTTATTTGGAGGCTTTGTTTTGGCTTTGTTTGAATAGCATGGAATGCCTAACATTTTACCACTGAAGGAAATTGAATACAAGTGAGCGCACAGGGTAGGCTTTAAAAAAAATGCTAAGGCGATGAATATTTGAGATGTGTGGGGAAAAGCATCTGCAACTGAGCAATGGAGATTAAATGCTTGGGGTAGAGTGCAGTGGTCAAAACCAACCCCTTTACTCTGGGAGCCAGGAGATCCTGTTTTTCCTCCTTAGTCTTCGTGGAAGAGATCAAGACTAAAATAACATTACTTTGGGCAACATCAAGTTATCCCTTAGTGCTCCCCATGTAAATCCTATCACAGCAGTTACTGAGTTTGTCACTTTGTACGATACCACTGAATGTAATTTGGACTCTTGTATTCAGTGGAAAAAAAATTCTGTCTAGAGGCTGAGTGGTTTGTTGGAGTCAAACTTCCAGTTAGGCCTATTTTGAGTGATCTTTAGCTTGTGCAGGTCAAGAACAGTTCTGAAAAACTCTTAAAATCTCAGAGCTGCTAGCAGAAGGGCTCTGGATGCGGTTGTACATGATTTTCATCTGGATGCTTCATGCATGCCCAGTGTAGAAGGGCGTTGGGAGTGGAAGGAAAGGGCTGCTCTTTCGAACGGCCTCTTCCCTTGTCTTCTACCAAGTGAAGGTGCCCAAGGGACCTTCGCCTTGTGTTCCCTGGTAGGTCTGGCCCGTGCTTCTGCAGCCCTGTGTGGCAGGAGGCGACCTTGCAGCTGCTTGTCCAGGAAACAAAAAGCTCTTATCAAATGGGGTTGTTGATACTCCACCTTTCATCAGCTCCGAGCATGTGGATGATTTCTGTGGCAAGCTTGTGGCTGTATCAAATTAGCTATGAAGTGATTTGCATAATAGATTAATCAACCAGCAACGAAACATCCCTCTTTTCTGCCAAGAAAAGCAAAGCAACAACTCAGCTGTTACAAGAGGCCATTATGTTCCTTGCAACCCTTAATCTTTCTTTTTCCAAGAGCACTCCGTGTTTTGGCCTCGCGCAGGAAGCTGGCCTGCTCACTGGCTTTATTTGCGTCACATCTTGGCAGCTTTTTCTAATTCTTTTGGGCCAAATTTTGCCACCGTTATGGTGACCTTCTAGGGAGGGTATTTCCTATGGAATTGGTGGGTGGCGGCCAAAATGACTCTGTATTGCCAGGTCCTCCATTAGCCTTCGCCTTTCCATTGACTTACGAGAGAAAGTGAAATTCTTCTGGTCCCCTCGTGCTCCTTCCGAGCTGCAGAAGTTGGGGAGCAGGAGGACGAGGGGGGAGCGGGGAGCCTCAAAGCATGTGTAACTGTGAGTGGGCAGGAGCTGGTCACTGTATTTTATTTTTCCTGTGTTTCTACCTCCCTGTAAGCCAGCAATATGAATTTCCTAACCTGTATGGTGCTCGTGCGGCTCCAGATGTGACATCTGTGTGTCCTTGCTTGGTCGAAGAATGCCGCCTCCCAAACAGTGCTGGGGGAGTTTTAGTCCGAATGGATCCTAACGTGCAGATGATAAGAAGCTTAACTGCCTAATTGAATGTGATAGCGTGAAGCTCCTCTCATGGTGAGGTTTAATTGGATTATAGTACTGTACAGTGATGTGGAGGCTTGCAGGGCATGCAGCCAGCTTCACAAGGAGAGAGTGGATCCTTGCTAATCACTCATTTGTTTAAAACAATTAATTGCCTAGAGACCTCTAATGGGCATGCTGTAGCCAGGAGCTCAAAACCAAGGGTTGTTGATGACTACTGCACACATAGACCCTGTCCTTGGGTCAGTGTAGCTGTGGTAGAGGGTCTGTGGATCTGCCTTGTGAGCTCAAATCTGGGGAAAGGAGGAGGAGACGTGCTCCTTATGTTTGGAAAAGTAGTTGGGTGGGCTTTCTTGTTGCCTGCTGGTGACTGGAACCCATTTCCTCCTCTAGAACCACTTCAGCCTTTCCTGCAGCACTCTGTGTGGCTTCGTTGCTTGTCACAAGCTGTGCCTTACTTCTGAGGTGGCCTGCTTGTTCCTTCTCATGTAGCATCTGCGAGTCTGCAGGCCAGTCTGGCTTCAAGTGCAGTTTCTTGTAGGGCAATACCTATTTTTGACCTGGAGCTCAAATGCCAGTGTTGGATCTCCCCTGCTCCAGTGGAAAAGCGATCTAATTTTTAAAGTGTGATGCCAAAATAAAAATCAGAGCAGCTTGTATGCTGTGAAGTTTGCTTGGTGGGGGCTCTCAGGCATATAAACTAGAGCTGAGGTCTGTAAGCCAGAAAGTGTGCTGTTGCTTCTTGCCAGGCTTGGGATGGTGCATGGTGGCTGCTGCATCTTTTCAGTACCTGTATTTTGGGTGCAGCTCCTGGAGGCTGCGTGTTTTGGTGGAAGTCACCGTCTGCCTGCCGAGTGGCTGTTTTTGGGAGTTTTTGCACTGGAAGTAAGAGTGTTTGTTTTACTGATATTTCAAAAGAGTTTGAAATCTGCATGGTTGCTCAGATCTTATTTCAGAAGAGTTGTCAGGGAAAATAGCATTTGTTCTCCTCTAAGCAGGCAGATTAGCATAAAATATCAACTTTGATGTTGTGTGCAGTGTGCTCCTCATCCATAGTCTCTGCGCCAGTTTGGAGAGTCGACTGTCTCATAGATGTTTGAACGTTCTGGGAAATGCCCCCAAGGCCAGTGTGTGCCATTTGGGCAGGGAGCAGCTCTGGGACACTGGGAGGTTTTGATCAACTCGCCCTGGTTCCTGTGGCGGCTCATCCAAACTGTATTCAAGTGCAATAAATGCGAGTGCGTTGCTGTTGCTGGGAAATTTAGCCACCTTTTCCCAGTGCTCTAAGGTGTGTGGGACCTTCCCCCTCCCCCTGAAGCTCTAGTTTGGTCTAAAGACAAACCAACTCTCCTTTACTGCTCATTCACCTTTTTGGGCAGGGAGATGCTCTGGAGCTTGTAGGAGATTGAGTGGAAGGGAGTAGGGAAGAGGGAGCACTGGTGTTTAACCAAAACCTACACAGCTTGCAGGTCCTGGGCCTTGGGGAGGTAGTACCTTTTGTTCTAAAAAGAAAAGGAACAAACCTGCTGATCCAGGATGGATTTTTTTCAAATGTGTTTTGCTGGGGCTGGGGAGAGGTAGAGGTTTGAAGGCGTGAGGCTGTAAAGGCTGATTAAGTGTGTGCCTGTGTGCAGGAGGAAGGGATACATGTTTTCACCGCTCAGCAATGTGCTTTACTGTTAAAAAATCTTCTGAAGAAAGACACTCTCTCCTTCCATCATACCTCTTTGCTCTGTTAAGCTTGACTGTTCAAAAATCCTTCCCTGCTCTTTTTATTCTTCTACAAAGCCACTGTAGTGTGAGGGCTTGGAGGTTCTCCTGGCTGCTGGTAAGTAAATGTCACGTGCAGAGATTTCTAAAGGGATCTTCACCTCCACGGGGAAATACATGGAGGGCTGCAAATGGAGTCATGGGAAAACCATGGAGCTCATAATGCGTTTCTGGCCCATGTTTCCAGGGTTTCTAGTGCAGGGCTCTCCTTAATGGCCAAAACGAGCTGCAGTTTGCACATAAGCTTGTCTGATATGTGTTTCCCAACAGGCACTAGGCCAGATCTAGATATAGAGCAGAGAATAACCCCCATCGAGAGATTCTTAGGAAGCCTTATCTATATATAGTCTATATAAGTCTGTATCCCCTTTCTGCTGAGAGGACAATCTCTGCCTGGGGAACATGGTTAATGCAGACACACCCCAGCTCCTGAGAACCAGGCAAAGGTCCACAAGTGTCACGTCTGCCGCATCCTGTGCGAGCGATCCCGAACGTGTCCTGGCGCCTGCTGTGAGAGGGTTGCAGCGGGGAATTCTCTGCCAAGGGCCCCAGCTGTGCTACCCTGTGCCGTGACCGTGCTGTTGTGGCAAGCTGGTGTCACGCTCCTGCGGCCAGTCAGGCTTGTCCTCTGCAGGAGCACGCAGCAGCCGTCGGCCAGAGGGAACAGCTGCGCAGGCTGGGGCGCATCCTTCGCGCGGAGCTGATGGTGCCTGCGCCTTCGGAGCACCTTGGTCTGTTGAGCGCTCTCATTAAAGCGGTGAGATTGTAGCTTGGCAATGACTTGTCATGAAACAGCTCGTGTAGGATTTTCATGCCAGTGCAATTCCCTTTCCTTGCAGTCGCTTACCAGGGTGAGAGGAACCTGTGCAGATATACTGCTGCTTCTGGAGTGAGAAGCAATTTGCAGCGCTCGGCCCACCTGCTTCATCCTAACACAGCAGAAAAACCAAAAACCAAACAACGAGCAGGTGGCTTAGATCAGAAGTGGGAACACACAGCGAGGTGGACAGGGCTGCCCTTTCACACAGCAGTGTGGTCTCCTATTAATTTATGTGGAGGAGCTGCTTCACTGTTAGGATGCCTGAGGCCATTACCAGCCAACCTTCCTTTCTATACAGTACATTACTTTTTCCAACTGGTGCACTGCTGGGTTTTGTAGTTGTCCTGGCAGCCGCTGAGAGCCAGTCACAGAGGAGCACAGTGATCTTTCTACTGCAGAGAAGCTGCTGCCCACCTAGAATTTTTGCAGTGCATCCTGAAACTGGAGAAGTGAGAGTCTGGGAAGCTTTGTACCAGCTTGAAATGTCAGTCTGTGAACAGCTCATGAGGTTCTGTTGGACCTGCACAACTTCTCTGTGGATGCATTTGGCTCTGGGATTGTGGGTCTAGGTCTTTCTTTTTAAAAGAGCAGCCCTATCTTCTGCCCTGGAGAGGCTTATTCCTTTCTCTTGTCTTTTAGGGAGCTGGTCTGGCAGCATAACTCTTAACCCTGCTCAGGCTGGAACCTTGACAAGATGTGCTCTGCCTTCCCTGTGCCCATGAAAGTCGTAGGGCTGTTGGAGGACGTCTCCCTGCTCGCATTTTTACAAATATAGCAGGATCGTTTGAGGTCACTCAGTCTTGAGTTTCTTCAGGGAGAGCACACTTCAGCTGGAGGCTGTGCCAGAGTTAGATTTGACTGCCTCTGGAGGGGCTGTTCTGAAAATGGGTGTCTATAACGTGGGGAATCTCAAGACAGTCCTGCAAACTTTCCAGCTCATAAGATACACGTGCAGTCTTTATTTTGTCTTGTCACGCGTGTCCTGATTTCACTGCTGCCTCAACTGCGCGAACTCGGTGGTGTGTAACGGGGACAGGGACATTGCCATTCTCAGCAGAGCGATTGTACCCATTTCCCAGCTGTGAGGAACCAGCATCAGGGCTCTCAACCTTTTTACCATTCCATCTGTGCAGTGGGTAGTTGTGGGTGGAAGACACAAGCATTTACGGGTCCTCTGCCTGTTACAGCAAAGCTCCAATAGCTCACTTGCTGAAGAACTCAGATGTGCATAGAGCTGTGTGTACTGTCCTGACACTCTTCAGGTAAGGTCAGAGCTCGCTTTCACCAGCTCCTCTGAGGCTTGATGTGTCTAGTGGCTCTTTGTGACCTACCTGCTTAGGCTGCTGCTTGCCAGCACCTCCTGCCTTGGGCCAGCACAAGCATTTGAGAATTCACATGGTAAAGCAGGTAAAGGGCAGGGTTTGGAGGGTAGAGGTGAGGAAGTGGGTTGTGTTCTGGTTGGATGAGTTCTTTGCTGTGCTTCACTGCATGGCGGTCCACGTGGTTGTGCAGGCAGAGTGTGGGGATGAGGACGGAGCAGATAACTCATTTCATCTGGTGCTTCTGATGGAAAGGCATCAAGTGGAAGCAATAAGTGGTTTTGCATGCTCTCAATATATGCACCACATTTCTAATTTAGCAGAGCTTCTCTTTAGAACACGGAAATGACTTTTAATGACTGTGGGAGGAAAAGTCCAGCCCCTTGTTTAGAGGCCTGTGTTTTAGCTGCGGGCTAGAAGCCCTGGGTGGTCCAAAGTCTTGTGTGTGTGTTCTCCAGCTTGGGGCTGCTTTGTCAGAGCTGCAGAGTTAGTCAGGGGGAAGAGATGGTTGGGGTGGAGGTGGTGTTTCCTTCTTTTGAGCACTAAGGGGAAGTCTCTGGTGGGAAGAAGGTTTTGGGAGCTAGGCAAGGAGATTGTCAGACAGGCACTTTCTAACTTGAATAATTGACCGTGTAACCAAAGCTACTGGAGATTGGTGGGGATGTAACTGAATCTTTCACACCGATTCTTATGCAAATTCAAACATGTGCTCCTGGTTTCTAATGGGACACCTACAAATACAACTGGCTCCATTCAGAACTCGGCATCCGTGCACTGGATCTTTAATTTCTAATGACTTTATAGTAAGAGCGTGACTTGCAGAGCTGCATCTGTAACTGTTTCTCAGTGCTGCTCTTAGCCTGTGCGCATGAAGTTTCACTGTAGATTTTGTGTAAGTGACCTGTGGAGGTTCTGGCACATGGTTTGGTGTGTTTGGTGCTGAAACTGCCCACTGCCATACTGCTTCGCTTCAGTAGCAAAATGAGCTTGAAGATTTCACTGCTGTTTTCTTTGCTGATGTGTTGGGGCTTATTGAAGGTAAATTAAATTACCTTAAGTTCTGCAGAAAATAATTTGGTGTATCTACACTGAGTGCAAACAATCTGAAGTTTCTCCCCAGTAAATCTATGACCATGAGTTGATGAGCACATTTGATAAGTATTGCTATGGGCTCCTGGGGGGGAAATTAATGTCTGCAACCTCCTGGCGTAGCTTCAAAATTAGGCTTGGTTTTCTTCATAAATGTGCCACGTGGTAATGGAGCAGTTGGTCAAGACCATGTGGGCTTAATTTCTTTAAAATATAAACAGCCTAGAAATGTTTGTTTATATACAAAATATTCAGCCAGTGACTGTAAGCATTTCCATGTTTCTACAAGAAATGAAGGTAATTGTATAATAAGCAAGGATTTATATGGCTTAACTTGTTTCCCATCTGGCATTAGTTAAATTGGTGTTTTCATCTGCATGACCTCTTGGGGTGGGGAGAAATGATGAAAATATAAAACATGGCTGAAAAAGACCTTCCTAGGTCATCTTCTAGCCTGTGCAAAGGCTGGAGCAGCTCCACTGAACAACCCCTGGCAGCTGCTTGGCTGAGCGACTGTTTCCCCTCTGCCATGGTACGTGTTACAGGGTGGTTTTTGCAGAGGTTTTAAAATGGCGGTTTAGTAGACCGAGGACTTGCCTGTCCTGTATGCAGTCCTTCCCCAGTGTATAAATTTATATTCAGACTAAATAGATTAACTACAGCAGGAAGAGCTTCCTTCTTAAAAGAAAGCTATTGTTAGAGCATCGTTTATCATAAATCTCTAGTACTTCTAATCCTGCTCTCCTCCCACAGCCCTTTTCACCCTTCCATCTGCCTACTGGTTTACAGTTTGAAAGGTCTGCTTTGAGTTTCTTGGGGCTGTCCTGCAGCCTTCCTCTGTGATCTCTTCCTCTTGGACAGGCAGTTTTCAGTGTCAGAAGGATCATTCCAAAATGACCCCTTTCACGAAAATATATCTGCATGCTTTCTAACTGGTAGAAAGATGATATGCTGCTTTCCCGATCAAGTTGCACCCACTGCCTTAAAATGAAGGATTTGCAAGGGAAGCTGAGAACTGCAAGAACTGGATCATATATATTTCATGTTGCTAGTGGCTTGCTAGGGGCTGAACTCCCTTTTATTTGCTCTTCTATCTCTTCCCTATGCTGCGCCTGAGAGCGTGCCAGAATTTAAGGTGCTCCGATTTCTTTTTCAGGCCGGCGGGATCTGTATCTCCTTTCTGCCAGGATTCTGCTTTATTTTGCTTAATAGAGTTGAAGACCATTAATGTAGGCTTTGTCCTTGCGTCACAAATAGACTTTTGAGTGTCTCCAGGTACTTTGATAAGCTTTACTTGCTCGTGTTCAGTCCCAGTGAGGATCTGAGACAGCTGCTTGCAGATACCAAAGCAGATCAGAGGATTTTTTCCTCCCAACATGTAGCATTCAGCAGCTCAAGTGTAAAGCTGCTCACTGAGACAAAACTCTGGTGGTTCTTTCCTCTTGGACCATGGGGACGTGCTTGAGGATCAGAAACCTGGCCAGTGCTTAGTTCACACAAGCAGGTAGAGCTTTTTTCCAGGGAGAAGGGATTTCAGAGGTGGATTTTCTCAGTTCAGTCTTTGATCAGCATGCTCCTGTTTTTCTCACATGTAAGTGGCAGATCCCTGCTGGGTGTCCTTAAAAAAACACTTATAATAAGCTGTAGCTGTTCACTCAATTGTTTCCTTGTTCCAGGATCATAACCTAAGAGCACATGCAGCCTGGCAGTGCTGAGCGGCTCTGTTTATGTTCCTCCTGCACGTGCATTCAAGGCCAGCTTTCTGGTGCTGGTCCCTTCCCATGCACATGTTGAGTGCAAAGTGCTCAGCTCTTCTTGGTGCCCTGCACAGATGCTGATGGTACTGCGTTTTGAAGGTGCATCTGCCTTTTCTGGGTTCAGATGCTTAGGTTTGCTTTGCAGCGCTGCTCTCCTGCAGGTCCGAGTAGCCTGGTTCCTGGTGTTTCTGTCTTTGAACAGCACTAGCGTTCAAGGAGATCTCTGGATGACACAGCCTGTTGCACCCAGGTGCTCGAGTACTGGTCCAGAGCTGGGTTGTGAGTAGGTTTAGCCCGACCTCACCAGCATCCCAGCCACGTGCTGCCCGCTGCGTTCTTGCGGTGTTTATTACTCCTCTGGTTTGTCTCAGGGTTGCCGCAGGCCACTGCTGTGGTTTCGAACTGTGAAAGCAACACGTAGTGCTTGGCTTCCCAGTACACTTGGACTGAATGCATGCTTTCCTGCAGAATAGCTCACTTTGAAATTACCTGGTGGATATCGGTGAAGTCGTACAGTTCTTCACATCTAGCGGCATGCTGGGCATGCGTTTGTGGGAGGCTGCCACCACGATGAGCTCTCAGAGGTAGCTCTCGGTTTAGGACAACTGTGAAATGATTTCACTTTGCTTTTCTTTGCTTCTTTCTGGTGGTGGTCAGATTTGCTGATGGTTCGTATTTTAGCTGGGAAAAATGCCCCTTGTTGGGATTCTGGTATGTCTGTATGCAATCAAAAATGTTGAGTGGGCTGGGAATAGCTTCCAGCAAAGTTATATCGGTTTCTTGGAACTCTTTTGTTCAGTGGAAATTCCTTTCTTTTCTCTCCCCCTTCCCATCCCTCTGACAGCCCACCTCTTTCCTACAAGGACACGCTGAGGTATAATTCACAATCGAGTGACTCAAGTGAAATATGCACAGCTGCAAATGCATTTTTAAATGATACTTCATTGTTAGGGCTTCTCTCTGAACAGGTTTGCAGTTCCAGTAGCCGAGTGATCAGAATGCGGTAACAAAAAGGATTTTGTTGAAAACACTTGACTTTTATTAAGCTCTTAGAATGTTTTGAGCACTCACTTCTTTTGCATGCAAAAAGGAAGTATCTGGAGCAGGGTAGATCCACAGTGGGGAAATACATTAGATATGTCCCTGAGGAAAGGGTATGTAATTGAGTTTTCCTTTGCTTTCCCTGCATTGTATTGCAGAAATCATATGACAGTTGGAGAACAATAAAGGACACATTAGATGAAAAGTTGTATTGATGTTTGAAGCATCAGGACTATCCAGTCTTGCATGTGGCAGCTCTCCTCTACTTTCCCACTGAATGGAGAAATTTTGCAGCTCACTTTCCTCTTTGAATCGATCAAACTTGATGCTTTTGTGATATCTTGCTTTCTGTGATGCATAACAAAGCCCAGCAACTGGAAGCTGCAGGCATACAATATTCTGTCACAGTCACTGTGGCCCAGGGCGGCCAGGGTTTGGTATGGGGCTGACTGAATCACAGCCATACCAAGAGCTAACATCTCTATAGGTAAGTTGAAATAGATTTATTGACATTCAGAACATCACAGAAGTATCAGTTTTGAGGCAGAATTTGGTATAGCTTAGTGTAAACAATTCTCTAATCTCTGGAAATTCAACAGTTCATGTTCCTGTCTCTTGGACAGTGAATCCAGGCTTCTTCTAAAGCTTGCCATCTTGCTTTCAAAATGATCATCAGGTTTTCCAAGCTATTGCATGAGTAACTTGGGGCTTTTCTCCTGTGAGTGAATTCACACTTTCCACCAGCACTCCAAGAGGACCTGCTCTGAGCAGAAGCTAATCTGTGTTTGAAATGGTCCAACTGCAAACAGAGGACCCTGCTGACTATCAGCCACGGGGAGCCATCTGTCTCTGCAGTGTTCTTGCTGATTCAGGTGTGAAAACAGAAAAATGACTTAGTAATGTGTAATTGTACGAACAATTATGTGTGGTCAGAATTCTCATATATGTGATATACAAAAATAACTTGCTGAAACAGTCGTAGCATGTGCTCTCCTTGGCTTCAGTGTTTCCCTTCAGCTAGTTTGGAGGTGCTTGCTGTGAGCTGATGAGCTGACCTTTGCTTCATGGTGGTGGAAATGAAGGCTCAAAATAAACACCTGGGGAACGGTAGCAAATCTGCACTGGCTCTCCAAAGAGCTTGGGCTCACCAGGATTGTAGGAGCCCCGAAATCACTTGTCTTATTCTCTCTCTCTGTGTAGGAAAATATAATTCCTTTAGAGATGTGGATTTGACTGCCTCAGTGCTGACTTATCATGCCAAACCATGGCCTGGGAGACTTCTTGCAAATTGCATGCAAAATCTTAAAATGGGAGGCATTATTCTACTGTTTGTAAGATGTTGAAAGGTAGGGATGACCCATCTCATCAAGGCTTTAGTGTAAGTACCCAGGCTCCAAAGGAAAAGGCCTTGAGGGGTGGTGGATTTGGATTGCTCTGTAACAGATGGGCACAGGGAAGCAGGTTTAATGTTTTACAGGTGCTCTGACAGAGAACTTTTTGCATCATCCGTTTTAATCTTAGCTCAATCTGCCAGATGTGGAACATTTAACAGCTCTAGAAAGTGTAAAGTTTAGTAGATCCTTTGCCCATTAATGTATTTGAGCATATTGATGTAAAAAATCTCAGCAGTCAGAAACGTATCATGTACATAAATACATTTCTTGTATGACTAGCCATAGGCGCTGATGCAAAGCGTGGTGTGATTGGTATTAGCTGCAGTCATGTGGTGAAAATGAGAGGTTGAGTGTGGTCTTCTGATTGAGGAAGGCATAAAATTAGGGATACTTCCCATCCTGATGGCTGAAAAAATGTTGTGGTACTTATAGAATCATAGAATCGTTAGAGTTGGAAGGGACCTTAAAGATCATCGAGTTCCAACCCCCCTGCCCTGGGCAGGGA
>JAOXNO010000004.1:4568443-4639404 GCA_028565335.1 Limnodromus scolopaceus
CCTCACCACCCTCACTGTAAAGAATTTCTTTCTGGTGTCTAATCTAAATCTCCCCTCTTCCAATTTAAAACCGTTACTTTTCCCTGTCTTATCCCCACTGATGATCCTCAACTCTTTCTGTGACAGAAATGCTGTTTGACAGCCTGAGTGAGTGCACCTGCTTTAAGGATGTTCCTTGCCTCATCCATGAACAGAAGCAGTGACCACAAAATGATGCAGATACCTATTGCTTGCTCTTAGCATCACTGTCATGGTAGTGTTAGCTGATTGCATCAGGCAAATGTATTTGAAGAGAACGTTTTCAGGGAACTGGCTGTGGAGTTTGGTCTCCGTGAGTGATCTCATGGTGTGGTCCTGTTCACAAATGGAGTAACTTTTAGTGCTGGATAGGCTCCTCTATAATCCCTCCCAGCAGTGAACCTTTCTCAGTGCTGAGAAAGAGCTGCTTCTCATCCAGCCCCTGCTTGTTCATGCTTCATTTACCTCCATCTGCTTATTCTGTAGAGCATCTTCAGTTGATCTCGATAAATGTGGGTTCAGTGGAACTCATAGGCCTGATGAAAGGTTGTGGGGACTGAACGGGTTATGATTGTTATAAATCACTTTTAGTGCTTATATTCAGCATTAAAAATCTTATGGGGGTCTGGAACAAGTTTTGAGAAGTGAAGACCGGCATCTCAACACACCTTGTGTCTATCACAGCTTACCATTTTGCTTGTTTACACAGGTCACTCTTATGTTAGTTCAATTTGTCAAGAATATTTATTAAAACAAGTTCAGGCATTTGATTTGCTTTGCTGCTCCCTTATTGCTTTTAGGAATGAAATATCACCAGCAATGATGCTGAAGAAATGTAGTATCTAAATGATACTGAGTCTCTGTTTGCCAGCTCAACTTCCGACAGCTCCTGAAGAGGTTTAGAATATTAAGCAAATGCAAATGTTTCTCCAGAGCAAATCCCTGCGTTCTGCCTGTCACTGCAAGCGTTTTGCACTGGTGGTTCTTCTGTACTCCTTTAGTAAAAGTTTTGGTTCCTTTTTTCCCTGATAAACTTAGACGTGATGTAAGCTTTCAGAAAAGAAGGTAAGGAAAGTCTGAGTTGCTGAGTTTTCTCCCTTTTCCATGAAAAATGCAGTGAAATCTCAGTCATGAGGGGGTTTTACAGAAAACAAATAGAAAACCTTTGCGCTGAGTTATTTCCAAACAAGTGCTTTCTTTTTCAGTAGCAGCTCTTTAAAGTAGAGCATACAGAGTATATTTAGATGTGAAGAAGAAAGATTGCGGGGGGAGGTGGGGAGAGACATTTTTAAAGTGCTGTTGAGAGACGTTTTGAGATCACCTGGAGACTGGGAGTTTCCCTAAAGGAAGCTGCTCTCACTGAGGGGACCAGAAGTGCTCTGAAAACCTGGGCTGTCTGCAGTCCCACTGCCAGGCATGGAAATGCATCTTCTCCTGACCGTCCCCCAAGCTGTAAGGACAGCCTGGTGGTGTGGGTTCCTTCCTGTTTAGGTATCTCCTCAGAGTAGGGAGGAAGATGTTTGATGTGGTCTTTGTCAGTGCAAAATCTGCTGCTGCTTCACTGTAAAGTAACTTCCACGGATCAGCTTTAAAGAGAGATCTCTTTACAAAAGCTCCTAGTTTCTGTTCATTAGCGCACTTTTGTGGCGGGTTCTGTAGTTTTCAAGGCCTTTGGTGGAGAGCTTGTGTTGTGCTTGACAGCAGGTTAGGCACTGCATTCCCTGTGAGCCTTTTCAGTCCAGTTCAGCTGCTTTTGGAAGTTAAAATATTGCTTCTGGTTAGTGCTGAAGTTCCTTCCCTGGCAGTAGTGGTGGTCGTTTCACTTCAGCCATCTCATTCTCGCTTCAGCCAGGGTAATGTGGTTCGCTATTTGGCTTTTAGAATCTCGCTAGATCCATTATTCCTGTTCTTTGGCGATTTCCTTCCCCGTTTATCTGTGCACTTTGAGCACCCCAGCAGACAGTCTGCAAATAATCAAGTGCTGCCCAGAATATTTGATGGAAAAAAATGCAAGGACTAGGTGCCGGAGCACAATGCGGCTTCAACCAAAGGCATCAAGAGGCATTTCTTTGCAAGCAGTGCTGAACGCTTTCACGTTTTCAGCCCTTTTTTTGACCACTGTCAATATTGCCAAGCCCCTCTCAGTTTGCCCTATTCTTTCTGGGGAGACAATTCTGCAAGGGCTAGTACATTTCGCCTGCTTTACCCTCGATGTTTTGTTCCAGTTTGAGGGATATTGACTAGTGTTCCCAATGTGTTCAATGCTGAATAGAGATCCCCAGCTTTAGCGACAGGATCCGGAGTTCTTTGTGAATTATATTTAGTGCTGATGGAGGCTGCTTTGTCAGCTGTGTGTTGTTGCCTCGTAAAAACTGGCACCATTCAAATCTAAATAAATGCCGCTGGGAAAGGAGGACCTTCCTTTTATAACTATTTTGATGTGTTTGACTTGAAAACATCCTTTGAGCTGTGGCCAGAGGGCAAATTGGTTGTCAGTGTTGCAGTCCCCTGTTGGAAGCACCTGTGGCAGAGATGAGCTGGTGCTGTGGGGCTCGGAGGGGCTCGGTCCCTGTTGTGCCATGGGGCTGCCAGAGCAAACAGCCGAGGTGCTGCGGGCATCGCCCAGGGTGGTTGGTACAGCTGCAGAAATTGCTCTTCGTGGAGCTGGTGGTTCTCTTAGCCTTCCTTCCCACCTGCTGTTGAATACGTTGGGGTTTGGAGTTGCAACTTCCCCTCTGCAGCTCATTCCCTGTAGTTCAGGTTATGAGTGCTGTATTTTTGGAACCTCTGCCCACTTGGGCTCCCCAGTTCAAGAAGGACAGGCAACTGCTGGAGAGGGTACAGCAGAGGGCTACAAAGATGATTAGGGACCTGGAGGATCTCTCTTGCAAGGAAAGGCTGAGGGACTTGAGTCTTTCTAGTCTAGAGGAGAGAAGGCTGAGGGGGGGATCTGATCAATGCTTATAAATACTTAAAGGGAAGGTGTCAAGAGGATGGGGCCAGTCTTTTTTCATTGGTGCCCAGGATAGGACAAGAGGAAATGGGCACAAACTTGAATATAAGAAGTTCCACCTAAACATGAGGAGGAACTTCTTTACTTTGAAGGTGGCAGAACCCTGGGACAGGCTGCCCAGGGAGGTGGTGGAGTCTCCTTCTCTGGAGAGATTCAAAACCCGCCTGGACACGTTCCTGTGCAACCTGCTCTAGGTGGACCTGCTCCGGCAGGGGAGTTGGACTAGATGATCTCCAGAGGTCCCTTCCAACCCCATATCATTCTGTGATTCTGTGGAGAGAAGTTGTACTTTGGGGTACTAAATAGTCCCCTGTGTTTGAGGCACAGTGAGAATTGTGGGGGAAAAAAAAAAAAGAAGTTTCTAACTTAAGTGATGAATTCTGCTATCTCTTTGACCATCACCCTATTCATCTCCAGAGTTAGGGGAGGAGGGAGCCGGCGTTAAACATGGGGCAGGTAAAGGAGCAGAGTAGAGCATTGGCTCTGCGAGGTATTGGGGTGGCTGGCTGCACGTGCCAGTGTGTAAGAAGGCCAGAATGGCAGGCTCTGACTGTCTTCTGCAATGAGAGCAGCATTTGGGGTCTGTGAAGTGTTGTTCTGGTCTGAAAGCAAGCCCGCCAGCGAGATGCTTTGAATATTTGATTGCTGTGCTGGCTGATACCAAACGTACCATCAAAGTTCACAAATGTTTTTCAGTGCTGTTGGCTGCTCTGCCTTTACCCTTATAGGACATTTTGAGCTCTCGGTAAGAGAGCAAACAGCCATTTGGGCTATAAATTACACCTACGTGGTTCTCCCACCTTGTTTATTTCAGACCATATTGCGAGCTTTGCAAACAAAACCCTGTTCATCTGGCAATCAGTGCACCTGGTTTGAATCAAGGTTACAGAATGACAGACTGTTCGGAATGGACCACCTACCCTGGCTTTGCTGCCTTGGCTACAGATGGGTCAGCAAGGGAAAAGCAAGCTTAAAAAACAAACAGAAAAACCCACCCCCCAAAACTAAAACTCCTTTGGAAAAAAAGCTCCTACAACAGTTTTCAGAAAGTCTGTTTATTCAGAGAGGTGTAAGGTGGTTGCCTTTCAGAGAAGCACGAAGTCTTAAGAATTACATGCCATCAGGATCTTGGCTTTGGTTGAGAGGGCCACGTGTCTGACTGTGCCTCGTGAACAGGGCAGCATTCGGGGATGGCTGAGTGAGAAGTAATTTGATGCGACCATTGGTGTGAGCCTGTCTGGTCCCTGACAGGCTGTTCAGCTCTCCTCTGCATCAGAAGGTGTCGTGGAAGCTGTTCAAAGTGGAGAGAAATAAGGCAGAGAGACGGCAAATTGTTCATGCCCTGAGAGAAAGCTCTGATCTGGGGACACCAGGAAGCCATCTGTTTTTCCTTGCCTGCTGTCTTAGCTGGAGGCTTCCTAGTCCTGATTTCTCATGATGAAGAGATCACAGTGACGGATAACCTGAGCAGAACTGAGCTCTTCATTACAGGCTCTTCTGACATGGGCCTGAAGTCAAGGCTCCTGTTGGTATAGTTTTCTCCTATTGATGGGTGCCTTTGATGGGCTGATTTACAGACAAAGGGGAGGATCGGGATATTTCAGGCTGAGTCCTGGCCTCTAAGGGTTTGCAGACCTTAGGGACAGTATGTGCTGTGGCTGGGACTGTGGTGTCTCCCCGGGGTAGCCAGGGGCTACCAGGAGTGCTCGGAGAGCACAGCACCAGGTGGCACAGTAGTGGGAACGTGGGAGCTGTGGGCCATTCAGAAGCGGGAACGAAAAGCAGAATAGCACCTAGCATTTTGAAATAGTCAAATGCAAGACTCCTTGGAGACGAGTCCTTCCTACTGTCAAAAGAAAACACTAAATACTGAACCAGACTGGCCTGTGCAGGAGGTCTCCCTCTGAATCTGCCTGCACACAGATGCACGCCAGCTCCTCGCTGCCAAGCACGTACAGGCTTGGGATGGGGCAGGGGAGCTGCTGGGGAAGTGGCTGGTTGGAGAACAGAGTTCTTGACGCAGCAGTGAAGGAGCATTTGCCATGAGACTGCTCCGGAGGGGAGTGAGGAGGAACAAGCAGGCTGTCAGAGGAGCTGGTCTCATTTGTTGCAGGGAGCTGGTCACGTGCAGGCTGTGACATCCCCAGTTGCTGTGGAGACGTTACAGCTCCCAACCTGATGCTGCTGCTGCGTTTGGGGATGCAGTGCTCAGGGTTGAGGCTTGGATGTGTTGGAGGGGGAGGGCAGGGGAGAGACTGAGGGTTATCATCCAGGCAAGGCACATGCTGGAGAAAACATGTGCCTTGAGGCATTTTCTTTAACCCTTTCATCCACTGAGTGATGCCCGGAACAGAGCAAGGATTTCCTGGGGTGTGTGCTGAAAGGCTGGCTGCTTTCTTTGTCCTTGCAGCCGACTGCAGCTCTGTCAGCTTGGCAGGGAAATGCTGGTACAAAAGAAGGCAGAGATGCGCTCCTCCACGCTTTGCGGCAAGCTGTGGACAGATCAGGAAGCCTTTAGCTCTGATGGTCCTTCTCGCCTGCTGGCTACTTTGTGCGGCTCCCGCTAGTCTCAGAGGGTGCAGGGGCAGATGGGAAAGGCTCCTGGCAGGCAGGCAGAGCGTTCCTGTAGCATGCCTGGAATAGCCAACCCCAGCGATCAGCCTGCTGTGTGACAAGCATTGCTGTCTGGGGCAGGGGGCCAGCGAGGAGAAGGCAGGTTGCATAAGGAAGGAATGAGCCAGGGAGGGGAGGGCTGCTGGGTTTGTTCCAGCTGAAAATCTCACTTCTTCATCCCCTATCCCCAATTTGTCTTCGCATTCCTCCTCTCAGAGTCTCATTTTGGTTTGGGGTGTGATTCGTTTGCTCATTTGTGTATATGCTTTTGCGCCAATCTGTGAGGCATGTGGTGGGGAGCCACCCTCCACCCTGGCTGGCTCGCATAAGCTTAGTGGGTTGTGCCTTTGTTTTGTTGCTGGCTAGCTGAGAAATGAAGCCCTCGCTACAGAAATGGCTTGGCCAGTCCACATCCTAAAGGCTCCCCCTCCCTGACATGTGCTACTTTGACTGCTCTCATCAGGTGCTCAAATGGGAGACTGGCATTTGAGTGCTGCGAGGCTTTCTGGGCGAGAGGCTGTACTGCAGCACGTGGGTATCTTGTGCTGGCTTGTCCGACCCATAGCTACCACCAGCCTTTGGTCGGATGGATGTGGCTGTGCCTGGTCTGTCTCCATCTTGCTGCTTGTTCCTTGAGGGTGGTGCCTCTTGTTACTCCAGCTACTACTAAATTAATGCAACAAATATCAGATGTGTTTGTGTCATCTATAATGTGGAAAGTGTGGTCCTGACAGTCTGTCAGAGGAGCCTTATCCATGAATCAGCTTTTCATTATTTGCTGACTTTAGTCTTTAAAGCTAATAAAATGCCTTCCTGTTGCCTCAAAACTTCAAAAATGTTGATCAAACCTGACCCACCAGTACCATAGGCTCTTTCATTGATGCTCACTTTGGTGTCAGGATGCTGTGCAATCCTGGTGTTCTGGATGCTGGGTTTGAAAGAGGCAAGCCAGGAGAGGTGTATTTAACTAGACTTGTGCCTGTGCTTGGCTTTGCAGGCAGTCCTGGTGTGAACACATCGGTAAGTTTGTCTAACTCCTTTGTACTCCATTGCCTGCCTGAGAAACAGACCTAATCCTTACTTTGTGTCTTTTTTTTCCCCCTCTAAGTCACCCTGTAAAGGGCTTTGAAAACATCAGTGAAGACTGAGAAGCCAAATGTATAGCAGTGCGTGCAAGAACTGAGATCTCGACTGAGGTCAACAAATGTGTGAAGAGAGCTGCTTCAGCTCTCGCTGAAACAACCTCTTAAAGGGAGAGAAAGCTGCTGTTTCTCAGCAGCACAGTTCAGAGCATGTACCTGGGAGGTAAGCAGTTGGTGACAGGCCGATTTCCTGCCAGTGTGACTTGGAATACATCAGGTCTCAGCTAGGTAGTCAGAACGTGGTGTGACACAACTGCCAGCCTGCACAAAAAGTTTTGCTTGGCTACCTGAAGAGTATGTGGAGCTGTGGAGACTTAATATTAAGCCCTGTGGGTTTCACCAGCATGGCTGTGCCTCAGTAGTGCCCCTTCCTTTCCGGACTACTGAAGCGTTAAGAGGTGAGATGTGCCAATCCAATATGTAAACTCTGTTTTGTGAGCCAGAGGTATCTGACTTGGAGGGATCCTGATCCCTTTCTGCCTTGGGTGAAGCCTCTAGAGCCATCCAGCAACGTCTTGGCGCATTGAAGTAAGATGTATCTCAGCATTTTCCAACTGATACGGTGGATTAGAGTATCTAGGCCTGGATGCGCTTTAATCCTCAGTCATATTAACTGCATGTTGCTCCTCAAATAGCAAATGTATCCATGCAGAATTCTAGGATCTTTTCAAAATGTTGTGGGTCTGCAAAATTTTGACACCCCCACCCCTTTTTGCATGCTCAGTTTGTAGCAGGTGTGTCTGCAATATACTTGAAGTGAGTAGGACA
Organism: Limnodromus scolopaceus; assembly: GCA_028565335.1. NCBI lineage: Eukaryota > Metazoa > Chordata > Aves > Charadriiformes > Scolopacidae > Limnodromus > Limnodromus scolopaceus. The sequence continues at coordinate 4,575,998 of JAOXNO010000004.1, forward strand.
GTATTTTGCCTGTAAAGGGATGGTGTCTGGCTATGCATGTGTGTCATTGTGAGGTCCTGGGTAGAGCCTGTTGCGTAAAATAAGCTGCCATCCTCTTACCTGTCTGAACAAGACCTGCTTGCTACAGCACTTCTGTGCATCTTAGTCTCTAGAATCTTAAGAGCTTAATTCTCTGCATTAATGCTGGGAAGAGGATTTCAAGATCCTTGAGAATAAGAACAGTGAAAATACTTGTTCTGCAATTGTTTCCTGGCTCCTTAAAGCTTATTTGAATGGTTCTGTAACCGAAACAGCTGGCTGAAGGTTGCTGTTTAGCTTGCTGGTAAGTGTGAACGAAGGAGAAGTGAGCAGAGGCTAATAGAGGACCATTATGCTTCTTTGCAAGTTGCTCAGGTTACATTTCTGGCATGACAGAAGTTGGGGCGCTTGACCTCTGTCTCCTCGTTGACTTTGTTCCTGCTTTGGAGTTTACCTGAGAATGGGACTGAGATTAGGTAATTTTGAGACAATTATCTCATAAGCTTTGGAAAGTGAAGAAGCACTCTTCCTGTGGCTCCTACCATCGATCGCCTTGCCTGGAGGCCCCACTCTGATCATTTAGTGACATTAGGGGACAGCTCTCTTCCCCCGTTTTCTCCCCAAGCTAACTCTCCTAGGCCAGTGCAGAGCCCTGCCCTCAGTGCAGGAGAGCAGCAATGAGTACATCCCTGTGCTGTCCTTCCCTTCCTGGCCATAGGCGAAGCGGGTGTAAGAAGCCGCTTGTGCAGTTGGCTGTTTGTGTGCTGCACGCGTTCATACCTTACTTAAGCAGCTGTCTCTGAAAAATGCTGTGCAGGGCTTCTCGCTCCGGCCTCTCCTGCACAGGCGCCTCTGTAGCTATGTGCAGAATGGCTCTGTTTGTCTGGGCAAGTGTGTGTGTAGGCGGGTGTCTCCCTCCGCTTCTCCTTCAAGTGGCTCCCAATTTATTTTGGGACTGACTTGGGTGTAGTGTCAGCTCGGAGCAAAACGCTCAAAGTTGAGGTTGAAAGCATCGGGGTAGGAGGCTGCTTGCCATCCTAAAACACTGAAATAATGTGGGTGAGGTAAAACTGTCCAGTGACCAAATGGAGACCAGTTCTTTCCTTACAGCCATCGGCTGATTTAGGTTTACAGACCTCAGAGGAGAGTGCTCCTGGCATGAAATGTTTTCTCTAGGAACAATGTCTTCTCAGCTTTTAACCTGGACAAAGGATATCCGTGTAGTGAGCTAGAGTCTTCCTGCCCCAGCTCCCGTCTTGCACTTGGAGTCCCCTATAGCTGTGGATGTTACTATTCTTGACTTCTATGGGGCTTAATTAAAATACAGGTCTTTAATTTTTAATTTTTCCTTCCTGTTGATTCGACTGTCTCTGCGTGAGCGAGGTCTCAGTGCAATTACCATGCTCCCTGTGGAGACACAGACATTTAATTCACTGAGGCAGACTCTTGGAGGGAGTTTATTTTCCTGATCTTCCTACTCGCAGGGATGCAAAAGCAAAACATCCAGTGAGTAAAGAATGCAACACTTTATTTGGCTGTTCTGGGCATGTTTACTGGATCTCGGTTACCGAAATGTTATGTTCTTTGCAAAGAGCTCGTGATGAAGCTATTCAGCACAACTTGCATTAGCAGGGCGAGTCAAAACCATTGGGCCAGGGCCAGGTTTCCTCTTTAAAACTGCATTCTTGCAGCAGTGATGTAAAAAGATGAAGAGTTTTATTCTTGTGGAACGCATTAAGCTGGCTCATGATTTGTTAACCTGAGAACGGGGTCAGCCATGGACCTCGTGCCTCCTGGACGTGAGGGACATGTGTGTGACTGGAGGGGACGTGAGCTCCTCCACAGGCACTGCCTGCTGCTGTGTGGGATCCAGCTGTGCTCTTAGCAGGGAGATCTACTATGAACCTTCAAAAAACGGGTGGAAATCTTGGCGCTCAGATGTCTGTTGCCCTTGTTTAACACTGTTTTGGCTAACTTAGTGCTTTTGCTAGCTTAACTCCCTACGTGCAACCACAGGTCAATGCTGAAACAAACATGCAAAGAGAGTGTTTGCCCGCACCTCCTGTATTGCAGTCCCAGGCTTTTTATAGACCACTCGAAATACTTTGGGCTCTTTCAGCTCCAGCCCTGAGCTGTGTTCACAGAGATCAAATACGTATGTATGTGAAACTTGCAAATTAACAGGCTCATTGATAGAAATGTTTTGTGAGATCGATCTCTTTCCTGATGCCTGAGACTTGAGGGAAGTACAACAAAATCTAGGCAAAAGATAAGTGTATGGAAGGAGGTGCCACCGTTATCAGAGGCAGTTACGGCAGACAAATCCTTGCTGTACCTGTGGGTGTGAATGGTTCACGATTCCTGTGTTGGTAGCAGGGGCACCACGCTGGCTCTGGATGCAGTGACATGCTGGAATGTGCCTTTTCATGATTACTTGAGTCAGGTATGGCCTCTTTCTGCTATGTATTCTGGAGGTTGCTTTGGTTTCTAGGCTGCAAACTTAGACAGCAGAAGATGCAGAACAATATGTATGTTGAGGGTAAAAGTTATTGGGTGGTATTTAAACTCTGATTTTATTTCCCCTCCCCCCTGCAATGGAGAATATAAACATTTCATTGTTGTTTGTGTGCAGCGCCTTTTAGTACCAGCAGCCCAGCAATGGAGGATAAAGAAAGCAGATACGTCCCATGTCTTTTTCAACTGCTTTTGTTTTTCTGATGGCTGTAAAAGAGGCATTTACTTTTTTTTTTAATTTTTTTCTCTAAGCAGCAAGTGCTCCACAGGGCTTGATCAAAGCTCATAAATGATGAATTGAAGGAATGCCCGGCGGAGAACAGAACGCCCTCCTTGTGCTCTGCTGTGTGTGCTGAGAACACCATTGTTTCTTCCCGTACCTTTTTCATCCTCGAGCTCGGGGCTGGAGAGAAAAGGCCTTTGTTCCTTGCCTGTCAGCCGAGACAATGCCAGTGTGTTGTCCTACCTCTGCTCGCAGCACCTGACCAGCCTCAGCTCTGTGGGTTTTGGCAAGGCCAGCGCGATTGTCCTCCAGCTACAGCCTTACAAAGAAAACAAACGGCACCACAGCCTCCTCCATCCTGGCCCGGCTGCCTCACAGCAGTGGCCGTGTGTGTCTGTGCTTGCTGGTTTGTCCAGGACGCACAGGGAAACGCGGAGGCCTCTCCTGCACTCTGGGTTGAAGGATGCAGCCTCACCCGACTTCCAGTGCACGGGGACGCTTAGGTTTGCAGTGGAACGCACTGGCCTGTGTTCTCCTGCTTCCCCAGGTGCCTGCTTTGCCCGGGGGGGAGGCTCTCCCCCAGGTGAAAGCCTGCTTGGTCCCTGCTCCGCCAGCAGCTGCAGCTGGTCCTGCCCGCTTCTGCCATCCCTGCTCCGGCACCCAGCGCCTCCAGGCTCGCCTTCTCGGGCACGTTTGTCTCCATGACACTGCACACAGCTGCTGGTGGTGTGACAGAGGGGAATGGAGGCCCAGGCAGGCCAAGTTTTTCCACCTTCCTTGTAATTTCTGTAGTAACTCTGGCTGTGCTATCTTCTGATGCAGAACTCTGCAGAGGAGAGAGCTTTTAGTTCTCTCTCTTTTTTTTTTTGAGGGGGTGAGGTGCTGATAGCAGGAACCAGTGCTTTGCAAATGAGCAGGGAGAGCAAATAGCACGGGCTGGGGTGGAGAAGAGGCTGGCAAGGGCATGTTTGGAGAGCTGCTTGAGTGAAGACCGTAAGAGCTAAGATGGGGCTCTGCCCTGTTCCTCGCTCCGCACGAGAGGACAGAGTTGAGGCAGAGCCACAGGCGTTCCTGGATGAGGCAGGCAGCAGTTGCTTCAACGTCGGCTGCTGCTCCTGTAGGGAAGAGCCTTTAGCTGCGTCCCTCCTCCAGTTTTGCACCCAGGCTGATCGTGTCTACCTTCAGGCACTGCAGCAAAGCCATGCTTCAGCTTCCCACTGTGGTGAAGAAGGTGGTGGAGGTACAAGTCGCCCTTGCGGTGGTGGCTTGTTCGGTTCCTGGCACCGGCGTGGAGTCCTGTAGTTTAAGTGCAGGCTTCAGTCAGCAGCACTCGTGCTGCTGCTGCCTGAGCATTCACCAGAATCCAGCATCAGCTCCTCTTCCCTTCCTGTCTACTGCTGGACTTGGCCCCTTCATGAACAAGAAGCCATGCTGAGGCTTGCTAACATCCCATGGCAAAGGCCAAAGCCACCCATGCCGTGGGGTAGGGACCTGACACAAAGGCGGTGCTGGCTCCTGGCCAGAGTGACGGATGATGTCTAGTCACTAGTGCCCACCCGTTAGTTTTTTGCCTGGCCCCTGCTTTCCTCAAGCTAAGCTGCCTTTGCTTCAGGCTTATCTTTCCTCAAAGTTTGTTTCTGGGCATACTTTCTTAATTACACCAGCTGGTGGTAACTTTTGTGAAATTGTGACGGTGCCAATACTGTGGTCCCATTACCTCAGAGCCTCAACTCAGCTGCATGTAGGCCAAACTTCATCCCCTCCCAAGCTCTCTGGGCTGGGAGACAGAAGTGCAAACAGCTTTAACCAGAACAATGTAGCATTGCCTGGGTAAAGAATGTGATTTACTTGCGTATGTGTGGCATGTGGACGCCAGGGCCAGAGGGCACCGCTTGAGTCCTCTCCTTCTTTCTTTTTTTTTTTTTTTTCCTCTTTCCCATTAGAGATGCCTGGGCCACTTGCTAGCACTTTTGTTTGGGGGTGAGGAGGAGAATGTGTGGGTTGACAAGAGGAGGTGGGAGTTGAGATCTTTGGGAGCCAGCAGTCTGAAAATGAAAAAGCCAACGATCTAGGAAAGCTTTGTAGACAAGTTTAAAATTAGACTGACCCAGTCCTTTTATATTGCTGGAATTTAATTCCTCTGACCCTAAAGCTTTTGGTCTGACTCAGAGCAAGAGTTCCCAGGCTGTGGTTGGTGGAAGTGCTGTGGGGTGCTCTCATGTGGCTGTGGGTCTATATCAAACTGAGAGACGTCCCTCCTGTCCACCTCCTTGTATTTGTGAAAGTTTGCAGAAATTCAGTCTGAAAAGCCAGGGAAGACTCGCCTATTTCTGCTGTCTTTATGTCTGTATCAGTGTGTGGCTTATGCCCGGAGCCTGTTCACCCTCAAACTGGGATACTGCTGTGTGTAAAAGCTGTTCAGAGCTTTTCCTTTTTCAGGCATGATTGTAACTGTTTCTCTTCTGTTCCTGTTTACAGGTTGTGCAGCTTGACATTAAAGAAACTGGTAGTCTTAAAGGAATTGGATAAGGAGCTTATTTCTGGGGTCATTGCTGTCAAAATGCAGGTAATTGCTGCTCAGTTCTGAGAATTAAATGTGTTGCTTGGGGAAAAAATGCTGGCAGATGCCTAAACTGAGCTTCACCTCCATGTTAGGGTCCATTGCAGCCATGGGTTTCTTCTCAAGTACATCAGGGCATTTTGGGTGTGTGTAGAGTCTCTTGTGATCCTTCCCCCGTGTTCCTATTGAATTTCACTGTTGTAAGCAAGGAAAGTTGTTTGCTGAGGGCTCAGCATGAGCTTCGATAAAATGTAAAAAATGCTCTTTACGGATCATATGCTGTCAACTCTTCTTCCTGAGCTGTCACTAAATCCAAGCCTGGTTCTCTAATTAACATGCTTCGGCTCACTTTAGGGCTGAACATCTTGGTAACTTGGTCCTGGTTTGGGGTGTCTGGAGACTGGGCCTTCCTCTGCTGATGGGCAGCTCTGTTTCCAGGAGTCCAAGTCGTTTCGTAGCCAGGTGCTTGTCAGTGGATTTGTAGGATGCATGTACATTTTAATTTGTTTCTATAAAATACAGCTGTCATTCTAGGTAAATAACCCACTTTACAGCATAAGTCTGTGCCATTTAATTAGGTGCCTACATGTAGGTCACAGTGCCTGGAGGCAGGCTAGGAAGAAAGGGGTCTCGGTTCCACAGTGTGTCACAGCATCAGTTTGGCTCACGTGCTCCCACCACTGCCAATGCTCAAGTACTTAGTGAGTTAAAGCCTAGCAGACCTATAAGTAGAAAAATACCATTAACCATGCTGAAAAGCTGCTGCTTTTCAAAGAGCCAGCAAAACCCCTGCAGAGAGCTCATTGTGTCAAAATACACAAAATCTACCTTGGAAACTGAAATCATGAAGACTCTACGGTGCAAGAACACGTGGCTGAGGATTTAACCAGCATTTTTCATGTTTCTGAACTGTCCAGCTGGGGTAAAAATGTGGCTCTCTGTTGGAGGGGGTTCACACACCCACAGCAGGGAGCAGAAAGGTAGGGAATCATTTCACACACTTGGATTCATGGGAACCTTGGAAGAAGCACGGTTGTGGGTTCCCAGGCTGTCAGATATTGCTTATCGGAACTGAAAGCTTTCCATATGTTTGTACTCCTAGATAGTGAATGCGTCACTGCAAGGGCCTGAGGCTTGTCAGTGAATGATCTCTGTGTAAATCATGTCAGACTTGAGTTGCAGAATTCAGTAGCTTTTACTAGAGCAAAACCTTCTTTTCCTGTCCAGGTTACTGCTGTCTGCTTACAGTTTTTATGGGTGAAAAGGTTGGAAATACTGCCCCAGGCCTGCAAGTTCAGAGGGACTTTTAACATATGGGACTTTCTTGTCTATTTCGTGTACGTATTGTGATCTGCCTTGCCACAGTCGGACACTGGACTTGAAGGCTTCTTCTGTGGTCATTTCTACACCAAGGCAGATCCCTATAGAACTGGAAGGCAGAAGGACTTGCCCTGTTTGGGATTCTCAACTGCCAGGTCCCAGGCTGCAGCTCCTGTCCCTAGGCCATCCTTCTTTTGCCTTTGATCTGTCCTTCCAGTTGACCTAGAGGTGACAGTGGCTGGAATGACTGCTGTCCCAGAGGGTGCCTCACCTTGTGTGTCCCTTGTGCTGAATCAGCACCCATATTTCTTTGTGATGTATTGTTTGATGGTGGGTCAGTAGCACTGCAACTGTCTCAGGCACAGGCAGATTTGAAGCCCTGTTATTAAAAGACCCTTTATAGCTTGCAGATTATAATGCTGCTGACAAGCTCTTTCAGGGACACTTAATTTGCCAGCACTCAGGTTTCTGACATGGTTATTGTTTGAGGCTGGTGGTATTGGATCATCAAATATATGATCTCTGTCAAATGACTCACTGCCTCTGTATGGGAGATTGCGAGAGAGAGGTGTCAGGCACTGGAGCCCTTCCAGAGGGGATGACTGAATTCAGACCTAATGAGAGCATCTTACCTGCATTTTCCGTGTCTCCTTGCAGCCTCCTGAACAGTGATGTTCAAAGAGTTGTCAACTGTATATCCTGAGCCGTTGCTCTGTTTATCTCCTGTGGTCTTTTAAAAGCAGCTATATTTGGTCTTTCATTAGATTTTGAGTTGCATAACAAGTAAAGCAAGATTGCTGCTATTAGGAGCTTTACACCAACGGAACAGATGCCGCTGTTGCCAGCGGTGAGGCTAGCTGTGCTTTGCTTCCATGTGTGCTACTTTTCCTGGGGGGAGCCCTTCGGTTTCTCACTCTGCTCTGCTATCTGTCTTCTGATCCGCTGGAGCTTATGCACCTCGGCTTTTCCACAGAGGAGCCTGCACTGTGTTTTGCAGGAGCTAAGGCACCGCTGCAAATCACAGCATTCGCTCTGGCTGCCTGAGCGGTGTGTTTGGGGAGGAAGGGACGTAAACAAGCTTCTGCTTCTCTCTCATCTTAGGATGCTATTTGAGGCTGATACGGGCAGACCAGATTTTCCTTTGGATGTAGTTGGGAGGGGTTTACTCCCCCCAGTCTGTCTCTGATTTTCCAGATGCTGCTTTTTTGAGAGCTACAGTTCGGTGCTTCTGGGAGATGAGCCCGTCTGGACAAAGACAGATCTGCAGCCTCAGCAGAACGTTGAGCCAGGGACCTCTGAAACTTGCCACTGTGTTTGAACAGTGCAGAAGGATTTGCTAGGCAGCAGAAAAGCACGACAGACTGCTAGTTTTCCCTGAAACGTTCCCTGAAATGAAATGCTCCCAGTAAATAGCCCAGTAGCTCGGTTAGTGCACAGCAGCCCAAACACAGTGTTGGTTTGGAGTTGCCCTGTAATACTCTCAGGTCTCCAGACTCCGCTGTGGTGCTTAGTAGATTTTTTTTCTTTTATAACCCCAACTACTCACCTTTATTTAAACAGATTAAAATTTCCACTTTCCCCAGGAAGGCGTAAGCACACAAAAAGAAAAGACCAGTCCATCATGGCTAACACCAAAGATTTAAGCATCACTCTGCAGCCTCCAAACCCAGGAGATGATAAGCCTTGTACCTATTGGCTGAAGTAAAAATACGAGACTTGAACTTGAGGGTTGGGGGCTGACTCATAGCTTTTGAGTACTGGGGTTTGGCAGAACAAAAGCTGCTTTGTTGCAGTTAAAGACAGTAAATATGCCCAAATCTTTATTAGTCAAATAACTCCCTTTCATCTCATTAATATTTCACAGAAGTGCAAGGTCAGACGCATCCGTTCATTTTCTCTGTGGTAGTCCTTGACAATGTTTCCTGGTTTTCAGTAACTAGGTCTGGAGTGGGATTTAAGTGCTGGCTTCTGGGGAATTCACCCGATGGACTTTGTTTCTGTACAGGGCTCCAAGCGCATCCTACGGTCTCATGAGATTGTATTGCCCCCGAGTGGACATGTGGAGACGGAGCTTGCGCTGACCTTCTCACTGCAGGTAAGGTGGGATGTGGCCTTGGGGCATGTGTGTTTGCTGGTCTTGCCAATTTGTTGGGGGTCTGAGGTGAAGATCCTTCTAGTGGTGCCAGAGATGCTTGTTCTTAAGGCAGTCCCAGCTATTTCTGAAAAGCTATCTGAGCTCTTTTGGCTTATCTCTGGGCAGTCAGCTGTGGGGAATTTGTGCAAAAATGGCCTAGATGCTTCCAAGATCTGTGGAGAGGAAGCCTATTGGGAAAGCTGCCATACAAACCCTTAGAATTGTTCTTGGGGCCAGCCCTGCATCATGGAAGGCAGGTCTCTAATCCTGACTGGTCTAGGGGTAAGAGGCAGGTTAGACACTAGCTGCAATTTGCGTATCCTCAGCTCAACAACACAAATCTGTCTGAATTGCCTCTCAGCGTTAAGGACTTTGAGCACAGTGCTGGTTTGCAGTGTTAGGAGGCGTTCCTTGTTGTGCATTCTGTATTTGGAGCCCAGGAACACGAGGACTTTGCTGCCATCTGTCCTCTTCATGTTATGGCTGTGGCAGGAACTGGAGCTGAGCGGCATGACATTTTTTTGCCTTTTGTTGCCTTATGAGTGGGCACTGGAGAGTGGCAGCCATGGGGAGTGGCATGGAGTATCAGGCTGACTGAAGGCAGTAGTAGGAATGGGACAGGTGAACTTCTGATTCGGAGTTACACTGCGAGACGGAGTGGCTGTTACTCTGAGACCGGTGCAGACTCGAAGCAGGTAAGATTTCATTGCAGACAGATGATAATCCTGTGACTGCCCAGGGAGATACACAGATGGCTGATGCTTCTGTCCTGATGCAGCCCACAGACTGGGTTAATTGCAGCGTTGCATCCCCTCCTTTTTGAGCAGGAATAGCAAATTTGCATGCCAGGAATACCTATGCTTGGGTCCTGGGGCTGCAGCTTTCCCGTGGTTGAGAGCAGAGCTGTAAGACGAGCCAGGTCTCCCTCTGCCAGTCCTGTGTCAGCAAGGAGCAAAGATTTCTGCAGATCTTTTTGGAATTAATTGGGAATATGTTGGTTTTTTCTGGGACTGAGAGCAGTGCTGCAGCAGGATGCAGAGCATTGCCTATCTCAATTTCCCCTGAGGGGGCTGGGAATTGAGCCAGAATAGGGGAGAGCAATATCTGTGACACTGAGCCTTCAGAAGACGTGAGCAAGCTTAATGCAGAGATGTGCTGCTGGTCTCTGACTCCAGGAAGGATTGGTGGTCTTGGATTCAGTTAGGCCTGGGAAGACTTCCTGAAACGGCACAGCAGGATTTTTATGACAGCTTTTATTGTTTCTTAATTGGACAATAGCTGGGAGCTACTCCTAGCTAACAACTGTGGCTTAAGCCAGATACAGTCTGAATTTAGTGCCTGGGATATATTTGAGAGTGGCGATGGGCCACAAAGTAAAAGCATGTGGATGTCACAGTGCAAGAAGGTCTCAGTGTCTTGCAGCAGCTGGTGTCTCCATATCCCACTGTTAACTCTTCAAACTGTATGCCTGGCTTTGTGCTGGCTGTCTGGAACTGCAGCTCCTTGTATCTTCACAGTTACCACCTTCTCAGATGCTTCTCCTGGGTGAAATTCTTGTCCTTTGCACGGAGCATCTCCTTGTCAGAGCTAAGCTGGAAAGGTGAGGGTGCAGGCTGGCATAACAGCAAGCACCCTATTGCATCTGGCCGGCCTCTGCTCAAACCCAAGGGAGGAGTTTCCTGTTGCTCTGTTACACAGCTGGGATAAGACTGGAATTAGCAGTGGTGTGGCCAATCCTGTTACACCTTGCTAGCTAGGGCTAGGCCAGCAGTAGCCAGCTCACTTTCTGGCAGGTGAGCTACCATCAACCTTACTGCTGGAATGGCTACTTCTTCTCACTCTCCATGGGTTTCACAGGATCAAATGAAATTCCCCAGATACTCCAAGCACAACTTTGCAGCTCTCCGGAGCGCTTAATTCCTGTGTTTAATCTAATAAACCTTTCCAGATGGAAGGAATTACATCACTGGGGCTTCAGGAAGCATTTCTTGCCCTGACTCTCGCTGTTCTGGTGTGTGTGATGGTCCCCTCTTCTCACTCCTCGGAGGTGCCTTGAAGTGGTTGGTGCTCCCTTGAAAAGTCTTGTTTTCAAATATTTTAAGCCAGACTGTTTTCCTCCCCAATCTCTGTCATGGACTGACAATTACTGAAAAGTTTTGGTCGAAACCATTCTGCAGAATTGATAAGCTATGGCTGGTGTTAAAAATAGCTTGTCTGTTCTATGAAAATGGCTTGGCTTTTCTTCTAGAGGCCTTTGCTTTTAACTGAGGAGCTGAGTGGCCTGCGTCTCTCTGTGCCTTTCTTTAATCATCTCTGTCAATACTCATCAGAGGTGGCCAGGCAGCACACCTTTGAAAAACAGAAACTTGCACATGTATGGACTTGAGCCATCCAGTTTAATCCCTCAAAACTTGTACGCATGGAAATCGAATTGGCCTGGGACCAAGTGTGACTTTGGACTTTAGTTGCAGGCATGTGCTTAGGCAGCCTTGGTGTGGTCCAAGTGGCTGGAGCTGAGAGCAAGAAGTCCCTCTCCAACACGTGGAAAGGCCCCAGAGGCAGGGAGATGGTAGATTTGAATGCAAAAGGTGTCTCTGGCTTTTTGAGCCCCTCTTGCCTCTTCCCCCCAGTAACTTTTTCCATCCTCGTTTAGGGATGTTGCACGTCTGCAACGTCACAGGCTCAATTTGTGTCTGGATGCAGGTGTGTTTTGAGATTGTATTTTAATTATGTGGACTGCTGTTTTTCTCTTCTGCAGGGCTGCTTCCTTGTGTGATGCACAGCAGATCTCGCCCTTGCAGAGTGATCAGTTAATTAGTATTCTGCTTGTTTGTGTGGCCACTGCTCCCAGCTCTCTGCATAGCAGTCAGGCTTGCTCTGGACTGCAAATTAATATCTCAGGGTTTTTGGTGGCACTCAGGATTTGTATTTATCAAACGTTTTGATAGGGAGGAAGTTATTTTCACAATGTCGCAACGAAAAAAACCATAACAAAAACATGTAGTTCTTGCCTGATCTTCCCTGATAGTCTCTGCTTTACTTCAGAGCCTTTCTGTTCTTGGGAATTTTTTTGAGTGATATGTAAACAAATGTATTTTCTTTTCTGGAATGTGTCTTAGAAGGCTTTATGTCTTTGTAACATAGCCTGGCAGTAGGACAGGATTTGTCTTAACTACCTAAAATAAAAACACTTTGAGCAATAGAAGTTTGATTGTGTTAATTCTGAAAAATATTGACAGTTGCAAGAGCCACGTGCCTGAAGGAGACCACATCATCTCTGTGCTTTAGCAAAAAAGGCATCAACAACTCCTTGGCCTCTTCATAGCAGTGTCTCTCTCCACTTGCCATTCAGAGCACAATAGACTCTTAAGTGTACGCAGTAGAGGTTCAAACACTGCAAAGTGTGGAGGGAAGGCTGTGTCCTGCTGAGAGTGTGGGGGTCCCTGTCTGTCCCTGCCACTGCATGCTGTATGTGCAGGGGCAGCCCATGCCCCGGGCAGCATCTCTGGGGCTCCAGTTCTAGGCAGCCTGTGTTTAGCTGCTGGGGAAAGCATCTCCTGGAGGCTGCTTATCTCTCTGGAACCAGGCTTGGGCTCAGTCCTTCCCAAACTGAACAGTTCCTCTGTGTCCCAGACTGCGTTTTCAGTGTGCTTGGCTGTGGAAGTGAAAGGCAAGAGCTGAGCTGTTCAGGCAGAGATGAAGGCTTCCTTGGGATAATGAAGGACTGTCCACAGAGTGCGAGTTAGTTCTAGCACTTCTAAAAGCCCTGGGTTAATTCCTAGGAATAGTGTTTACTTGTGAAGCAGGCAGCTTGGGAGATAGCGTCAAGAGACATAATAAACTTTTCCATTGTGTTTCCACCACAGTACCCTCACTTCTTGAAGAGAGAAGGCAACAAGCTTCAGATCATGCTGCAGCGACGGAAGCGATACAAGAACCGAACCATTTTGGGCTACAAGACTCTGGCTGTGGGGTCTATCAACATGGCTGAGGTGAGAAACATTTGACATGATCTCTGTTTACAAAGGGGGACATTTTCATTTTCTTTAAACCCAGTGTTGTCACTTGCTTCTTGAGAAGCACCTGACAGGATTTCATATAGCTGTCTTAATAACTGTAATCAGTATTCACAAGGAAATATTTTAAACAGATTTTACTACTGAGTAATGATATTGTACATCTTCTGGATAATACCTTGAGAGCTAAAGGTTTCATGAAGCTTATTACCTTGTGAGGGGTTTTTTGTTGTTGTTGGGTGGGGATTTTTTTTGGAGTTAGGAGGTCCAGGTCATTTCACCTGAATACAACGCAGTCCCCTTTGTATTCAGGACACTTGAGCATAAGTTTAAAACTAGTAAGTATTCTTTTGTGTCTTGTTTCCTGGAAGGAACAGCAGAAGCTGCAGTGCGTTCAGTTGAACTAATGCATGCATTTGTCTCGGGTCGGTCATAGGTGTAAAATGTTTTGTTGTTTCATGGGTACAGAATGGACGGATAGGGTCACTCAGGCAAGCCTTAGAAATGTTCAAGTTAAAGCAAGGTTTGCTGTTCTTCTCTGTGCCACTGTTTGAGAATTCAGAATCAAGTAGTTTCTATCATTTTGCTTGAAATACTCTGCACAATTCTTATTTCATGGCTGTTAGTGATTTGGGTGGAGTTCTATTCATGTGAGGTAAGTGATAAAATTTTCAGATTTACATCTGAAAATTAATGCTGGAATCAAGTATGAATAAATTATTCATTAAGGCTTTCTGAACAGTTAGCTCCATGCTTTGTTATCTCATGCCCTGTTTAATCTCTGCTGTTTCTGTTTCTGAGTATTTAGAGATGGGCTTAGCAGTAGGAAGTTCATCTTAACCACCAGTATTTTTCATCAGACTGCATTCTGTCAACAAATCATTTCCAAGCAAAATAAGCTAGTGTTATGCTGTGGTGAGTTATTGCTATATTAAACAACTAATTATAAAGATCACTCCTTGTGCATAGTTCAGCTTCCCTTAGACTTGAAGTAAACGGTGAACTCCCCGTTTGAATTGGCCAAATTCTGTTTTGTGGTGTTGTAGCTAACATTTTTTTTTGTACTGTGTTTGGTTTGTTTAGGAACTGGAAATTAAATACTGCTGTAAGGCAGAAAACATGTGGGCCCATTAATTAGGTCCATCAGTGAACTTCTAAGTGTTGGGCATTTGCTGCTGCTGCATGTGGTTTTTCTTAAGTCTTTTTGTAGTGTCAGCTGACTGAGGTTAGAAGGTCAAAAATTTTCAAAGGTTCACAGCGCTAGGAAATAATTGCTCTCCAGCTCATCTGTAATATTTCTGAAATTAAAGACTTCAGGAAAACAAATTTTACAAGCCCCCCCTCCCTGCAGTTTATAGTATAATGACCCCTAAACAGCACTGATGCATGTCTTAAAATTTATTAAAAAAAAAATAATAATCTCTTAGCTGTTGAAACAAAGCAATGAATTGGAGTTGTGAGTCTAAGCAGAGATTAACAGCAAGGAGGCATATGTTCCTCATCAGCTCAGGTCATTTTAAAGCTGTGTGAGGAGCTGACAAAGCAGCCTGGTGTGTATTAGAAAGCTGAGGTGCAGCTGTGGGGAAGCACTTTCTGACTCCAGTGGGGCAAAAGAAGAACATAAGTCTTAGATTCTGGGGACAGCCCTGTGAGAGACAAAGGATGGAGAAACCCATACCAAGATGTTCTTCTGCCTCCACTGTTGTCTTGTTTTTCTTGACCCGCTGCTTCATTATCCTGGGGTGGGCAGCTCCTCTGAGATTCAGGTGCCAGCTCTCTGGAGCGTGGATTTTTGCTGTAGGAAGCACTTTGCATCTGTATCGCACCAAGAATTTTTTGCCTTTACTGGCTCTTCTACTGGGATTTAACACAAAATTAAGTTACTTAATTAGGTGTTCAGAAGGTTGGTAACTTGATAATTCAAATCAGTACTGTGCCATGAAAGAAAATACATAGTAATGAGGTAGTCAAGTATTGTGCTTCAAGGATGAGCTAATCAACTGTCAAGCTCAGAATGATTTCTTTCCTTCGATCACTTCCATTAGTAGTCAAATAAAATCTCAACTAGCACTGTGTATTGCCTGCAAGTGGCTCCTGCAGTTGCAGGCTGTTGCCTTTCTTCTGTACTTGGATATGTGGAGTAACCCTATTAACATAAATAACTCTTGTAGTATGCAAATGATGAAAGTTGAAGTACATTTAAATGCAGATTTTTACTGCTTAATTTCTGTCCCAGGTCATGCAGCACCCAACAGAAGGTGGCCAGGTTCTGAGCCTTTTCAGCAACATTAAAGAGGCTGCAGTGAAGGTAGCAGAAATCTGGATCTTCTCCTTGTCAAGTCAGCCAATTGACCATGAAGACAGCACTATGCAGGCCAGCCAGAAAATCAAGTCTACAGGTAAGAATACAACCACATGCTCTGAGGACCAGTGTCTTCCTGAACTAGCTGGAGGTAAGCCTGGCCTGGGCTTAGATGCTTCCTGGGACAAATGAGAATGGGTTTGCACAAGTTGCTGTGTCTATAGCTGATTAATACAAAGAAAACTCGCTTTGCCAACCTGTTACTGTGTGAGCAGGGAGTGTCACAGGAGTGGGGGATTGAATTGTCAAAGCTTCTCCTGCATATCACACCAGACCTGAGCCATCCAGAAAGGGTTAGCTGTGTTCTTGCCAATGCTCTTCCAGCATTACTGGAGGGCGTGTTGAGAACCTGTAGCTTCTCACCTGGCCAACAGTGTTGTATTCAGGAGATTCTCATTTCAGCTACTCTTCCAACTTCTTTTTCCTTTGATTATTCTACAATAACTCTGACTAACTTAGATAAGACCTGCAAACCTGCAACATGTTTTGCTGTGAACTGTGGCCAGGTTTAATGAGTGTAAATCTGTGGTGTTGTTCACTGTATAGGGAAGTCATTGGGTTTCTACTTGTGACAGTCTTCTATGTGGTACCAGCCTTCTGCTCACTGCTAGAAGAGTGACCTGTTGAAGGTAGTGCACGCAGGTGCTTGTGTGCTGTTGCCTGAGGCCAGGCAGCTCACCTGAACATTTCGATAAAGGACTTAGACTCTCCTGGCATGTCTTACTTGCTCCTTTAAGCCAGTTATGCCCATGTTAGCGAAAAAAAAGTAATTTCCCTTGTGGAGAAACCTCTTTACTTGCTGCTGTCTACCAGGTGGTTCTTTCCAGGGTAAAAGGGGATGGTGTTTCAAGGAGCCTTATCTGTGTGCTGGTCCTTCCTTAGATGTGTTTCTCCTTGTTCCTTACCTCCAGGTGGTTCCCATCTCACTGGTTCTAGCACAGATAGAAGATTAACTAGCAGGCATCTCCTTGTGTGCCTCCTTTCTTGATTTATGACTGTTAGTTGGCCTTCTCTGCTCCTGAGATGACACTGTCCCCTGACCTTAAAGGAGTTTCACAGGATCTCTCCCCTCTTTCCTTCCCTTTCAGACAACTATTCCGAGGAAGAGTACGAGAGCTTCTCTTCTGAGCAGGAGGCCAGTGATGATGCCGTACAGGGCCAGGTACTGTTTAGGGCATGGCTTCTCCCTGTGAGAGCTACAGTAGAGTGTATAGATTCTCAGCTTGTGCTTGAAACTGAAAAGCCTATTTCTTTAGCTAAATCATGACAGTGTGAGAATGTCACCAAATGTTTAGCTACAGTGGCAGAAGGCCTGCACAGTAGCCCGTTTCTTCCACCATGCTGTGATTTATCTGTTTGTGTGTTTGGACTTGAGCTCCCTTTAAACACTAAAATATTAGCATCCTTGTGTGTTTCTCTACTTAATGGTCAAGGCATCAGTTGATTGTTTCTGTAATGCTGATTGGATTCAAAGAGCCCAAGTAGATCCCCAGCTGTGGTTTTTAGTCTTTAATACCTACTGCAAACTAGGTCCTTACGAAGAACACGCTGGCTAGATGTGAGATGCTTTGGAGTTTGGGTCTTACTTGCCTCCAGACTCTGGCATCACCTGCCTTCAACCTTTTGGAGTATGCAGAGAGAGGAACCCATGAAACATGGGGTGTGACTATCCTTGTTCACTGCATGTAGAACTAGGGCTGTTCTGCTTCTCCGAGCAGTTATTCCTGGCTCTCTGCAGGCCTAGTTCACTTCCTTTTTCCCCTCTCTGCGATCATAACTGCAATTAAGGCAAATGCTGAAAGCCTGGAAGACTGAGCAACAGGTTCATCTTCCTAGAGGGAACATTTTTAGCACTTAAATGCTCATGTGTCCCCAAATCACAAAGGTAACACAGGAATCCTCTTTCTGTTCAGGATTTGGATGATGATGAGTACGAGCTGGGGAAGCCCAAGAAGCAGCGGAGATCGATAGTAAGAACGACGTCCATAACCAGGGTCGGTGGAAATTAGTTTTACTAACACTGATGGGGTTTGGTCAGGATGCACAGTGCATGTGGCTTATGGGAGCACCAGTAGTAGACATGCTGGCCCAGCAGAGAGCTTGGGGGCATGGGCACAGCATGTGAAGAGCTACCAGAAGCAGTCAGTTCAGGGGCTGGGGCTGTCCTAGGTGTGTCTATGTGCTGTCTTGAATGTCCTTTGGCTGCAAGGTTAAGGAGCTCCAAAAATCATCTAAGTGTGTGAAATTCACCTCCATGAAGAAACCAGTGCAGGATCCATGCTCATGTAAGTCCTGAAAGGAGCTTTAAGTGAAGGGAAGCTCTTCTGTTTGTGCTGTACGTGGGAGAGGCCAGTGGGAAGGTGTCAAAATGAAGTTAAGTAGCTCAGTCAGGGGCTGGAGCTTGACAGATAAACCTGAGGTGGTGTGTGTGATGCTGAGGCAAAAGAAGTGGCTGGATATTGAAGGCTTTGGCTAGTTGCATGCAGCTATCCACCCTCTTGTAGCAAGCATGCGTGTGCCTGCAAAGCTGCACTTCTGTGTAGAGCAGCAACTTGTGCTTGACCACGCCGTAATGCAGCTTTCTGCTTACACAAGTGTTTATGCATGTCTGTGATGACAACAATTCAAAACCACCAAGATGGGCTAGGTTTTCTTTTTTGGACTTAGGAGTGAGTTTGGAGATCATTGTGCCTCCTGTGAGGCTACTCCTGAAATCCGTGTTTTGATAAGGTCTGAAATAAATCCCACTTTCACCTGAATCTGCCACTAAAAAAGACCCTCTGTAGGAGAGCAGGAGCATGCTAGTTCATATCCTTGGTGTCCTTAGTATTGTTTTCAGGTGTCAGTGACCAGCCAGCACAAAATAAGCAACCTACATTTAGTAAGCATAATGTATTTCTAACACTAAACTGATACTGAATCTCCAGTGTGTGGAGCTGGTGCAAAACTGAGTTTGGTGCTGCCAGTTAACATCAGTCCAGCTCCAAACCCAACAGGTTTCCTGTCTGCTGTCAAACCATTCAGGCCAGCAAACAGCTCTTGCCATGTCACCTTAGCTACTGCATGCTGTGTGTCCTCCCTCTGTAGACTGTTGTGCTGATCCAAGGGGATCTGTGTGATGGACAGTTTTGCTTGGTATCCTCAGCCAGAGGACAACTCTCACTATTGTGAGAGCATCTTTGCCTCACACGTGCATTGGGGACAGAGATAGGGCAGTCTTTGGAGAGTCTTGTTTGAGGCCTGGTGGATTTATTTCACCTAAACTTTAACTGTTCAGGAGGTGGTTGAAGCTTGCAGGATGTGAGTTCAGAGCTTAAGGGCTGGATTTGGAGGTGTGAGGCAGTGTGAAGTGTCTGAGGCCAGAGTGGGAGCAGGCAGTTGTGCTTGCAAGAAGAGCTCATGTGAAATACAGGAGAGCCAGCAAATGAGCAACCTTTTTCAACTTTGTGTCTTGGTGCCAGCCGTTTTCTTTTCCCTTTCCTCCTGACACAGGGATGACACCTCAAATGCTCTGTACCAGCACTCACAAAGGAGCCCTTCTTACCTTCTTTTTCTTCAGAGAGTGCATATTAGTTTGATCAGTGACAGACAAGAAGGGCTGGGCAGCTCGTGGCAAATCTCAGCTGTTTGGTCCAGCCAGAGAGAGAGAGAGCTCTTGGGGCAAATAAGCACAAAAGAAATGCAGCAGTTTGGCTTGTGTTGTTTTGGAGTTGGTGCCTGCTGTGTCTAGGATCTGTGGGTATCAGACTTGGAAAGCATTTTTCTGATAGGTGAGTGCTAAGGACAAGCCCCACAACTTTTCTACAGTGCTGCTAGTCAAATAAACGAGCCTGCCAGGATGAACTGCAAGCTCTTGGAAAAACAGTGCTTTGTTGGTAGAAAACACATTTGTACTTTGAGTTAGTGGGTAGATGGCTGGTGTTGGCTCACCCTTGTTAAGAATCAGAAAAGTTGACTGTCAAACATTTCCCAGAAATTTATTAAACAGGTACAGAAGGTGATCTGGCAGTTTAAAGAATTTGTTATCCACTCTGTGTCCAACCAAGAGTGATGTGCTATCCCTCAGGACCAGAAGGTTTATTATTCTTGGTGGAGTGGGACTGGGTTTGTTGTAATGCAGGAGAGAAGGGTCTGGAAAACGTAATTTCAACATGAGAACAGAAGAGGCTTGGTTTGTGTGTTTGATTTGAAGCAGTGGCTAGATCACCAGTGTCAGATGTGTCTGGGCTTCTTGCAGACTGGGAGAAAACAGTTCACTTACACTTTATTTAAGCAAATGTGTCTTTGACTTGCAGCAACAAAACTTCAAACAGAAGGTTGTGGCATTGCTGAAGAGGTTTAAAGTGACTGATGAGGTAAGTAATTCAATCTGTAAGCCTTACTGTCTTGTGTGTTGCCCTCTAACTGCTTGGTGCACCTTGCTTTAGGCGTCAGGAACATTCTCCTGTTTCCCCGTTGTTCCCTTCATTTTGTTTTCCAGTCTGCAGTGGATGTGACCTTTCCTTACACCCTGGCCTTGCATGGAGGCTTGAGGGCCAACTTTAAAATGTCATCAAACATTTTCTAGATTGAGTTTTATCAAAACCAGATTTTGGCAACCACATGTGTACCCATTAGTTTTGCAGACTGCTTTGAAATATCTTTGACCCGTTCAAAGGCAGGTAGTCAACTGTGTATGTTGGTCATGAAGTTAAGTCCCAGCCTGTTTGATCATCTTACTAGAACAGCTAGGCAAGACAGAAAAACTTGGATAGGGAATGCAGATCCGCAGGAGAGTCAGCTGTCTGGTCAGAGCTGAAAATGAAAGAGAGCCAGAACCCAAGAAACTTGTGTAACATTAAGTATCTAATATAAAAGCAGTTAACATCTCAATTGGCTGTGTGCTGATTTTGTGGCTTGTGGGAAAGAGTGAGTAACTCCTCATACTTCCTTACACTTCCAAACAGTTCTGTTAGCTTTGCTGTTCTTCCCTAGTTAGCTCAGTGGAGTCAGCACTCATAGCTGAGGTCTCAGCCAGCTGAGCTGCTGCTTCTCTGGAGCTGCCATTCAAAAAGCAGGCTCTGAACTGTGCACAACTGCCTGTTTACTCTGGATGTGTTGAAACAACCTGTGGAAGTTGTGTGAGATCTGTTCTCTTCAGCTTTGCGTATGGGTGGCAGCTGATCCTTGTCCAGGTTCCAGGCGCCTCTTGTGGACATTTTTGACATATCTACCAGCTTGGGTATCAAATCAGGAGGTGTCATGGCAACTTTTTCAGTAAAACCCAAGTCAGGTTACGCTGTTGGGAGTATTGCATTTCTTTATTTGTTCTAAGAAAACTGGGGCACCTTTAGGGGCCTTTTTAAAGCTTTGTTTATAGAATGGTACTGAATAATGGACGTAATCTGTGGTTAACAGCTTGTTTGTGGATGCTTAGTCCAATAGGTAACTGCTGCTTAATCAAACACTGACAAGCTTGACCCAAAATAAGCATTTCTTGTATACTAATGTTTCTGTTGGATATAGTATCCTTGCACTGGGAACAGAATCTTACTCTTAAGACTGGTGTGCTGCAGCCCTCATGGGAGCTCAGATGACATGGGGTTGGTCTGGCTCCTAGCAGCGTCAGCAATGCCTACTTTTTTGTAGGTTCTGGATTCGGAGCAGGACCCAGCAGAGCACGTTCCAGAGGTGGAGGAGGACTTGGACCTTCTCTATGACACGCTGGATATAGAGAACCCCAGTGATAGTGGGCCAGAAATGGAGGACGATGACAGTGTCTTGAGCACTCCGAAGCCAAAGTTAAAGTAAGTGTGGGGTGACTGATGCTAGGCCACAGAGATACCAGATGTGCTGTCAGCACAGTTTAGATGTTGTTTCTATTGCCACCCTTCCATCCTGTTTTTTTCCCCCTCTTGACCTAGTGTTGGAGCCCTAGTGTGTGTCATTAGAACTTTTATGACTGCTTGTGAACTGGGGATAGTTGGGGGGGGTGGTCTGATGTCCCTTCAGTCTCATTTCTTCCTTGTCCCCTTTGCAGATGTTCTGCCTTCCCTGCCAGCTGAGCACAGGGATAGGACTTGCTGATGGGAAGGCAGTAGAATTAAACTGTAAACAGATGTTTTGAAGAGGTGGTACAAACAGCCAGGAAATCTGTGCTGAGGTAGAAGGAGATGTGGTTGGAAACTGCAGAAGCAGAGGCAGGGATGGACAAGGCAGATTGTGTCTTTCTGGAAAAGCTGATAAGACCCTATGTGGAAAGAGAGTCTTTGCAGGGATTAAGGAAGCAGAGCTGCTGGAAACAAAGAAGCTCTTCAGGGCCCAAGGGGACTGACTGACTGCAGCACACGTAGATACACACAAGCCTATCCTGAACCAGCTTTTGTGGGCACTGATGTATGGGCAAACACAGCACTGTGGACCTGAGCTGGGCATGGCTGGCTCAGGGTCTCAAGCAGATGCAGAACCCTGAGCTAACGGAGCTGTGTCATACCCCTGCTTGAATAAAGACTGAAAATGTGAGACTGTACAAGCTGCACACGTGCTTCTGACTGACATGTGGTTGCGTGCTCAGGCCTGCACTGTTGTGACGACACTGAAACAAGCAAAACCTACCGCTGCAGTTGGTCAGTACAATATCTGCTAAGTGCCAGGTAATTACTGGGTGTCATAATATCCTAATTAGTGTAGAATAACCTAGTTGGGCTAAGAATAAATTCTGAGTCTGAAATTACTTGTTGCCTGTCAGTGAGCCAGAAGGCATCAAGGATAGACTGGGGCAGCAGTGGTAAGTGATGGGGCTGGTGGCTTATAAAGGCATTTGCATCTTGACCTGATATATTGCCAGTTGGTGGGCACTACCTTGAAGGGTTTTGAAAGTAGATGTGTTGTGGTAAGCAGTTGCTTTGAAACAAGCCAAAGCAGTGTACTGCACACACTGAGAGCTCGTGTCCTATTCCCTGGAGCTGAGGAGCTCTGGGATATGTGATGTCTGGAATAGTGCTGGAATAAGAATTTATGTCTCTTTGGTCCTGGGGAGATGCTTTGTGTTTTGCTGTGTCCAGTTCTTGTGTACATATCTTGAAAGGGATGTGATAAATGCTGATGATTGTAGGCAGGTTTTTCCTGCGACAACAACAACAACAAAATCAGTTCCTTAAATTGTAATTGAGTCTTGTAGCCTGGTGTGATGAGCTGCCTTTTACGTGGAAGTGCAATCTGATTGTACGCCCTGCCTTATCTTATTGAGCAAATGTGTAATTGGATCCTAGGGCTGGCAGCCAAATCTAGATGCGAGCTGGAAATAAAATGCGTATTAGCACCGAGAGTCACTTACCCGTAGGAGCAAGTATCAGAGTATCAATGGGGGGCAGTTAACTCTGCTTGATGTCTTTCAGTCAAGAGCTAGACCCTGTCTGGAATGACATGTAGCTCAATCAGCATTTGCAACACTGAAACAAGAATGGCAGTGTGAAACTTTGCACCTGATGCTTGTAGTAGTGAGGACGCAACTGCTTGTGAGGGGTGAGGGTGCATTCTGTTCTGCTGTGGGAAAATGCTGGACCCATGTGCCCACCCTGGATTTTATGGAGACACAAGCTGCTGTTTGGTGTGTAGTGTGAGAGGGTGCAAGTGTTCCCAGTAAAAGCTTTATAAATATGGTGTGCTATGTGACAGGTGATATGTTGGGTGCATTCGATGGAGGTTGGTCAGTCAGTGTTAGGGCTAGACAGGGGTCCCTGGACTTTCTGGCTTCTCTTGCTCTGCTGGAGACGTTTTCCTTTCAAGAGTTGCCTATAAATTTTACTGGAACCATTAGGGAGCAGTGAAACATCTGGGAACAGTCACATTGCTTTGGTGATAATGTGATAGACTTTCTCAGTTAGTGTTTTTGATAATAAGAAACTATTTTTGGTTTTTCTTATTCAGACCTTATTTTGAAGGACTGTCACACTCCAGCTCTCAGACAGAAATTGGTAGCATCCACAGCATCAGGAGCCAGAGAGAGCCATCAAGTCCTGTAAGTTGTATTTCAAGAAGGGTATCTATCTGCAGATAATATAGCAGACCTACACTGTCTCTATTTGCATGTGTAAATTAAAGTACCCTCTCTGACCTCCTCCAAAGACATGGATGCAGAGATACGAATTTCCTGCTAAGAAAACATGTATGTTGTTTTGGGGCTTTTTGGAGAGGGTGGTGGGGTTTTTTTTAAAGCAAATATTGTATTAACTCAAGAGGACATCATCAGGTTATGTATTGAATACTTGCTAATGGTATGAATAGCTCCAGACTTCTATGTACTTGCAATGACTGCCAGGATGAGAGATGTGGCCTGGGAGTTTTAGGGACTCCTTGGCACTGTTTCAAGGAAGCTTTACCTTACTATGGTTGGGATACTTTTCATGGTGGCTGGAAGTGAATGCTGAGGGGCAGCTCACCTGCTTTTTCATCCCATTTTCAGCTGCTGCATTTCAGAACCCACTAATGCGTCCAGTCCTAGCTTGACCAGGAACCGCTCTTGGTCATGCTGCAGAGCTGTGCAATGTTTAAACGAAGAAGTGTGTCTGATCCATAGAGTGTGGCTGAAAACTGTTCTGTGCCTCCTAATGATTTTTCTCCTCTCAAGCAGGTAGAAGTGCCTGAAAAGACAAAAAGTCTTGGAGCCAAGCATGCAGGCGACAGTATCTCTGACACTGTCTCTTATGTAAGTTGAAAATGCACTTTTTAACATTCCTCCTGGCAGTTTGGGTGTCAGCTGTGAACTGCACTCTGTGGCATGTGTCTGTCCATATAGTTGCATGTGCACCACAATTTACAAAGATATTATTTGCTGCAGTGAAGATAATGCTGAGCTCTCCTCCTGACCTTAGTTGTTGGAGGTTCTTGTCTTTCAGCCTTTTGAAACTGAAATGCTTCACATGGCCTTCTGTTTAAACAGTCCTTCTCTTGGTTTGAGGAACGCTGGCCCAAAGTATGCTACTGAGCATGTGTATTGTCCTGAAAAGTGTTCTTGGGGCTTTTCCGTTTTATCAGACAGAAGTATTCAAGCTTCTTGCTTGAAGCTGAATTGGCAGGAGTCAAGCTGGTCCTGGGGTAAAAATCCCAAAGCTGAAGTTGCTTTACTGGGGACATGCAGCTTGTAATGTTTCTCCCATGTCTTTCTCTCTCTGCTAGTTCATTTGGGTAAGCTGAATTAATCAGCATTACATTAGGAGACATGTCTCTGGCTTTGAGCTGGGAGAGTGCCTATTCCAAATAGTGTATCTGAGCACCTTTCCCACCTTCAGCTCCCTTGTGAGGCAGAGCTGAGAACTGGTAGCCCCAGACAGCCAATGTTGGCCTCTCCCTTTTGGCAGTGAGTAGCTGAATGTACCCCAGGGAGAGCCCAGCTGGGGTGTCTCCTGCCAGCCCTTGTGGTAGCGAGACAGAGGGGAGGGTTTGTTCCTGATGACTCTGTTCCCTGTGTTTTTGCAGGAGTCTAACCAGCAGACCGAGGTCCAGGAAGCTGAACTTCCCACACCAGATGTGTTTGTTGAGAAGCTCCCACCCAGTGGGAAGATCACTAAGACTGAGTCTCTCATTATCCCGTCCACCAGGTAGAGCATTGACACAGCATTGTCCCTGCTGCAGGGCTGCTTGGAAGTCAAGGACAGCTTGCTGGCTTTTTTTCGGGATGGCCATAAGCCAATGACTGCAAGGAGACCCTCATTGTCTTCAGACACTCAAGTGATGGGTCTCGAGCATTTGATGATAAATGAATGCTCATAACCCTGAAGGGCAACATTGCTTTGAGGTTGCTCCTGCCTCGTGTGTTGTATCTGCTTCATGTCCAAAGAAGTTTTTATAAATCTCTGGAGCTGCTTGCTCAAAGATACTATTGCTAAGTCAATGTCTGATGCAGATTTTGGCCTTAAAGGTGGTTGTCAAGTCTAATTTATGTCCTGTTAAACCTTCCCAAATAGGGTAGTGAATGTGAGCTTCAGCAACCCCACCAAATATTTTCTGTGGTAATTTGCAAACAAATAGATGTTCTTTTGAAGAGGTGTTTCTGTGCTGCTTTTGGGGGTGTGACTGCAGTTTGCGTGGCTGGATCCTGTTATGCTGGTGTAGATGGTGTGGGTCTTAGCAGAGTGGTAGTGTAGGTTTTAGCATGGGCTGTGGAAGTCTGCTGAGCTGTGTGCTCTGCACCATCAGAAGGTCTCAAGCTAGCTCAGATCTACATGCACAATTCCCCAGTGCCTCTACTCATATTGTTGAGGTTGCCAGACTGGGTGATCTGGGATTTGGGGGAAGGAATTTGCTCGGGTACAAGGCAGCTCTAGAATGCAAGCACATCTCTCTAGCAGGTCTGAAGGGAAGCAGACAGGACGTCGGGGAAGGAGCACGTCTCTGAAGGAGAGGCAGCCAGTGAGGCCGCAGAACGAGAGAGCAAACAGTCTGGACAATGAACGCTCTCCAGACACCCGGCACCACTTACAGGTGTGAAAAAGATTGCTGTCTTTCCAGCCACTCATAGTTTTTCCTCTTCTCCAACTGTCTCCTGTGGTCTCTTTCCTTCTGGTCCAAGTGCTGTCCCTGCTGGAAAGGAACTGGGCCCTGTGGCTCCAGGAAGGAGGGAGTTTATGTCTTGGCTGGTACTGCATCTTCCATGCAGTCTGCTGGGCTTTGCCAGCTTGTTTCTTTGTCAGCCAGCCATAAACTGAAAACACTGGAACAGATTGTTACAATGAGAAACGAATAGTGATGTGTTGAGGAATTACTCCTTTGAAATAAGGCAAATCGCTATGAATTGCAAAAGGGAACTGACTTGTACAGAGCCGACATACCATGCTTCTCTTAGCTGAAGGACTCAGTTAATTCCCTCCTTCAAGGAGATTGTTGCTGGCTTCTGTGAATCCAAATTTCCTTGGGCTGCTGTTGGTTGGTATAAAGTGCATGGCAGGAGTAATGGCTGACAAAACAAAGGTGGCTAATAGAGGAGCCAGCAGAATATTGCAGTATTGAAGAAGCTGTTAAGTGTCAGTTCCAGTAGCCAGTGTGGCTGTTAGCATGCTTCTGTTGATGGGGTGACAGTTCCACCTAAACATGAGGAGGAACTTCTTTACTGTGAGAGTGGCAGAGCACTGGAACAGGCTGCCCAGAGAGGTGGTGGAATCTCCTTCTCTGGAGACATTCAAAGCCCACCTGGACAAGTTCCTGTGCAATGTGCTCTAGGTAGACCTGCTCCGGCGGGGGGGGGGTTGGACTAGATGATCTCCAGAGGTTCCTTCCAACCCCATATGATTCTGTGATTCTATGAATGCAAGAGCTGGAGCTGGTGGCTTGAGGATTAGAGCTGATATCTCCTACTGTTCACTTCTCTGTGTCTTTGTTTCCAGATTCCCAGGAAAACGGTATATGACCAACTAAATCACATCCTGGTTTCGGATGACCAGCTGCCAGAAAACATTATTCTTGTCAATACTTCTGATTGGCAAGGCCAGGTAAAAGCAGGAGATTACCTGAAGCAAAGTTCTCCTTCACTATTCCCCCTCAGGATGGGCAGGCCTTGAACTCTACCACTAACCAAATATGTTCTGCTGCTTGGTTGGAAGAGCAGTGGTGGTGCACAGAGACTGGCAGCATATTGAGGGTTCAGTGCCTACAGAGTGGGCTTCATTTCACTGGGAGATGCTGTGGATCTTGTAAGGATTTACCATCTCAGTCTTTCCCCAGAGGTTTTTCCTTTTCTAAGAAATGCCATTCCTCCTGGTTAGCAGTGCACTGGGAATGGCTAGATCCTTACACTCAGGACCCTATTTTTGGCTGTGGTAGGTTGGGACAGAGGAAGCAGGGAGGACTGACCTGTAGTTTAGGCTGAGATTTCTGGGCACAGGTAGTGATCACAGGAGAAAGCGTTTCAGGTTTGCTCTATTGCCTTACATCCACGCTTGTGATTCCTGACTACAAGTTATGTCACCACATCTTTTCCTTTGTGACAGTTGTATTAAGGAGAACCCTGAGCAGTGCTTTCTTATGCTGGCAACATGGGCTGATTTGTTATGGGTTTGGGTGGGAGTTAAGAATAAATTTTCCTCGTTTTGGAACCTCAGAGAAAGTAATAAAATGTGTATGGAAGAAACACAGTAAACGTGTACTGGGTGACTGGCACAAGCTCTACAGGCCACAGGCATGTGGAGTTACGTTGACTGGTTTGGCTTTTTGCTTCTCGAAGAGCTGTGGTCTCAGTCTCTGAGATCAAAAATACCAGCTGAGCTACTGGTTCCAGTTCCTCTGTACTTGGAAGATGGAGAAGTACCTTCTGTAGATGGGTAGAAAGTATTGTTGGTCTTCTCCCAGGAGCTTGCTTTAGCAGCTTGTGCATGCAGTATCAGAGGAGGTGAAGATGCCATTGGCTGGGGTGTATGGATTAGCGATGCAGAGTTTGAAAGTGTGAGATAATTGTTGAGTTTCATCAACGTTATGTTCGTGTATACCTGAGGTGTGTGTTAACTAGTTTTCTGTTAGCTGCATGGAGGGGAAACAGTCCGTCCTAGGGAACATGTATGTTGGTAGCATTCTTCCTTTTTTTTAGTGCTCAAGGGCAGGCAGAACACTGCATTTGTTTAAGTCCTTTTGAAATCCAAGAGGTGCAACTGCAGTTCCAGAACTAGGCGAATAGAGAGCATCTGTTCTTACTCAGTGCTGTCTGCTGGACAAACGGCCTTCTGCTACTGCCCTGCTCTCTGTGTCCATAAAACCCCTGCTGTTCTAGAGTTGTCATCACCAGAAATGCTGTGTTTTGGATATAGTGTTGGTGTTTGTGAAGAAGGTGCAGTACTCCCATTTTTCTAGAGGAACAGCTTTCCTTTGGCTGATGCGCAAAGACAAGTTATTTGGGAAAGAGCTGCATTGCCTGTAAATTGGACATGGGTAGAGTGCCTATGCTTGCGTGTGAGAATACCTAGGAGGCTGGGGGAGGCAGATTTTCTTCTTGTGACAAACTGTACCAAAAAAAAGGACCATAACATATTCTGTTCTCTCCTCAGTATCTATCAGATGTCTTGCAAAAGCATACCTTGCCAGTGGTCTGCACATGCTCCTCAGCTGATATTCAGGCAGCTTTCAGCACTATTGTCTCCAGGATACAGAGATAGTAAGTTCTCGTGTTGCTTGTGGTGTTTGTTGAGTCTCAGCTCTCTAAAAGCCTCTTGGCTCCTGTGTCCCAGTGCCCAGGGAGTTTTCCATCCAATAACTGAGAAATACTGCTCCCTTCCAATACTTCTCCCCAATCTAGTCTCCTGAAGTCAGAGTTGTGTAGCTCTTTAGCGCTCGCCAGCCCTGCAAAGTTGTTGCTGTTCTGCCGTGTGTGGTGATACAAGTCTCCATTCATTTACACCACTGATTTTAAAATTTTTGGCGGCTGCCTCATAGGTCAGATCTAATAACCAGTAAAGCATGCAAAGCTAATAGGTAGGTTTTTAAATAGTTCTTTCTCCCCACTCCCAAGTAATTCCCATTCCTCAAGGCCTTACTAAGGGCTCTGGGTCCCTGAGTTAGTTGCAGTAGTCACATCCTAACCTAGATAAAGTGAAGTCCAGCCCTTTAGATTCTCAAAATGTGTGAAAGAAGGGGCAAGGAGACCAATTAAGAAAGTACTGAACAATGTTGCATTTTATTAATAAGTTTTTAACCTGCTGATAATCATTGTGTTATTACCTTGTGTATTGAACAAGCTCTCTTCTGCCTTAGTTGTTGTTAACCGAATTTTTTTTTTTTCACTTGTTCTGAAATAGCTGTTTGAAAGCACGATGATGAATATGTTCCCTCTTTTTCTGTCTAGCTGTAACTGCAATTCACAGCCTCCAAACCCAATTAAAATTGCAGTGGCTGGAGCCCAGAATTACCTCAGTGCTGTATTGAGGCTCTTTGTAGAGCAGCTGTCTCACAAAACCCCAGACTGGCTTGGCTACATGAGATTTTTGATCATCCCTCTAGGTAAATAAGGAATGATTTGCTTCATAGAAAGCTGAATGGGTTAAATGTGATGTGTTCCCTCAGGAGAAACCCTCCCGGAAGCTTTGGCTAGGTATATGGCTGTTAAATGAGGCAAACATCATACTGTCATAGTATTTTGTAATGCTTGCGTTGCTGCTCTTGTGTGAGTGAATTCTATCTTTATGTTCATGATGCCAAAGTCTGCTTGTAAACCTTAGGTTTGAAGCAAGGGGTTCAGTACTTTCTCCCCATACAGGGAGGTTCTTGTATGTCTTTTTATCCTGGTACAATGAATGCATAGGATAATGTTCTGGAAGCCCTTTCCTGGCTGAAATCTTAAATTTATTGCGCACCGTGTTTCCCAAAGCGATAACTTTTCTGGCCTCACGGAGACTGACACAGAAAATGTTTATGGAGGAGGGGGAGGTTGAAAATTTTTTAAAGGCTCTGAAACTGCTGAGAGTTTAAATTATTCAAATTACATGTGTCTTTTGACCTTTCCTTCATGTGCTGTTCTCCCCAGGATTTTTCCCTCAGTTTTCCAGCACCTTATCTCTGCCCTTCCAAGAGCTCAACAAGCCTGCCTGGCTGGAAAGTAACCCAGCTTGGATCACTTGTGTCCGTGCAAGTGGAGTGGGCTGATAATAACATTAGGGGTCTTGTGGTAGTCAGAAATGTGAGGAATGTTCGGAGAGGGCTGGGAAGCAGGGTGGTCACTGATGCTTGTGGGCAGGGGCATCTGGGCAGTGTTGGTGTTGAAAGGGTGTGATGCCAGAAGCTGGACTAGTCCGAGGCTTGGCTTGTGTGAACAGAGCACTTAGGTGATGGAGGCAACAGAAAACTTGAAAAGCACTTTTTCTCAGTATTTTCCAGTCTTCTAGGTTTGGGACCAGCTGATGGCATTTGCTGTATGAGTCAGAAGCTGCTGCCTGGAACCATGAACAGTGGGGTTAGGTTGTTGATTCAGTGGTGGGATTTGCAGAAGTCAAATGAAAAAGGCAGAAGAGGAGAGCTGGACCCTTCCGTAAGGAAGGCATTTAATTTCCAAAGTGGTTGACAGGAAGATGAGAGCCCTTTCGGGGGTAAAAACACAAAATAAATATTTCTACAGGGTTAAATGTGCTTTGAATGGGAGTCTGTTTGGCTGAGGACTTTGGTCCTCACATGCTAGCTGTCTCTTGGCCTCAGAAGAGGAGTTTTCTGTCCTGCAGTCTTTAATCATATGAAAATGGTCTCTCTCCAAAAGTGAAACACAAAATTCGGCTAGTATGTTTTTGGGTTGGTTTTTTAATCTTAAAACTTTCTTTGGTAATTAAAAAAAAAATATGAACAAAGCACTTTGATAATGGAACTACTTCAGAACTGTGAATGCTTTTTAAATGTGCTTTAAATATAGAAACTTCTCTAACAGGGCCATTCCCAAAGAAGTCTGCGATATTTCCTGATCGAATCAAGTGCTAATGAACTGCCAGATAGCTGGCCAGAAATAAAAATGATTGAGGAGCAATCTCTCTTTTCTAACAGTTGAAAAAGCACCAAAGACAGAATGGTGACCATACCATAAATGTCTTAAAGGAAAAGACCTTCTGCTTTGAGCAGCACCTTCGAAGTAGGAGTGGTGGAGTTTTTTCTAAGACGGCTTTACCTGCTTAGTCCACAACTACACGCTGCAATGACAGAAGAGTCAACCTACAGTGGCTTGTTGACAACGAGAAACGTTTAGTGTCTGTAACCATCTGTATGAGGAAATTTGGTCCTGCTTCAGGCTTCTCGTTCTATGGCTAAGAGACTCCTTTGATGTCCAAACCAGTGTGAAAGCAACAGAAAAGGGGGCAAATAAAATAGAAAAAAAGGTCGGGGGTTATTTTGGCAGTTTGGGGTGTTTCAGCATTTGGTTTAGCTCCCATGGATAGAACTTCTTGGGAGACCTCAAGTTTAGTACTTGTTTCCAACTGCATCTGCCATGTGCAGTGTGTTTTCCCAGCATGGGAAGGCTTCTCCAGTGTGCGTGGTGCAGAGCTGTTCCACATGCACATGTTAGGATGTTTAAAACTCCACTGCAAAAGAAATGATGGGTCTAAAAGTAGCCATGATAAGGGTCCAGGAAGAACTTAAGTCCCAGTCTCTAATGACACTGAGAGTAGCTCAGAGAGACCTTCTGCTTGAACCTTTCCTAGAAGTCTGGAAATTAGCACTGGTTTGGAGGACTGAGAAAAGACTGGAGGTTTTTCCACCATGAGCTTTCCTGGAGGATGGTGAATATAGTTAAGCAACTGGGGTTTTCTTAGAAGAAGTTTTCAGGTTTACCAGTTACCAGCTGATGACTCAACTGTTGCAGTCACTGGAAGTGTGGCTTGATGTGAGAAATCACTATGCAGGAAGGATAAAAATAAGCTGGTTAGAAGGACCTCCGAGGCCACTTCATGACTGATAGGAAATATATAGGGCTTACGCTAAGCATGACTGAAATGTGGTGACTGGAAAGGGCAATTCTGGCACACCTTCTCTCCTGTGTTGGAAGACTGGAGAGGTAGCTGCAAGAGCAGGTCATCTTCTTCGGGGACACGTGTGGCCTGAAATGAAGGTAGCAGATTTTTGCCACCTCCCAGAGCAGAGTTGATCATTTAAATGCCTTCCCCCTCCTGCTCACTATAAGTAAGCGTGAAGGCCAATCTCCATCCAGGGCTGCAAGATGGAGGCTGGATGTGCAAACCTTCTGCAAGTAGGTCTTTCCATGCTCACAGAGGAGCCATAAGGCTTAGCTAGAGCAAGCAGGGACCTGATGCACGTGCCAACATTCACCAGGGACTGTAATCCTTGGACTCTGCCTTCTGTCTTTAATTACAGCCTATTTACTGAACTTATAGCCCCTCTCCACCAATTAAACGAGCCTCCCTGGGTTGTTTTTTCCTGGCTGGGGACAATTGCTTCTTCTCAGTATTGCAAAACAGCCTTTGTGTGTGAATAGTGTTTGGAGGAAGGGGTCTGACTCCTCTTGGCAGAGGTGACCTGGCCGTGGTGCAGCCTGTGGGCAGGAAGGACTGCTGGGAAAGCCACTCGCAAAACTGTGAGACTGAGATGGAGAGCCCTAAGGTCTCTCTGTCTTCTAAATCATTTATTTCCTCAGCAGTTTCCCAGTCCTGTTTTCTTTGGCCTTTTAAAATTTAATTTGGTGAGGGAGAAGGGGAGGTATCACTGAAAGATATCGGTGGTGTTGAAGCAGTCTGTCTGCTGGGAAGTCTGTTTGCATGCTTTGTAGAAATAAGCCGGACTATTTTATTTTGTTATATTTGAAGAAATTTAATTCAGGGGTATCTAGTGTAGTTTTGATTTTTGGAATTTAATTGCTTACAGATAAAAAACACACCTGTGTTCAGTGCTGGGAAGAACAACCATCATGTTTTCCTTTCTTTCTTAGGCTCTCATCCAGTGGCCAAGTATCTGGGGTCTGTAGATTATAGATACAACAACTTCTTCCAAGATCTAGCCTGGAGAGATCTGTTCAACAAACTTGAAGCACAGACCACTGGTAAGACCACATGTCTTTGTCTGGCCTGTGTGGGATAAAAGGCTTGAATGAGTAATTTTAGCAAAGGTCAAGTAAATACAAGAGGAAGCAGACAAATGTTTTTGTTCCTCTCTTCTCCTCGCTATGCCACATTCCCTTTTCAAATGCTGACCTTTGTATGTCCTCCATGTGGTGGTTTGCAAACAGTTGTTGGCTCCCAGAGACACTAGCTGCCTCTGAGTCACACTGTTTTTACCTATCTCTCAGCTGTGTTCTTTGATGTCAAGGTCTCACTACCAAGTGTAGTACATTGCTTTCTTTGGCCCTTCAGAAACTGTCTAGCCTAAAAGTTTTGGAAAACTGGAAACTCTGGGAAGATTAGCTTCTATTAGTTGCATGTGAGAATGACCTTGACATCTCTGAAATCTGCTGGCAGGACCTTTCCCATTAAAAAAGAATTTTGTTCTTCATCAGTATTGTAACGTGGGAGCTGCGCTAGGTCAGATCAACAAGTTCCTGTTCTGATCTGAATCTGTTCTAGGCCAGGATAAAGCCTTACTGTGTGTTAAAGTACTAATTTGCTTAAAACACTAATGCTTACAGTTTTTCCATCTGTTCCTTCAAGAAAGGAAAGAAACAGGAGAAAGGAGGATTTGCATCTGACATTGAGGGCTAAGTGAAGGCTTGAGACTTCACTGAGGGGTGATGCTCTCATGGCAGCATATTCCCCACAGAAATATCACTATCAGGAAAAAGCTTTGGGGTTTTCTGAGCACTGCACAGGTGGGCAGGTTGCAGTGTGGTTCTCCTGTTGGAATTGCACAGAGCCTCAGGGTCCCAGGATGATCCTGGAAGTCTTCTAGCTGTGAGAAAAGAGGAGAGAAAGAGACCACTTCATGGGATTGTTCAGAGCTTTTTCCAGCAGATGGGAACTTGACTGGACAGGGTCCTGGACAGCCTTTTCTGGAGGTGAAGTTAGCCTGCTTGGAGTAGGAGGCTGAACTAGTGTGCCATCCAACCTATACTTTTCCTTGATTCTAAGCTTGTGGAAGAACAGATTTCTGGAAGAGGTTTCTTTTAATTTCTTGCTACACTTGAAAATGCAGACAAATGTCAATACAGACTTGCTTTTAGTGTCCGAGTTAGAAATGCTTCATTAGCTATAGAAATCCAGCTCAAGAGCCATTTTTGTTCTTTAGTAGGTTGTATGCTGCAGCCTTTATTTATTTGCTTGCATGCAATGAGGAAAATGCAGCCTCGTTTTTGTGCAGTCTGGGCCTTGTAGATTCTCCATTTTCATCTGCACAGTGAGAACTGCACAGAAACCCTGTGCTGGCATAAGAAGATCTGGCAAAGAATCATAGCACTTCACAGTTCACTGTTCAAATATTTGTTGTAAGAGGCACTGGGTTAGAATGCCCATTAAGGTATGGAAGTGCCCAGTGAAGGTAGCTTGCATTCCCTTGATCTCACAGTTGAGGCTCTTTGCTTGAAGCCAAAGAAATATGGAAGGCATTTAGGAAATGTCTTCCCATGAACTTGAATCAAACACTCTCACAGACTTGAAGCATACTTGCTCTTTGTGCTCTTCCTACCCTTGCGTGGCTCTCAGTCTTTTCAATTAACTCAGCAAAGCCATGAGTTCATTAGGAAATCAGGTAGCTCAAATGCTGATGTGAGCAGAGCAGTTCACCAAGGCCCTGGGAGAGGTGGGTAGGTGCTTCCTTCAGCAGATACTTAGAGTCAAGGTGCAAAAAAGTCTAAAGCTGACTCTGAGCGTACACATGTTTTTGAAGAAAAGCATTTTAACAAATATAAAACAACTAATACTTCAGTAAATAATGCTGTGTGCAGATGTCTGCGTATCTAGTGTGCCTTCCTGAAGTTTTTACTGAGGTGCTCTTGTAGGATGTTTGCTTTTGGTTAGATGGCTTTGCAGTGCTCTGGGGTAAGCTGCAGAGACTCCTTTGGAAGATGCAATTCAAATGCAGCTGGCTGGCTACCATGAGCTGCTTGGCTGAGGAAATGGAGGACAGTGCCAGTGAGGGTCTGAGGAGTCACTTAATTTATTTTCTCTCGTTGTTCTGTTGCAGTTCCAGAGGCGCCTGATGTTGTCTCCCGGATAACGCAGTATATAGCAGGGGCAAACTGTGCACACCAGTTGCCCATTGCTGAAGCGATGCTGACGTACAAGCAGAAAAGGTATGTCACTAACATAATACTGACTTTCCAGAATGAGCATCAGGTTGAAGGAAAAGTGCTTTTCTCATCTTGTGTGCCAGCAGTCTTAAAATCACTCCAAACTGCACCACCTTGGGAGCCTTACTGTAGCCTGCACCCGGTGATTTGTCCCGCTTAGATAACAGTGAATCTACAACAGTGTGGTTACTTTAAGTGCAGTGATTTCTTTGAAGGTCTGAGAGGTTTGGGGAAGCAAGGACTGGGCAGGATAGAGGATGGATAGATTGTATCTGGTAGTGTTCTGGAGATCTTTTACTGCAGAGACCTCTCCCTTACCACAGAGACCTTAGCTGTGTAAGATTGGACTGCAGCATTCCCCCTCTCCCCCACCACCAAAGTATCTTCCATGAGACCTGGCCTTTTTGCACCAGTGCTGAGGGAACTGAAACCCTTTCTTTTTAGAGTGTAAATAGCAGAGCTTCTCACAGGAGAGACAAAATCCTTGTTGATTGGCAGTTGCAGGCTACCAGGACTCCTGCTGGGGAGGGCTGACATTCACCAGGTTTTATTTCAACTTCCCTTAGGAGACAAGCATCATTTTAGGAGGGAGGATTGGGGTCTGAAAATCAGATTCAGAAGTTTGTAGAGCCTCACGTGGCTGTGGTCCAGGAAGAAGAGTAACTGTCACTGAAGGGTAGAGATGCATCATTTCCGAGGCACAGATGAGAACAATAGACTCCAACTCACACACGTCCCAATAATTTCTCAGACCAGGACAGACACTCAGTGCATGTAATTTTTCTTGATTAGTGATTAGCAATGTCCTGTGAAGCATGGATTATGTTATTTGTTAATTACTACCCTTCCGATGTTATCTCTGATCTTTCGGTTTTGGTTCATTAATATCCCTCATTGGTTCCTCCTTTGCATAAGAACTGGGAGGGATTAAAGATGTGGGTAGAGTCACTTTTTTCCCTCTTTTTGGAAATGCTCATTGTATATTGTTTTTCCGTTCCTGTGTCTGCTCTACATTACTTTGCAGAAATGATTGAGTAAAATTTAGCCCATTCTTTGTACTCTCCTAGGGCAAATATTTCCAGACTGACTAGTCCATTAAAAAGAGTGTGCTCTCTTCACTGTTTGTGAACTTGTAATTTTAACCTGATACAGGTGAGATTTGGAGAGCTGCAGGGTACTCAGAGTTCTTAGCTTCAATCTTTTCTTTTGCTTTTGGTATGAAGTCTTACCTTAGTTACAAATACAGAGTTCAGACTCCCCTAGTGCAGTGTAAACACCTTCTGATGGCTGCCTTGTTCTTTCTCTGCACCCTTCAGTTGCTGGGTTCTGCACTGGTATCCACTGCCTTCTCCATTCTGGTGCAGGTTTATTGTTGTCATTAACTCACATTTAACCATTTTGAGTTTCTAATGTGCCCAGGAAAGGTCAGTTTAGGACTTTGTTGAAAAACATCTGAAATGTACTTCAGTAATACATGCACATAGCTGTCCCAGCAGCATGCATGACTGTTTTACCAAGCTGGTCTGATTTTTAGATTTGGATTTTAGACCGTTTGGACTTGGTGGTGCTGTGCCTGAAGCTGATGATAAATTTAGATCAGGCTGAAACCCTGCATAAGGTTCCTTGAGATTGCTGAGACTTTTAGTCAGACTCGTGGTATAGCCTGCAGTCTCTTAGTATCTCTGTTCTGTCGGCTTTAAAATAACTTCTGCTTTCAGCGAAGTACACCATTAGCAAACTAGAGAGTGAGTTAGAGGAACAAGTTCTCCCATGGAGTGATGGGCAGTTATTTCCCTGTGTGGCTTTTGTTAGAAATGCAGTTCTCTGTCATTGGCAGCAACTTAGGGAGGGTATTGTGAAAAACAACACAGAAATTGTGTTTCCATTAGCACTATCTAAATGAATGCATCACTTTGTTGTAAGTATAATAACATATTTATCTTTTCCTTTGGTTGCTTTCTGAAAAGGAAAAAGAGCTTTCATTTTGATTTTACCATAAGGTATCAGTTCCTTTTAGGTTTCCTCTCCCATCTCCTGTATCTTTTCCCCTATGAACTGGTCTTTTGTGCCTTGTTTAACAGTTCCTGCAGGTCTGGGATGCACAGTTTGTGCTTTAGGTTAAATTCTGCTCGCTGCTTTGAAACTATGGCATCTGCTGGCAGAATGCATTGTTCAAAGTGACTGCCCTGCCTCTGGACCACACGTATGGGTTCCTAGGGTGTAGATTGACTGGGAATGAAGGGGTTATTGAGAAGCGTAGCTTTGAGCAGTAAAACACAGAGAAAGTAGGGGTTTTCTTCCCTTCCTAGCTATCGGACAATGTAGTATAGCTCCAAAAGGATCAGGACTGAGCAAAATCTTTCCACTTCCTATCTGTTGGAACTGGAGTGCTGTAGGTGGCACTCAGTGGCTTAGGGTCTGTGTTCAGCTGTGCAGTTTCCAAGTGCAGACCAGCAAATCTCCCTGTAATCAAAAAATTGAGGACTGGTCTTTTACTGGCAATCTATCCCAAACATACGGATCTTCTCTAAGCTTAAGAAATAGGAGACAGATGTATGCTAGCAGGGAAGTTGTGCTCAGTGAGCTGCCTTCAAGCCCCCCTTGCTCTGCAGGGTTCCCTGCTGCAAATCATATGATTATTGGGAGGACATTGGGGTTTTTGTCCTAAGTTCATAAAGTTACTGTGACTCCATTTTGCTCAAGGCTAGAGGTGAATAGCTTCCCCAAGGCCAGCTTTCAAGGCAGTGGTCCATGTAGAAACAGCAGCACTACCTACAAATTCATTGCAAGACAAATCTCCCAGTATCCTAGCATTTGCTCTGTTAAACAAGCCCTAGTGGTCCAAGGAAAGCCAAGCCAGCAAGCCAGTCTTTAGGATATAGCTATATGTGATGACCTGCTTTATAACTTTATTGCTAGCTATCCCTGTTTTGACTTACCTCTGCTCTCCTTCCTGTCCCATTGTTCTGTTTGTCATGGCAAACGGTTGGCGCATGTACTGCCTGTGATGGACTGCAATGGTGCGAAAGCTTTGTCCCATTCTTTTGGAGCATCTGCTGACCTTACCTGAAATCAAGGGGGCTGGCAATGAGGAAGGGGTTCAGGAAGGAAATGAATTGCCGTTTCGGCTCCTCTGCATTACACTGGGTGACTGACTTTGTCTCTGAACACTGGGAGAATTACTGATTACTGGATTGTCAAGAAAAACTGCAGTCCTGGCAGCATCTGGGGAGCTGAGACCATGCCGGCAGAGGTTGGCCTCTCACTAGGGGGCGGGTATCATCGATGTTGAAACCTCTCTGCATTGCTTTCTTGAATGAAACCCTGCAGTATTTGAGTTGTGAGACTTGGCAGACACTCATTCCAGTGTAGCTGGATAGCTGATAAGTTCTGTGTACCTGGGCTGGTGTTGCCCACTGTAATTCAGCTCATGCCATGTGGATAGCCCTTGCGTGAGTCTGAGGACCAGCTTGGCTGTTGAAAATAAAAGCACTGCTCACTTGTCAGGGTGAGGGCTGGGTGATTTCCTACCTAGTTACAGGTTTGCCAAAAGCTCTTGACTCTTGCGTGCTGTAGAGCACTTCCCCAACTCTTGCTCCCTGGAGCACAAGTGCCTTGGGTTGAAGGGTGAGCCGGTGTGTGTTGTCAGGCAATAGGAAGGAGGGTAACACTGTTTTCTGCCTGCTGCGTGTCTCTGACTCTGCAGGACAGTGGCTAGGCACAGTCCAGGTCTGTTCTGAGTGCTGCTTCTAAAACACACCCTGCAGCGGTTGCTGAACATGGACACAGCTGGTGAAGATGAACCCCGTCCCTCCTCTGGTTCAGCAGCATCCCGTATCACCTGGCTGGTTGCTGCGTGAACCTCCTTGTGCAGCCTGTGGAAACATAACAGGAGTTTACTTGCACCCCTTGGCTGGCAGAGGAGAGTCAAGAAATGTGCTGGGTATCCTATTGAGTATGTCCAGCCCACTGTGGGAACATGAAGGGTGCTGGACAGGAGTTTCACAGGGAAGCAGAGAGGTGACTCATCTGATGTGTCTGTCCTGAGGACCTGGAGTTGCGTTTGGTTTGACTACTGGAGACTTGGTGGAACAGGGACAGTGTTAACCAGTAAACAGCTACAGCTGCCCAGTAGAAGGGACAGATGCTTCATACCAAAGATGAACCCTGGAGATCTGGTGATGGTGTGCAGTCTGAAATAACTTTAGAGGCGTTCAGCAATAAAAGTCTCCTCTTTCCTATTGCCCCCTGCAGGACTTGCCTGGAATAAGGGTAGTACTTAAGACCCTCCTGCTAGGAAATCACAGGTGTTTGGTGACATTTGAATCTAGTTTAGGTTGTTTAAATTGTAAATGAAATTTTATTAAAAGACTAATAACTGGCATAGCTGCTCTAAGTGATTATTCAGTCCCTGTTACTGTAACATCTGAGTGCTTTGCAGCTTAGTTTGTACTTTGCCCCAGAAGAGAGAGAGATTATTCCTTCCCTTTGTCAGCTGTGTGACTCCTGGTGATGTGGCTTCTTCTCATCTCTAAGAGTTCTAAACCATGTAAATCCAACTATATGCCTTTGTTCAATCTGAGTTAATTTCTTGGCGTAGGGAGGGAGCCTGCAAGCCCATTTTTGAACAGTTATAGGTAGGTGGACTTTTCCGAAGCAAAAATAGTAAGTGGACAACTCCCTATTCCAGATAAATACTTTTTCTTTCTAGCTTCTCTGCGTAGGTGTGTTTTTTGGGTTTTTTTGTTGGTTCCAATCCACATCTTGCTGTGTCGTCCTCCCCCCCAGCAAACTACAGCAGTGAAGTATCAGTGACACTGTTAAAAATTGCAAACCAGGGTCAGATCTGCTTTTAAATTAGCTGAGATACCAGGACCTTCAGAAGCACTGTGGATAAAACCAATACCGTGGATGTCGCTATGGGGGTAAAGCCTCTGCAGCCTGGGATTCTGTGCAGCCTAGGTAATAAAGGGGAGCTGCCTTTCCAGAGACAGAGGGTATTTTAGTTGCAGGGCTGTGGTAGGAGGAATAGAAGAGAACGTTACCAAGGCAAGAGGATTCTGGGTTAATGTTTCTGAATCCCAAAGGACAAGAAACAGGAAAGAGCATGAAAGAGGAAGTGGAGAACAAGCGTGGTCGTCTCATCTTTCGTTCCATCCACACGAAGAGCAGCTGTTCTGAGAAGCTGCATTTTCAGAGGCACATGGGCAAGATCAGACTTCCTGAGAGGACGTGTGACAGGACTAGGCTAGCTGAGCTGAAATCCAGCTGGATTGCTTCAGGAACAGTTTGTGCATCATTGTGAGCCGTGATAAATGGTGACTGAAGCAAATGATTTATTTCCAAGTTGCCCCTGAGCTCTCCTCAGTGGGAGTCTGAGCTCCCGGGGGAACAAGAATGAGTTTTCTGCTGGAATCAGGCACGATTTGGTTTTTGAGAGCTCGGAGCAAAGCTATTCAGTAGTTGAGAAATGACTAGGCGACTGTTGTGCTTCCTTCCCTCATTTGGTCAAGGGGACTTGTTTTTTCACCGCTTCTCAGTCCATGGAGCTGAAGAAATGAGAAGAAAGCTGAGCCTCTCTTCTGTGCTTCTCCCAACAGCTCCGTGAGTTTCTTGTTTCCCTTTGGGAAACTGGAGCTGGAAATGTCACGTCTGTAGGAGATTTATTTGCTGGGGGGCCTACAGCCATGTTTGGAAAGATGTGACCTTTCTGGCTTCCAACACAGAATCAGGAACTTGGTCATTTTGTCATGTGCTTTGGGGGAAGAATGAAGGTGCAGTACCCAGGGTTGTGAGGTAGGAAGGGAGCAAAGCCCCTTGGAAAAGCACACTCTGCTTTGGACCAAGAGGGAGCTCTGGCTGAGTCGTGTTTGCAGCAGTTCTATGCCATTCTTTCTGTAGGGCTTAGAGGAAACTGTCCCGTGCTGGACACGTGGTGGTTTGTACCCTTTGCACATTTGGTGCATTTCCAATCTGTGCTGGAGATGGCACAGAAAAACCTGCTTTCCTGAAGTATTTGCGCTGTACCCAGCAATATTCTGGATGAAGGCAACGCTGGATGTTTTTTCTCTGAACATTGCAGTGCTCTGAGCACTGAGGGATGCACAAAAAGAGAAACATGAGAAATCTTCGTGTTTGTCTGCTTCCTACCTGTTCCTGTGCTTGGCCACTGAGAAACTTTGTGTGTCTTGCCTGTGCAGTCACTTCTGCTGATGAACTGTAATTCCTCTGAACACGTGGACACGCTCCTGCAGTCCTCTCCTCATCCTGTGGGTCCATCTTTGTCACCCTTGAAGGGAGCAGTGGCTCTGCAGGCCTTCTCAGCCTGCCTTCCTCCTAACTCAGGTCTTCCCCATCTTGTCTTTGTTGAGTCTCTCCCTAATTCCTCCTAGGCTTGACTGTGGCCTTTGTCCTTCACCACCTTCTGGCTTCTGAATCCTGGGCAGGGCCAGAGCAGGAGGGGCTGATGCCTTCCTGCCTTGAAAATGTGTCTAGTGTTGTCTTCAGCTGTTTCTGGGACATGGTGTATGTTTTGTTTGGTTTGGTTTAGCTGTTTGCTGTTCTTGAGTTTGTGTCTTGATCTACCCAGGGTACTCTGGTGTCCGACCTCTCTAGCGTTCCTGTCTAAGGGACTGCAAGCTCCCAGTGGCAGGGAACATGTATCTGTATGAGTGTGTGTGTGTGTGTACTTGCTAGTGCTATACAAATAACCACGTGTCACGGCTTGTAACCCCGTGGCAGGCTAACTGCTTTAGCGATGCTGGGATATGCAAGGTATGGCACATGGCTCCAAAGGTGGGACGCGTGAAGGCCATGCGTGCAGAGCGCTTCAGGTACTAGTAAGTAACGCACAGTTCTCCGTGTTGTTGTGGCACAGATCCATTTCCTTGCAGTAGGAGGTCGTGTGTCTGTAATGACTGCCATGCCATTAAAGCATGTTTCTCTGTCGAGCGTGAGGGAGGGAGGAAGAGACCTTTCCCCCGAGAGATGTGCCGTAAGCTGCGTGCTCTTCCCCGCCCGTGCAGATTCTTAGCGTGCTGGCAGGGGGCCTTGAGAGGAGACATTGGACTGGCGCTTGCATACTGTCCGTCCCTGCTGCATGCTTGAATGCAACATATAAAGCGAGCATTGTGCCCGGTGTGGAAGCAAGCTGTTAACAACTCTTTTCTCTTTGCCTTTAGCCCTGATGAAGAATCTTCGCAGAAGTTCATTCCCTTTGTCGGGGTGA
This sequence comes from Limnodromus scolopaceus, assembly GCA_028565335.1. Lineage (NCBI taxonomy): Eukaryota > Metazoa > Chordata > Aves > Charadriiformes > Scolopacidae > Limnodromus > Limnodromus scolopaceus. The sequence goes on from JAOXNO010000004.1 coordinate 4,618,039, forward strand.
GTGTTATCTTAGTTATGCTGTGTCAAACCAGCTGGAATATGTCCACAAGTGTTAACCCAAATTTACCTGGTTTCTGGGGTAGAGCATGAGCACTGGGTGCTCTAAGGTAGAGTGTCAGCACGAGCACCTGATGGTTGGTTGCAATTTCCTGGTACATAAGCAAACCTCAAAGATACTTCAACAAAATACTAGGTGTATTTTACTTTCCAAGCAGCTGGCTCTGAGCGGCTCTGCGCTGCATGCCTGCCAGCACTGAAGCAGGCACTGTAGCCTTGTTCATTCAATGCAGAGAGGAAAGTGTGACACTGAAGTGCTCTGATCCACAGCCTGTCTTTGCTGCAGATCAAAGCCCCTAATTGGTGGAGACTTGCTGCTGGGCCATGTGCAGAGGAAGGTGGTGTGTTCCGGGAAACCTGGTCTTAGAGTTGCTGTGCCCAGCATTGCCCTAGGTGATTGATTTGGCCAAGTTTGCTAACCCAGTGTCAGTCCTGCGTGTGCTTGTCATGAACAGTCTCCAGTCCTCTTAATATCCCATCCACTCCTGGGAAGTGGAGAGTACATTCCACCAGGGAGATCATTTATACCACTGTTTGGTCTGAGTCTGAGACAGCTGGTATTTAATACGTTTTATTACATATTTTAGGATGGTAGTCCCAGGCTTTTCCTCCTGTCCTTTTCTTTACATCTTCCCAGATCAGGTGGCCAAGTGCAGAGTATCTAGGCCCGGGTATGGTTTTGCTTCTGTCAGTGTACTTTGTGCACTATGTACTTTGCCTTTCCTAGCTTCCCTTCCCTTACTTGATTGTGCTCTTCAATTCATTAAGTTTTAGGTATAAAGTCATTGACCTGTGGCCAAAAGGATGTCCCCTGACTGCTCTTCAGCTACTAGATGTCCTCTTCACAGTTTTTGCGGCTCTCTTGTAGCTTCTCTTTTCTTGCACGCTGGCTGTCTTGTTCTACCTTTTCTGTGTTAAGCTGACTTGTGTGCATTCCTGTTTGTATCCCTGTCAGTGTGTCAGAGCTAATCTGAAATCCCAAGGTGTTTAAAGAGCTTAGTTTCTCTTGCCTTCAGGCTGACCCTGCTTTCACTCTGGTGCCTCTTCAGAGCGAGAGTGTGTCTCTGCAGTGCTCCTGTGACGACAATCTACTTTTGTTTGCTGAAGAAAAGATGTCCTCCGCTAAAGCGGAGAGACACATCTTCCCAATTTCTTCCCTGCTGATGAGCTTTACTGTGATCTTGTCCCTCCCACGAACTGCAATTGCTGGCAAAAAACTGTTGTTATGAAACAGCCGTTTCACCTTTTCCTGTAACAGGAAAAGCCCAGAAGGGCTTGGAAGCACCTGGACTCATCTCACTGTAGCTGCTAGGCTCTGCAAAGCTTTTCTTTGGGGCTGATTTGGTTCAGTGCTATGCGCAAGTAAATGGCCCTCAGAGTGTTTGTCCAGTTGCTCTAAAGTGATCATTGTCCTGACATTAGCAATGCTTTTCCAGTCTGGATTTGATTGTCTGGAAGTGGAAAGAGTGAACAGCTCTGTGTGCATATCACTGCCAACCCCCAAGAAATGTGCCTTGAAATCACTGACTGATTCCTATTTCAGTTGGTGGCAAGGGTCAAATCAGTGCTGCTTGCTCTTGCTTATGAAGTGTTCCTGACAGAATTGCCTGTAGGACACATCTGAAAAGACTCTGAAAGGCCAGTTGCAGGTGTCTCACAAAGTCTGATGTTGAATATGAACACCAAAGCTCTTCCACTCAGCTGCAGCCTGCTTGGAGCTGTTTGCCAAGGAAGAGAGGGAGCCAGCAATGTTTGGGTTTGAGACTCCTGACATTGGCTGGACTCTGTTGGCTTTTAGGGTGCAAAAACTGATGTCCTGCAGCTGGGCTGAGTGCAGTCTTTGACCCAGAAGCAAGCAGGGCAGCGCTGTGCTGCTCAGCCATGCTCTGAAGTGGTGGGAGCGGAGCCTCACAATGGACCAGTCGGATGCAAAAGGCAGGCTCAGGTGGTGAGGCCATGTGGTCGTGCTCCCTTGTTGTGCTGACAGCCAGGTGCCAGGAGAGTTAGCAGGATGTGCTTCCTTCCTGAAGGGAGAGGAGTCTGGCTGCTGCAGCGTTCCTGGATGGAGGCCTTGTTGAGACTGCAGCAGTCTCAAGCGCCTCCCTGAGTAGAGGGAAGGGAAAGCGTTTAACCTTGTCTTCCTCCCATGGGTCTGAACTTGAGCGTCTTCAGTCAGCAAACAAGGGGGAAAAGGCCAAAAGTGATTTCCTGTCTGGCTTGCAGATCAAGGTGGCTGTAGGCAGTTTCCTGTGTTGCTTGTTCTTCCCCTAACTCTTCTGCCTCACCTCCTCTCGCTCACAGCTAGTTAGAGTCTGTGAAACATCCTCTTGGGGTTTAACACATATAGCACAAATGGCTGCTGGGACTCCAAAGCCGGATTTATTGCTCTTTGCATGCAGACTGACCAAACTGAGCTGCAACCTCCTTCACCCAAGCCAGTGCCCCTTCAGGGAGCCTTTGCACACACTCCCTGCTGGGTTCATGATGGCTTTTCCAAGACTGGAGCTGATAGAGAATCCACCAGAGCGCCTGACAGCTTTCCAAGATCTGGTGTTGAGCATACACCACCCCACCTTGAACTGTGCAAAGTTTTTTCTTTCTAATTATTAGATCCTTTTTCTTGATCCCATAGCACAGAAATGTGCTCCCTAGGGATGTGGTCCAGACATGGCCATGTCTGAACTTAACCATCTTTTGTTTTCAAACTAAATAGGCTGACTGACATCATTTCTCATCCTGAAGTAGGTTGTATTGACTTGGGTTCTCTTTGCCATTTGTCAGCAGTTTAGATAGGGTAGATATTAACCCCAGATACAAGCTTCTTAAGGACCTTAAGAAGGGTCTCTCCCCTGCAGTGTTGACAGTAATGATCCCCATGCATCCTAGCAGATTATCACTACAGAAGCACCCCGCTTTTATGTCACCATGGGTCAATTTATCTTTCTGGACATAGTGTGTTCTTGGGAGCTTGTGTTGGGAACGTGCTCTGTTCCATAAATCATTGCCAGTGGCATTAACTCAAATGCACTAGGAGGTGGTTGGCCATATCAGAACACATTTGTATCCTTATTACAGTGTGATTTGGATCTTTCTGACATGTCCATGTGAAGGTTTATCCGTGTTGGTACCCACAGGCTTTGCCAGGAGCTTTATCTTCTTTGCCAGACGCTGTCCTCGTTGGGAAACTAGGAAACTCTGATCAGAAAGTGTACTTTGTTGATTTTGCAGTTTCCTAACAAACCCCAAATATGCTGCACCCTGGAAGTGGCTGCACTTGTGTGGTGGAAGCAATACATCTTTAATTAGCAGGTGCATCAAAGCAATGCCAAAGGGATATTTATGTTCCTTTCTTAGCCTTGCCCTGTTCCCACAGGTGTCACAGACAGGCACTGTAGTTACCATAGCTTGGGGCTGGCAATGGACTGTTCAGGTCTGTAACAGCTCAGCTCCATGTGCTGACAGGTTGTGAGCTGGTACTGCTTGTCTGGACACTGATGGGACCTGTCTGTCTCTTAGAAGACTCCACTTTTTAACATACCTTCACGCTACTCTTTGACTGCAGGGACAGTGCCAAGGGGACTGTAGGGCTAAGCTTAGTTTGGGGGTTGAGGGTTCCTGAAGTTCAGGGGACTCTTGTTTCATAGAGCTCTTCTGTTTTGCTCCCTCTAGGTGGTGAAGGTTGGAATAGTGGAACAATCTTCTGCAACGTCAGGTAACAATCATCTTGTGTGTACTTTGTGTCATGAAGGTGGTGGGAGCCTGACTTCACAGGCTGAACAAACTTGTCCATTGCTGGTGTCTTGGAGTTTTGTACGGTGGAATTGGCCTTTGTCTTTCAAGGGGCCCTTTATCTTGTTACTTTGCAAGGAGCTCCAGGCCAGCTGAAATTCACACACCCTCATTCAGGGAAGCTCCACTTGTGTGTGCAAACACCCATTTTTCTTATGCGTTTTCTCGGTGGGGTGGATTCACCACTGTGGTTACTTGAGATTCCTGCTCCAAACTGGGGAGGCAGTTCATCAGAAGTTCATGCCTATCTCCCTACTCTGGGCTCAGTTGCCTAATAAAATCAGTCTCAAACTTGTGCCTAACACTGGGAACTGCAGAACAGGCAACCAGTTTGCCAATCTGACAACACATTTAGACCCATTTTTTTAATGGGGGAGTGCAAAGCTGACTTACATGATACTACCTGCTTACACACATGTAGATGGGGCAGTGCTATTTTATCAATGGGAATTTGTTTTCTCCTCCTTCATACACACTACTAGTCTGGAATATTTTTTTTCTTCACCTGTTGGGATTGTTTCTTGCATTTCTTCACTATTAAACCCAGATTCCTGTGGCCCAGGTTGTACATAGGCTTCTGTGTGAAGGCAGCCCTTCTGGGGATCACTCCTTGCTGCCGCACTGCTCCCACCATCCTAAAGAGTCAATATGAAGGGATTGGTGCTTTGGTTGTGAATGGTGGAAGCAGGGGGAATGGGGAGATCCCTGTGATCAGCCCAGGGGTACTGAATTCTCCAAGAGTATCTGAGGGATGCTGCAGTGGTTGTGGGGGGAGATTTCCCAGTAGAGATGGAGGCTGAAAATCAGCTGGGAGCAAACCCTGGGAGAGCAGGTGCAAGCTGGGAAGCCCAGAGGAGTGTGAATGTCCACACCTGCTTCCTACCCAAACATAGGAAGTCCCATGTTTTAAGCGTGCAGGCAGTCAGAACTGATGGTCTATAGCTGATCTATGGATTGAGTCTGAACAAAACCTGTGCAGCAGGAGCATGGGTAGAGACTGAGCTATCCCAGCGCGTGTGCTGGGTTGTGAGACGAACCCAGACAAACAGCTTGACTTCTTTTCTGCAAGGTGACTCTGATGACGCAGCTCCCTCAAGCTCCAGTGTCCTTTCTTCTACCCCACCTTCTGTGTCTCCTGCTGTGAAAGAAGCCTCCCCCACACCACCTTCCTCACCGTCTGTCACAGGCAGCTTCTCATCCTCAAGGTAAAGCATGTTTTGTCTCTTTACACCTCCCTTGGCTGTCTTATCTGATATATACGGGAGAGAGAAAAACTCTTCTAAAGGAAAACCCGTAGTTCTGCTTTCTTCCTCTGTAGCAATCACTTGAAGTTGACACCTTTCCCCTTCATCTCTTTTGCCTTTGGAGTGACTGTGTCCTTGCTGGCCAACAAGGAGTTGAGGAGGGCAGAGAGGATCTTGCACCCGATGAGAAGGCTGCACTACTCAAGGGCAGAAACGTTTTAACTAGGAGGGGCAGCCTTGTTTCTCATAGTTTGGCAGAAACCCTGATTCTGATGAGCCATTGTGGCAGCCTGTTTGGGAAGGTTTGTGTTCTCCATCTGCTGATATTTTCCCTTTGAGACTGGATTCTTTAGGGGAGGTATGTTGCCAAAGAAAATACTGACCTTAATATGAATGGGTGCTAGCCTAATCACTCACAATTCTTACAATATGTTTTTAAGGACCAAGTGACTGTAAAGTCAGTGACTCTGTAGGAGGAGCAGGCTTTTTTCTCTGTGAGGGGAGAGCTGACAGTTGTAAGGTGGCATACTGGAATTGCAGTTTCCATTCATGTATGTGCCTGAAGGCATATCAGAACAGCAAGGAGACAGCATCTATAGGCAACATGAAGCTCTGGCGTAGCTGAAATTTTTAGGGTTGAAGGGAGGAAACCACTAGAAAACTGCCAGTAAAGAATTGGCCTGGCCAGGACTCTCATTTTGTTGCTGCACAAAATATTGGTGTAGCTGCCTAACACTTTGTGTGCAGTTCTGGTACCCAGAAGCACATGGTGAAGTTAAAGGTTCAGGGGAGCACAGGCAATGTGATCAAGGGGACAGAGCAGCTGCCTTGTGAGGGGAGACCAGAAGCAGTTTGGGGGAGGAGGGGACAGAGGTAAATCAATTAAGTTCTGCAAAATTGCAGTGGTGGTGGCTTTGTTGAATATTGAACTGTCATTCACCAAAGCTGCAGTACAAGACCTGGGGGCACACAGCGACACTGGCAAGAGGTCAATTAAAAGGGAGGAAAGAAGGGGCTGCGGCACGTGGCAGGAAAGGCATATTGGGACTCTGCCCGCCTCTGCTGCTTCTGTGACATTGGGATCAGCAGGTCAAAGAGGGGTTAGGCAAATTCACAGACAGCAGATCCACTAATGGATACTAAAGGGTGATTCAGGGATGTCCCCTTTAGCATCCCTAGTGTCAGGCAGGGGAAATCCAAGGGAATGCTCTGCAGTTAGATACTGGGCTCATGTGTTCTCCCTGAACAGCATCTCCCACTGTCCCTGTTGGAGACAGAATGGGGACCTTTCTTCCCCACCCCAGAGACCCTTGCAGTGACCTTTAACCTCTGACTTCTTCAACTGGCTTGAGAGTTCCCTTCTAACAAGAGGAAATGGAAATGTGGAAGTCCCAGTTTAGCAGGTGGACAGTGACTGGAAGGTGTTAGTGGCCATTAGCCTGTGCCAGGAGGCCCAGTTCCCCACATCCTCCTGTTGGTCCCTGTGATTTGGTGGCAGGAGGGTCTTGTCTGCCCCGGGCTGGTGCCAGCAACAGCTGGCCAACAGCACAGAGTTGGGGGCTGCACAGGTTCTCAAGTGTGAGCTCTGTGTGGGCTTTCCAAAGGTGGAAGTGGTTTGGGAACCTGTACCCACAAGAGTGTTGGCTATTAAAATTGTGAGCTTTGGAGGTGTTGCATCTGATATTGACACCCCAGCTCTAGGAATCTGGTACTTTTTGAATTGAAGCTGTGTGGTAAAATCATCAAGAAATGAGGAAGTTTAGGTTCAAAACTATTCCATCTCCACTGATCTGTATGTGACAGCACAGAGGGTGGAGGGTCACCCAGACTGAAAGTTAGTTCACATCTTTAACCTGAGATGGAACAGAAAATCCTGCCTGGGCATAGTGAACATTAGGATGCTTTGTCTTTACAACTAAGATGGGAAATGTGATGCTAAAGACCCTTAAAATCCAAAGCTGCATCTTCAAAACATCATCTTTAAAGAATCTCACTTCTGAAATTGCCCTGAGAATCTAAAACCTGTGTGTGGTGATTAAAGATGAACTCTGCTTTGCAGCCTGGCTTTCAGCTGAATAAATGGCAAAGAAAAGGAAATGATTTGTTGAGAGGACCTTAATGATTGGCTGTCCTTGAGAGTTTCTTATTAGACAGGCTGTGTAAAGGGATGCATATTTCATTCAAAATCACAATTTCCTCTTCCTTAACAATTGCCATTTCTCTAACATGGACACAGACTGGTAGATTAATTGTTAGTTTTTTGCCTAGTACTTGCATATTATTCAACACTGTCATTGGGTAGGAAGAAGTGTAGGCTGTCAACTGTAGGTCTGCTGAGTGATGAACCCTGTTCCCTAACCCTTGGGCTTAGCTAGTGAGAGGCAGGGGCGGGCAAGGAGTGGAATTTCCCAGGCTACTCATCTTCCCTTTTCTGACTCAAGAAAGGCTGGCAGTGTGTTTTGGTGATGCATGTCTGTTACCACACGATGCGCAGGAGTTCTCAGCAGCAGATCATGTCCTGAAATCTGCCATTGTTTAGCAAACACCACAGGACTGGCAGAGCATTTTCCCAGCACAGGAATTCCCCAGCCCACAGCAGGGCTTATGGGGTGTATTGCCCAGTTCCAACTCTGTTACAGGGACCTGGAGAGAGTAGAGATCCTGTGTGACCTGATGGAGCATCTGGACAGGAAGGGAAGCAGCTGGTGGCAGGAAGATCTCATGGACATAGAAGTTGGAAGTAATCAGGGGGGCTCAGAACTGAGTGCCTAATGCTCAAGGGCCCTCCAGCTCTTTATTCATCCCAGTTCAGAGATGTTTTTGGCAGTGCTGCATCTGGGCAGAGTCATTAAGTCATCAGTGCTTGGGAGGCAACAGCAAGACGCTTACAGACCTTCTTCCCCGCTCAACAACTGGAAGTGATCTGGGCCACCTCAGGGGTTGCCTTTGCTGGCTGGGTCACTGAACTCAGAATTATGTTAGGAAACTGCTCATCCCTGTGGCTCTGCAGCAGCAGGTCAGCTTGTCTCAGCTCACTGCAGTTCTCTGCTGCCGAGCCGATGCCACCACGTAACATGACCCAGACTGTGTCACTGAGTGATGACTTGTGCTTTTTGTGATTAACGGGTCTCACTAAGAAATGTTGCTGCCTGATCTCCTAAAGAACCACAAGCTTGTCCTCTGATCATCTGATCAGGAGTGGCAGCCACTCTGACAAAATACAGATGGGGGGAACTCTGAGTGCAGTGCAGAAATTACCTTCTCTTCTTTTCCAGCCAGAGCCTCGGTGCTGAGTTGATGGGCCTGCAGGTGGATTACTGGATTGCAGCTCCACCCATGGACAGAAAAAGAGACCCAGAGAAGAAGGACCCCTCCACTACCAAAAACACACTGAAATGCACTTTCCGGTCCCTCCAGGTCAGCAGGTTACCTGCCAGTGGTGAGATTGCTACCACTCCAACGATGTCCATGACTGTCGTGACAAAAGAGAAGAACAAGAAAGGTAAGATGGACACATTTAGCGTTGCCAAAGGCCAAGAATACAATGCTGCGCTCCCTGTTCTGCTACTTCAGGGCTGCCTGACTTGTCAGTCCTGCCTTACAGCACCTTAGTCATATTTTTATCCCCCAAATCCAAGTCTGTCTGTAGATGAGAAGTCACTGCATAAGGTGATAGCATTTGAAAGGGTGGTTCTTCTTTGTGCTGTAAGAAGGGGATGTGTTCACACTTACAGCTGAGGTGGTATAGCCCAAAAGAAGAAAGGTGGGGACAAAGCAAGGACATTTGTGGGTGGCTTTCCGGAAAGCCAAGTGGTATGTTGCTCTGGACAGCTTCCCTTGCGAGCCTGCTGGTGTGGGGTGTTGGATTAGGTAAGAGGCAGCTTGTGCCCCGACCCCCAGAGTCAGGGCAGACCCTGAAGCCCATACAGCTCCATGCTCTGGTCTGTCTTCTGCCACACGAGAGAGATGCAGACAGAGACAGGATATGTGTGCATCCTGTCATGTTGCAGCATATGGCAGCAGTCTCAGCAGATGTTTTGCTGGATTCAACGTGGTGTCCTCACGTTAAAATACCACTGTCACAGCTGGGCAAACGCACCAGCCAGATCTGCCAAGCCATCGCTAGGTATTCATGTACATACAAGAGGTGGTGTCACTCAGAGCAGGGCTGCAGCAATGTTAACTCTTCTACGGGAGCTCTTACGTTCTTGCGCAGAGTGCTTTGTGGGACAAAAGGAGGCAGAAGAGAAATGCTCTCAGTGCAAAGCCTGATGTTAACAATTTTCTTGTTTAATCTTCTGCTCTTAAAATCGTGGCTTTGAGTTTATTTTCTCCAAACAAATGCAAAAAAAGGCATTTGAAATATTGTCAGTAATTCTATATTTGCTCCTTGGCAACACGAAACATTAGAGACCAAGAACAGCTCTGCAGAGAAGTGTTTTCAAGGAAGCAGCAAGGCAGTTCTGCACTTACATTCAACTGCCAGTAGCTGTCCTTCGCAACATCTTCCCATCCATGAGCCTGGGAGTCATTGTGGTGCAAACAGGAGTTTGAGGGGCTCTGAGAGAAGGCCAGCAGAGCCTTCTGGACCTGTGGCTGCAGGGCGTGGGTGGATAACTCTGCAACCAGGTCACTACTGGGCCAGCATAGCTGTGGCACTGCTGGCACCAGAGCTCCCAGCCCTGACCACACCCTTTTTCAGTGTCATGTCTGTGGGAGAAGCAATCCTGAGATGCTCAAAATATTCCTCACTGGGGCTGGCCCATCCTGGAGCAGTGGTGTTCAACATCACCAGCTTCTGCGTAGCCAGCGCGTACATCTTTGCTCATTTATTTGGAAAGTTCTCAGGCAACTGGACCCTTTTTAGCTCTCCTAATGCCCTCCCTCTCCAGCAGTTGCCCATAGTTTGTAGTCCCTCCTGCTCTCCAGGTGTCTGTGTGGCCCAGCTCATGTCAAGCTGCTGTGGTGTGCAGCGAACCTGCCTGCAGGCGCACGGGATGCTGGAGCGCGGTGCTGCCCGGCAGCCCTGTGCAGTATGTGGGACTCCCCCTAGGTGGTGTGGCTGCCCGGCAGATCCCGGCAGCCCAGCACAGGGTGCAGGCTGGGGACCGCCACAGATGCAGCTGTTTTCCCTGGTGTCCCCAACAGAGGAGGTGGAGTTGCTCCGAAGGTGCCCTTTTGGGGCCTGGGTTATGAGCTGGGAATGCTTCACATAGAGGTGCTTAGGGCCAGGACGTCTGTGTGTTAGGTGATGGTGCTGAGCGCTGACATGGTCAAACTCCTGTCAAACAGGAATGATTTTAGAAGTTAAAATGAGAGTTAGCATTTTCAGACATGAATGTTTAAATTCAAAAACCCAAACAAGTCTTGGTGCAGCTCCTTTGAGTGGCAGAGGTTCACTGTGTGCTGGTTTGATTCTCTTCCAGTGATGTTTTTGCCCAAGAAAACAAAAGACAAGGAGGTTGAGTCAAAGAGCCAGTGTATTGAAGGCATCAGCAGGTTGATTTGCACAGCAAAACATCAGCAGAACATGCTTCGTGGTAAGTGCAGTGCTTGCATCCCCTCGGGCTCTGGGGTGAGGCTCAGCTGCTAATTCTCCTCCAGGCAAAGGGTTGATCCTGCCCCATGCCCTGGAGCCAGCGTAATTGGGGTGTTCCTGGGGAATGGCCTTGGATGTGTCCACCATGTGGGAATGTTTTAATAGGTCCGGGATGTGGGAAAATCCTCCCTTACCTAGGAACTCCTCTGAATCCGTGCACTGAATGAGGACAAGGTCTGCGCCAGTGTCCATTCCCCTCCCTCTCATCCTCTGTTTCCCTTGCATGTCTGGAAAGTGATGGTGGAGAGTGGTGAGAGGGTGGCTGCTCCTCCAGGCAGGACTCTGGCACAAAGGCCTGCCACAGCAGGAGCTGTACATGCATCCCGCAGGCAGACCTAAAGTGGCTGTCAGTGGAGCTGTGCATCCAGTATCAAAAATATCCCTGTAGCCTGTTCAGTTGATAAGCCCCACCGCTGTTAACAGCAGGGGGATCTGCTTAGGTCACCTCCTTAATCCTGGCCCAGTCCCTGTGAGACTGGTGAGTGTGAGGGGTGATCACAGAATGTGCGTCAAGTCTTTAGGAGGCACAGATCTCCTGGTTAAGAGTGCCAGTGAGGAGAGACTGATGTCCATCTCTTTAAGGGCTCATTTGCCCAAAAAAGAAAATGGAGTGTGTTTAGGAAATTCGAGAAATCAGATCAGGTGATGCTGAAATCAGCAGTCTGGGGAGATCCAGTGTCAGTGAGCGATACTGGAACAACAATCTGAGCTGTTCTCCCTAAACTTGGTCTGCTCTTGAGCCTTTCCCCTCGGTGTGTGCAGCTGTTTAGTGACAGCGGCGGGGTGGCCAGGCAGAGCAGCACCAGGCCTCCCTCTGCTGACTGCAGGGAGGTTTCTAGCAAAGCTGTTTGAGGCTGGCCACTTCCACTCGGTATTTTCTAACTCTCCTCTCTTTTTACCCTCCCCTGCAGTCCTGATCGACGGGGTGGAGTGGAATGACGTCAAGTTCTTTCAGCTGGCAGCACAGTGGTCCTCTCATGTCAAGCACTTTCCCATCTGCATATTTGGACACTCCAAATCTAACTTCTAGCCGTGCTCGACGGAGGGACCTTCTATCCGTCCCGGGGACTGCACACCAGGAGCCAGGAATTGCGTGCCAACTCTGACTCGCGTCGCTCTGCCCTCTCCTGCAGAATTAATTACAGATGTGCTTGGATTACTCTTGAATTACATTTTTCTATTAACTCTTAAGTTTACTACAAGGGAAGAAAACCCCTTTAAACAAAGGCAAAAAAAACCCCAGTCTTAAATATAGATGTGCTGACAACATGAAGTCGTGGGGGAGTTGGCAGGAGCAGGCAACCTGCCCAAGAACACCTACCACTTACAAGCAGATAGCTGAATAACTGCTCTGCTTATTAACCTGAGACCTCATTGGTGTGAGTGTGCTGGGGGAGCCGTGGATCAGCTCGAACGGATTTTGCAGAAGATCATGCATGTTCCGGTGCGTTTGTCCCCCCCTCTCTGCATTTCTAGGAAAAAAAGATGGCCAGTCTTTCTTCCTGCTGCCAAAGGACGAGAGATCAACGAGTCTGGAGGGAGTTCAACTGCCCAGTTTGAAAAACAAGCCACTTGCATAGCTAGGGAGGTCTGGAGAGCAGATTCTCCTTCGGAGCGTGGAGTCTGCCCACAGGGACGGGCAGGTGTTTGTGCTGAAGCAATTCCTGAGGAGGGTTGGGCAGGAACAGGAATTAGGGAAACACTAGGTGTAAAGAAACTCCAGTGTCCCAGGTCTGTGACAATGACCAAACCAAGCCAGTCACAATGTCCCTGCAGCTGGCTGTGCTGCTGCGGGACACCACATCAGTGGGGTCGCTGCTATTTACATACTCACACCGATTATTTACCTGTCAATAAAACCTCGCCCAGCCTCTAAAGGGAAAGGATTTTTTTTAATAGCTGCAGATTTTTTTTAATGCTTTCTAAAAAAAAGAAAAAAGATAAAAACAAAAAATAAGAGGGAAAAAAAATTAAGTTGCCAAAAAAACAAACCCAGGAAGATGAGCCGTTGTCTGTGAAGTGATACATCACTGTAGTGGCTGGACTGGGAGCCAGCCAGGCGCTCTGCATGTCCAGCTGCCTTCCCGTCCATCTGTCAAACCGCACACGTGAGGTAGCGTGGGCTGCTTTATCTGCTGCCTTTGTCCTGCCCTGACCACCCTGTGCTCCCCAGAGCCTGCTGCTGTCACCCTCCTGCACCTCCCCAGGCTGGGTGCAGACCACCTGGCTCCAGGGCCACTGCAGGAGGGCATTTTTGCCATGCTCTTAAACCACCCAGGACCTCTCCTGTAGGGACCCAGAGACTGTAACAAAAACAAAGGGTGCTGGGGGTAGGCAGCCTCCCACAGGCTGCTTTGTCCTTACCTTCTGCTTCCTGAGTATTCCTCCCCAAGGGCATTTCTCTGTGGATTGCATCCCTTGCCCAGCAGGACATGCTTTTACCCTGGCACAGCATGGCCTACGGATTGAGGATTTGGTAGGGAGTTGAGTCCCAAAGTGCAGTGGAAGCTGTGGCTGGGACATGAGAGAGGATGAAGCCAGCCAGGTTCTCTATCCCCTTTGGTCAGCAAGATGACCTGGGAGATGGAGAAGTGAGATTTTTAGGTGCCTCGCACTGTTGTCTTGACTCCCGTTGCACTCGTGTTCACTTTGTACACCTTGCTGCTGCCGGGGACACTTGGGGTGCCAAGACAAGGGGGTGCTTTCACAAGGAGGCAGTGTGACAAGCCTCAGGCAGTGGCTCCAGCTGCTGCAGATGTGGCCTCTTGCTCTCCAGGCTTCCCAGGGCATGCCTGGGAGGGACTTGGAGCAGGTGGCAGATGGGGTTTGGGGAGCAGAGTGTGCTTGCTGTATGGAAGAGCAGACATCTCTGGCATTTCAGGGTAAGGGACTGAAGTTTTTGATGGGGTCCTTTTGGATCCCACCCTTGTGGGCAAGCCAGGCTGTGTGAGCATCTCCAGAAGGCACTTTCTGAGGGCAGTGATGCTTTTGAACCTTTACCAGCATTTGCAGGTCAATATTTATTTTTTTCCTCCTTTTTTTTTTTTTTTTCCTGATCCCTTACCTTTGGGTTTTTAAAGGCTTGGGGAACCTGCTTTGCCCTGCTCGCTAGGTCGCGTTCTGGGCAGGAGCCTCCTGGTTTGTTTTGGGCAGGGCAGCGGCGGTGTGTTCTGTTAGGCCTTTTCCTGCTGATGGGGAGTGCGGGGTTAATTAGGCGGGAGCATGGTCCCCGCTGGTGCCTGTTGCAGCTCACAGCAAGGGCTGCTTCACCAGCACCCGTTTCATGGAACCCTTTCCCAGCATAAGTGCAACCTACTTGGCCGGGGACTGGGTATTCCCTTCAAACCGTGCAGGGGAGTGGTCCCACGCCTGGTGGCACGCTGCTGGGCAGGCCATGTTGTCTGGTCGCAATACTCTGTTTCTTCCCGCAGTCCCGCGGGCAGGTCTGCCTGCCGTCGGCTGGCTCTTGGCTGTGGCGGAAGCTTGGCTCTAGTTTGAGTGTTGCGGTGTCCATCGGTTCGTGTGTTTTCGGTTGACCTGAGCTGATGCTCTGGGACTGTATAGCGTTGCCTAGCAGCAGTAGCGTGGGAGATGGTGTATAAGCACATCATTTCTTTTTCTTCATTGAGGCTGTTACATCAAAAAAAAAAAAAAAAAAGAAAAAGGCTTTTTAAAGGAAATTAGTCAGTGTGTGATTTCTTCCTCGAGTCTCACGCTGGTGTGACAAGAGTGATTGGGCTGGGTTCCGGTGTCAGGAGCCACACGCAGCCTGGGCAGCTCTTGGTGCCAGAGCGCGTCAGTGCTGCAGAGATGGGGTGGACTGACCGACTGCAATAACTTTGTTTACTGGGGGGGTGAGGGGAGAACCATCACTGTGCTCCTCTTTGTATTTCAACCTACTGTAAAGAAACAAATGGTAGCTAGGACAGGATTTCCAGGGTCCTGCCTATCAAATGTGTGTTGCCCTGCTCTACTCTGTGTGTGTGTGTGTGTGTACCTGCGTGTGTACGTGTGAGAGAAAAACACTTCTGCTCGTGGCATTTCATGTTGGTTTGTGTTTGGTTCTAACTTTATACAAGTGAATTCACCGGAAAACTCTCTGTACACCTGAGACCTGAGGGCTTGTGTCTCTGCAGGGTATCTCCTCTGTGGAAAGCTGCCATTGCTCTGAGATGCCTCTCCTGTGCAAGGAAACATCCCGGCTTCTCAGCCTTGTCCTCCCAGACTCTGTCAGCGGCAGGCTGGGCCTGCCCATGGGCAACTGTGCACCCATGGGGTGCCCGTACTGTTTCCATGCCTTGGGGGCGAGGGCTGACATTTGGTGGTGCTGCTCTGATCAGGGTGTTGTGCCTCTTCGTTTCTCTTCTATCACGTGGAGCCACTGTGTGCAGCTGTTTTTACCCCAGACGGGAGGACAAGCAGGTTTCTGTCTCTAAGGGACATGGGTGTCAAAGCATGCACATGGCTCAGGCCGTTTTGGGAAGGGGTTTTGCACCTGGTAACATGTATGAGTGACCAGTGTCGGGTCTCCCACTCTCCCAGCTTCCCCACCAGTTTCCCAGGGGACCTTCCCACAAGCAAGCCCCACCAGCCTGAGGGATCCCTGCCGTGGGGCCAGGGAGAGCTGCCAGCACAGTGATGGGTCCATGCCTGCAGAGCTGTGCCAGCTTGGTGGGGTTAGGTGGTTGCGTGCGAGTTGGTGAATACAAAAGGGTGGCTTAGAGCAGAGACAGCACTGATCCATCTTCAGCTTTTGAGGGTTTTGGTGAGGAAGGTGCAACTCAAAAGAAGAAACACAGTGGCATTATCTTGCTCACCTGCATTAGATGGGGCTTGATTTGGAGCCATGTGGTCTGGTGGCAAAGGCAGGTCTGACAGGGCTGGAGCGGGCAGCATCTGAGCTGATCTCTGGCCAGGAGGTGCTTTGAAGTTGGTGCCCCCTGGTTTCCCTGAGCCTTTGTGTCCCACGGCTTGCCCCTGCTTCCCACAGAGCTCATCTCCTGCCGTGGCTTCTCAACGCTGCCAGTTTGGTTTCCAGCTGCTCTTGGGCGAAGTGCCCCCGCCTGGCTCAGAGGTGAGGTCTCGGGAAAGGGCTCGCTGCTGCGCGGGGCTGACCTAGTTTAACAGCGCTGGCCAGCGGGTGAGAGATGGGCGGTTGCTGTGGCGTCGCGTTGCACCTTGAGTGCCTCCTGGTCCTCCGGGTTGAGTTTCCTGGAGACAAAGGCTCGGCCTCAGTCCTGACAGTGTTCCATCAGCTGCCGGCACTCCCCCGCGGCGCCGGTGACTTGGCGGGCATCTTGGGCGGCTGTTTTAGCTCAGCGCTGCAGTTTCCACCCAGTTCAATTGTTCCCGGTTACATCCCGGCGATAACTGCAGTGTGTTCCTTAATTACGCATGAGTTTGGGGAGAGCCACTGTCTCTTTGGCTGTGTTTTGTTGCTTTAATTAGCACGCGCTGGTGGCGTTATCCTGCGGAGAGGGCAGTGGTAGGTGGCTGGGAGGTTTCTGGGGCTGCAGATAGGCCTGTTTGCTTTCCATCATCAAACTTGGCTGAGAACCATGCTGCCCCGTGCTTAACCTGCCATTGCAGCAAAGGCCTCATCGTGCTTCTCACCAGCAGTGTGTGCTGGAGGGAGCACTGGAGAGCTGGGGTGGGAGGGCATTGCACCCAGCACCTCCAAACTTAAGAAGAAAATCCTGATGAGAGGCAGCAGAGCCGGTGGCCTTCTCTTGCCGCTTGGTGTGCCAAGGGATCGGGAAGGCTGGGATTAGGGCAGTCCTGCCGTGCAGCGATGAAGGGCTGGGGACCTTGGAGCTTTCTTGAAGCTAGGTTGGATGCAGCATCTCTGCCCCCTTCATTCAGGGGATCTTGATCTCGGTGGACAGCTGTGTGGTGGCATTTTAGTGTGACACTCCCTCCAGGCTTATTTGGCAGGGAGAAGGCCAGAAATGAGCAGCAGCATCTCCCAGAGGTTTCCTGATGGGTCTTCAGTGGGATTTCTCACGGGACATGCTCCTGGCAGGGCTGGCTCCTGCAGGGTCACTTGGCTGCTGTGGGACAGACTGGGGAGGAAAGGGACATGCCAACTTGGAAAGCAGCAGGTCACTGGTTTCCTTAAGGAATAGCACCAGTCTGGGGCCACATCCAGTCAGCTGCTGCTTTCCCACTTGTGTATGTGTCATGGCCGTGGGGAAGTACCTTGTGAGCGTGGGTACCGGGTGTGCCGGGGCTGCATCTCACCAGCCTCGTCTGGGCTGTGGCATACGAGGGGACGTTACCACTTTGTAGATTCCCGAGTTGTCCATCTCTTTCATTGTTGTATTGTTTGGGTTCTAGGTTGTTGTTTTGTGTTTGTTTTTTTTTTTTAATGAAGACAGATTAAATGTAAATAGCCTTTTTTTGGAACAAACTGCAACGTGCTCAACCTCGTCAACTATTTTATGGTACTAATGCAACACTAATAAAACTGGACATGAAAGCACACACCCGTCCCTTGAGTCATCTCTCAGTGGGAGCTGCTCTGGGGTGATTGTCTCCAGTGGAAGACAGCAGCGTGGCTTTTTAGTGTGGGGGTATCTCTTATGTTATGTATCCAGTTGCCCGGCAGCACTTCCAGGGCAGAGCTGGTGGATCTGCATGTCCTCCTCAGCGCTGAGCCATCCTGTGTTTTTTGTAACCCTGCTGCTCTCTCCTCTGCTCCTGATGCCTCCTCCTGCAGGGACCTGCTGGCCTCCTGCAGCTCTCCTGGATCTGACAGCCCTCTTTAGCACCCTATGCTCCCCCTCGCAGCGAGCAGGGACCGTTGCTGGTCTGGGGGCTGCCTTGGGTGGACACAGTGGTGTTAGGGTATGGAGGGGGAGGTCTGACTGGGGAAAGCCTGAGGCTGCAGTAGCCTGAAGCTGTGTGTGCTTGTGGGAGAGGGACTGGGATGCGTGTGGGATGGCAAGCACCTGGGCTTGGTGCTGGGGAGTGGAAAGGTGGAGAGAAGAAGGAAAGAGAAGAGCTAAGCAGCTGTCTTGAGGCAGAAAGGTGAAGAAATTTTAGGAAATGGGCCCATGGCTGTGGTCCCCAGGATACAGCACGCTGGAGACAGCAGTGGGAATGCCGAGCTGGAGCAGCCTTCATCCCTGTGCTTCCCTTGGCTGAGGGTGGGGGCAGGGGTGGCTGATGATGGAGCAAGAAGCTGGGGGTGAAGGGAACTCCCCCCAGTGGGCCAGGCTGCTCTCAAAGCACACAGGTCTCAATGGGTGTCCCAGCTCCTCCTCTTGCCTTGCCAGGCTTGCAGGTGCATTTATGGCCTGAGCCCTTTGCTGGAGGAGGTGACACAAGTCCCACCCAGGTGGCACTGAGTGGGGCTTGGAGAACTCCATGCAGGAGGAAGGAGTGTAGCTCAGGAGGGGTCAAATTCAGGGCTGGAGTGCAGAGACAGCACCAAATGCTGTGGAGAAGGCCTGGCTGCTGGTGAGATGAGGGGAGCACTGTGGGGCAGCTGTAAACCTGCACCAAGGGCCCAGCTACGAGGAAGAGGGGCAGTCTGAGCTTTGCCTTTTGGAGCCCATGGAGGACCTTGTCTCAGCACGGGAAGGAGGGTGCAAGCAGAAGGGACTGGGGTGGTGGGAAGGCTCAGGAGCTGGCAGGGGGAGCAGAGTACTCCCCACATCACCAGGGAGCATGCGTGAGCTTTTCACACCAAGCCCAAAATCTTGGTGGGGCCATGGGGATACTCCCCTGTCTTCTGGAAGGGAGGAGAAGGAAAACAGAGCTGGGTGGAGCAAGGATGGGTCAGGACCTGGGTGTGTCAGGTCATATGCAATGGGCCTGGAGAACCTCCTTCACCCACGCGTGCTGGGACAAGCCAATTTCTGCCAGGCAACCTCAGACTGGGCTCTCAAAGTGCCAGCATCTTCCTTCTGCAGGTCTTGGCTTCTCTCCATGGAGGTGCACCCTTCACTGCCACGGGAGAGGCATCAAATGCAAGCGATGCCCTGCCAGGATGCACCAGAAGCCTTCTGGAAGGACTGGGGTCACCACGGTGGGAGTTGGTGGCACCCGTGGGAGTGGGTCTCGGTGTTGGGAGATGGGGCACTGCAAGAGCCCATTCCTTCCCAGGCTGTGTCCGCCGGCTCCCCTCCCTCCCATTGCCCAACACCTCGGTGGTGACCACAGCTATTGCTTAACCTGGAAGAGGAGCAGCAGGGAAGTTCCGACATGGTTTTGTTACTATCCATTTAAAAAACAATTTAGCATCTGGAAAGAGCAGGCAGCACCACGTGACTGACCGCTGCTTCGTGTGCAACTACCAAGTGCCCCATGATGCGATTTGTAAATATTTATTCTGGATAATTTTTCTGTGTCCTACTGAATTATTTTCCGCTCTGCAGAGCGGCTGCAGAAGGAGCCGGGGGAGAGCCAGCCCTGGCGTCCTGCGGTGTCCCCAATGGCTGTGCCGGCATGTGCTACCCTGCCTGGCTCTGAAAGGGGGAAATATCACGGTGGTGCCCCCCCTGCACATTGAACTCTTTTGGCTGACCAATTTTCACCCCCCGAGGTGTGTTCCTCGCTCAGCCGTGCTCCTTGCAGGCACTGGAGACACCAAAGCAGAGCCCTGTTGCCCTCCTGGGACCCGAGGACTCTCAGAGATTTGGGATGTTTTGTTATTTTTTTTTTTTCTAACATGCAAAGAGAATTTTAACGAAAGCCCTGTTCTTTTTGAAATAGATATCTTTTGGCAGATGTCAAGGTTTTGGGTGGTCTTGTGTAGCTGTTTCAGGACTTTATGAGAACCGGGGGTTGAGAGTGCAGGCAGTAGCTGTGCCCAGCCCTGGTACAGGGTATGACCATTTGTGCCATCAACCACTTACCTCCAGCAAAGAGTTTCATGAGGGATATTTTTTTGGCCATCGTGACTGTGAGGAAGGGTCCTGGGCTGACACCTTGGGCTCAGGCAACATGAGGTGATTCTCCGGCTCAGCGCCAGAGCTGAGGAGCGAGTGTAGGTGTCCTGCCGTGACGGAGAGGCCAGCGGTGCCCTGAGTCCACCTATGCTGACCACTGGAGGTATAGCTCTTCCTTGGGATTCACCACCTGGGGCCTTGGCCAAGTGCATGGAGAAATACTTGGAGGGGGGGCTGGTCACCTGCCGTGCTGTACTTTGTCGGGCCTCACTGGAGGACCTGCTGTAAAGGTGTTACGTACCAAAGACTGATGGTTTCTTGGGACATTTTTTGGCATGAGCCTGTTAGTTCCTGGAGGAGAGGAAATATGGCAACGTCCAAGTTTTGCAGAGCCATCTGGAGGTGGGGACTGACCACCAACCATGTAACTGCTGCAGGGCTGCTGAGGAGATGCCTGGAGAGGAGCAGTGCGTGGGTGAAGAAGGGACTGTGACACCCCCAGGTCAGTGGGCAAGGGAAAGCTAAGGTGATAATCGACATTTTCTCTTTTGGGCTGGTGCCTGAGGAAGGGGGGAAAGCCCCAGCATGGCAGTGCCTCGGGGCTGGCGGAGGGGATGGGACAAGCGGCCCCTCGTCATCATGGGGACCTGTGGGAGGTGGTGTAGGAGGGGTAGGAGTGTGTGAGTGGGAGGTGTTTGTATGGCATGGGACTTCCATGTGTGTGTGAAGGGATGGAGGCGTGTACATAGAGACTGGGCAGTGTACAGATGTAGGTACAGGCGTGAGGGGGCTGTTGCATGGTGTGAGCTGGCTGTGGATGTGTTTGAGGATGGGAAGCGTGGGGGGCTGTCTGCAGGAACAGGTGCTGTCTGTACATGGAGGCTGTGTGTGAATACAGGCGGCGGGTGTGTGTGTGTGAGAAGGCCTGGTGTGTGTGAAGAAGGCTGTCAGTACAGGTCGGATGTGTGTGGGTGTGAGGAGGGCTGTGTGTGAGTACAGCTGTGTGTGACAAGGACTGTGAGTACAGGCGGACATGTGTGTGTTGGGGGGGAAGGGTATACCCAGTGTCTGTGGAAGGAGGGCTGTGAGTACAGGCAGACGGGTGTGTGTGAGGAGGGTATACCCCATGTGTGTGTGAGGAGGGCTGTGAGTACAGGCAGACGTGTGTGTGTGTGGAGGGTATACCCAGTGTGTGTGGAAGGAGGACTGTGAGTACAGGCAGGCGGGTGTGTGTGAGACGAGGGTTGTGAGTATACCCAGAGTGTGTGTGAGGAGGGATGTGACTACAGGCAGACACATGTGCCTGTACGGAAGGCTGTGAGTACAGGTGGATGTGTGTGTGAGGAGGGCTGTGAGGATACCCAGTGTGTGTGGAAGAAGGGCTGTGAGTACAGGCAGATGTGTGAGTACAGGCAGTGTGTGCGAGCACAGGTGGCGTTTGAGCATGTGTGTGGCAGGCTGTACGTGAGGACAGGCCGGCTGTGTGTGTGTGTGTGAGGAGGGCTGCCCACGCCAGGACAGGCGGGGGCTGTTGAGGAGGGCTGAGCCTGTGTGGCGACGGGCGAGGAGGGCTGCCTGAGGACAGGCGGAGTGTGTGTGTGTGAGGACAGGCGGAGTGTGTGTGTGTGTGTGAGGACAGGCGGAGTGTGTGTGTGTGTGTGAGGACAGGCGGAGTGTGTGTGTGTGAGGACAGGGGGAGAGTGTGTGTGTGTGTGAGGACAGGGGGAGAGTGTGTGTGTGTGTGAGAGGACAGGGGGAGAGTGTGTGTGTGTGAGAGCACAGCG
>JAOXNO010000004.1:4640945-4692288 GCA_028565335.1 Limnodromus scolopaceus
GGCGGAGCCTGGGGGGGGGACTCCGGGACGGGCGGCGTGTGGGGCAGGAGCGGGGCAGGGGCCTGGTGAGCTGCGGGGTGAGGGAGAGGCCTGGCGTGGGGTTAAGCGGGGTGAAGGGCTGCTGTGAGGGAGCCCTTGTGGGGGCGGTGGGCTTGGGTTATGTGAGCCGGGGATGTGGGGAAGGCTTAGGCTGGGGGGTAAAGAGCGGAGAACAGCTTTATCTGGGGCCATATGGGGCTGGAGGGTGCAGGGAGACGGGGCATGTGAGGTGCGGGGCTGGGGGTGCTCGGGGGCAGAGAGGTGCGGAGGGCAGGGCAGGGGCACGGGCCGGGTGAGATGGGTTAGTGGGGCTGGGGCAAGGCAGGGAAGCGGGAGCAGAGAGGCCGTGGGGAAGCAGGGTCAGGCTGGGGCCTGGGGTGCAGGGTGGCTGCTGGGATGGGGGTCGTGCGAGGTTGTAGGGGTGGGGAACCAAGGAGGAGTTGCTGAGATAAAAAGGAGCACAAAGATGGGCAGAGGCTGCTGGTAGACCGGGGGACTGGTGGTGAGGCACGTCCTGCAGATCTTGGCCTCCCCTTCCACCCTTGCTGTTTTGTTGTATAGCTTCCCATTAGTCTTCTATTCAGGGTTGCGCTCCTGTCTGATTGTCCTTTGTTTTGACTCACGTGAAGAGAAAGGAGAGGCAACAGGGTTTGGGATTGCGTTTTATGGAATATAGACCGAGGGTGGTCTGGCATGAATTTGTGCTCGGCCATTTTCCTTCATAAAAGCTGTTCTGTGGAGCTTCCTTCTCCCCAGGACTATAGGATGTGCAGGAAGATATTTTTGTGGGGTTCCCTCCTCTTCAAAATACCTCATTTCTTGTGGAGTTCTGTAAAACTGGAGTAAAGTAAACAAGGCAAAAAATACAGCAAAGGTGGCCAAGCCATCCTGTCTGGCTGCTCTCCATCAACAACTACTTTCTGTTCTTTCTGCTTTTATGGCCTACCCTTACTTTGTGCTCTGAAAAATGCCACTTCTTTTGTCATACTTTTTTTCCTGGTTGCACTTGGTTTCACAGGGGGATAAGGTGTGCCTCTTGGCTGTCCCAGCTTTGTTTCTTGGGTTGCTACAAGCTGATATGGTGCGTGTAGCATTATGTTGTTTTGGAGATGCTGGGAACAGAACGATAAAGGGCAAGATGAGTTGTGGAAATTTACAGCTCAGTTCCTGGTGTAACTTACGAAGGGAATTGTTTCCTGGAAATTACTGTTTGGCATTTATTGTTATAGGCTCCAGTCTTGTGTGGAATGTCGTCTCTGGTATTTTGTATGCCAAAATCTGTACTGTGCACCCCACGGGTGGTGGGAAGGGACTTCTGGAGATCTCTAGGCTGACCTCCTGCTAGAACCTGTCCTGTTGGAGCAGGGTGCTCGGGGCTGTGTCCAGCCTGGTTCTGAGTATCTTTAAGGATGGCGATACCACCCTTACTTTAGGCCCTGTCCAGTATTTGACCATGCTTACAGCAAATACTTGTTTCTATGTGCCTGGTTGGATTTTCTCGTGTTCCAGCTGGTGTCCGGTGTCCCTTGTCCCTCGTCCTATCCCTGCACGTCTCTGAGAAGAGCCTGTCCCCATCTGCTCTACATCTCCTGCTCAGTAATTGTAGACAGCAGTAACATCTTCCCTGAGCCTTCTCCTTCCTGGGCTGACCTAACCCGCCTCTCTCAGCCTTCCTTTGCACATCCCATGCTCTAGCACTGACCACCTTGGTATGTCACCACCCTTGAGCTGGGGAGCCCAAGCTGGACCCAGCTCTCACAAGTGCTTAGCAGAGGAGCAGGATCTGTCCCCTTGCCCTGCTGGCTGCACTCCTGGTAACGCAGTGATGTTGCTGCCTTTGCTGCAAGGGTGTGCTGTTGGCTCCTGGGCAATTTGTTGTTTTACCAGGTGCCTTCCTACAGAGGTGCTGTGCTGACAGCCTGTACCCCTGCAGAGAGTTATCCCCAACATGTGGGGCTTTGCTCTAGCCATAGTTGAACTGGCTGCAGTTCTTGTCAACCCATTTTCCAGTTTGTTTAAGTCCCTTTCAATAGCAGCCCTGCCCTCCAGCATGTGGTACGGTTTTCCCAACTCTTAGAGAGTGTACTCTAGCCCGTATCCAGGTCATTAAAAATCTTCTAAGCAGGGCTGGCCCCAGTGTTGATCCTCGAGGGATGCCATTAGTAACCGGCAGCCAGATGAAGGTTGTAAGTGATGATCACAATCCTTAGAGCCTGGCGTTCTAGCCAGATTTCTCCCACCTTTATTGTCCAGTTATCTAGGTCGCACCTCAGCACTTTGCTGTGAAGGATGCTGTGGGAGACTAGCACAGCCTTTGACACAAAGTCCAGGTGTATAACACCCTCTGCTCTCCTCTCTGCCACAGACCCAGCCTTTTCATCCCAGAGGAGAGTCAGGCATGATTTGCCTTTGATATATCCATTTTGGCTGGTCTTGATCACTTTCTTGTTTTTCCTGTAGTTGGAAATGGTGCCCAGGATTTGCTCCATAACCTTTCCGGGCAGAGGGCAAGGCTGTTGGCTGATAGCCGAGGTTACAGTGCTCCGTTATTGTACATATGGATGAAGTCTTGATTTGACATATTACCAAGATCAACATATGGATGGATGCAGCTGTTTCTGTGTGAGTGCTCTGTTCAGCCTGAGCTGGAGGAGTTTGCATTATTGAATTGTTTCTGACCTCTGGTGCTGGTATCTCTAGTTGAGTGTGAACTCCAGGGCGGGATTAAACCCTGAATGGGATTTGTGCATAGTCATTTCGTATACTTCCCACTGGAAGACAAACATTCAGCAGACAATCTGTAAATATTCTCATGGCTCCCAAATTGTGTTGTATGAACTCCAGACCTAACAGCTACCAAAAGCAGCTTGTTCGCTATAGATCAATAGCACTCCTAGAAGTATACATTGACTCAGAAAGGAAGATGATCGCTTTTGGCCTAATCATGAAACACCATGAATTCTTGTTTTCAGAAAACCAGTAGGTGGGCTGAACTTCTCTGATAAAGACTGATTTTTAAACGCGTAGTTGACAGCTCTTCTAGAGGGCACTAAGTGTCGTGCTCCCTTTTAATGTTGATGTACAGTAGTTCCTTTATAGAGGAGCTGAGGAGCCTGCACTATGGGGGCTGATGGTAACATACAAGTCTTCTCCTC
This sequence comes from Limnodromus scolopaceus, assembly GCA_028565335.1. Taxonomy (NCBI): domain Eukaryota; kingdom Metazoa; phylum Chordata; class Aves; order Charadriiformes; family Scolopacidae; genus Limnodromus; species Limnodromus scolopaceus. The sequence continues at coordinate 4,644,140 of JAOXNO010000004.1, forward strand.
TGTATTGTGTCATGCAGTGAACATGCTTGAGGGGGCTAGGAGCTGCCACTTGAATGGTTGTAAGACTCTGTGGGTAAGTTGACTGGTGGTGTTGAGTTGCTTAGAGAAAGCAACTGGTTCTCCTGGTTCCTGCCAAGTTTCTACTGGAGGCCAATACAAATGGGACTCATAAGTTAGCACAGTTCTCGGGGGATGTAAAACTTTCTAAATGTGTAGGGAGGATGCCAAGGTATCAAATCCCAAAGTGAAATATGGGATCTTAACTGTCCAGAAGGGAATCCTGGAATCACTTGCCTCTAGTCAAGTGAAGATTTTCTAAACAGCTGCCATACAGTTGTGAAATAAATGGCAGCATGATGAGAGTGGTCTGCTTTTGCTTGGAAGGAGTCATGGTGGGCTGGTCTGCCACTTCATGGAGTGGACTGGCAGTCTGCACAATCACAGACCGTATGGGAATGTTGGATAAACACCAGATCTGAGAAGCTTGGGACCTCTGAGCTGGAATTTGGGGCCTCTGATGAAAAAAATGCATGTGGGAGAGAGATGTTCATTGTTCTAGCTAGTGCCAGGCTCCGCTTTCAGGAGAGTGCTGTGTCAGCTGCTTGGAAGAGAACAGGTCATCTTGGTATCAAGAGACTTTCCAACAGCTATTCTGTCTCCACCTTCTCCGGGAGAGTTTAATTGTAGTATGACAAGTATTTCTTTAGCAGCCGTAATTGATTGAGCCCCACTGCAGGTTTATGCCCATGTGACATTCCCTTGATGCAGTGAAACGATGATTTTTGCATTTCCATCTTGCACTGATTTAAGGAACTTAAGTTTTCCACCTTCCCTCCTCCTCACTCTTTGTTTTTTCCTGGATTATTTTTAATCTGCCTCAGCTACCCGATCTGGTTCACCGTGGGACTGTGTGAACAGCTGAATGGGCTCAGTGGGAGGGCTGGGAACAAGGGGATGGGGAAAGAAAGGAGAGGAAGGATGGAGGAAGAACTACTGAAGCCAACACTTTTGCTGAGACAAATGTCAGTTTATGGTTTTAGATGAAAAGCCTTTTATATGTTCCTGACTTGTAAGAGTTACCCTCTTGTTTGGGAGTGAACTAGGCTACAAAATTATTGTTGTTTTCAAGTCTATGGTATATTTAACACGTGTTAAAAAGGCATTGGGAGATATGATCACAGGTCAGTCAAGCACATATGTGCTAGCCACATCTAACACGTTTAAAGTAAGGGAAATTTTGACCCCACAGTGCCTGGCGTGGGCACCTAAGATTCCCAGCAGCTTTCTTCCAGCGTGCTGGAGACTGAAGCTCCACAATTTATTTGGTGGTGTTACTCTTGCTCACCAGGTTAGACCTGGTATTGGTGTGCCTGTCTGTGCTGCAGTCATACTTCTCATTTCAGCGTAGCCATCCCCAAAGTTTTTAAGAATGGCAGCATGACATCATCTCTGTTATTATAGGGTGTTATTAATGCGTGGCTGGGGACCATGGTTTGACCTGCCCCCATCCCGTTACATATCCCTGTTTGGAATCCAGACTCTCCTGGCGGCGTACGACTCCTGAGATCTGTACTGCTGCTGGAGGGCTGCGAGCGGATGGGTGCCTTGGTCCTCTTGGCATCATAATGATGTCGATAATAATTTTCTGTGCTTTTCCGGGTAAAGAACCAAGGTACAGAGCTATTAAGGAAGTTTGCACAGAAACATGTCATTGAGTCTGGATCTGGAGCTTGTAGTTCAGATAATTTCACTGCAGGGGCGTGTGTAAACCCTCTCCTGTCCCCTTCCATTGTTATCAGTGTATACGTATTTTGGGTTGCAAGAGGGGTTAGGGTGGGTGTTTTTGTTTTGGCATTTGATTTGAGTTTTTTTTATTCTTTATTAACTTTTAGCTGGAGTGTTTGAAGGTAACTTGAGCTGAGAGTGGGTTTAGTCTAGAGAGGGCTGTTAAATAACCAGTAAAGATAGTAAAAATAAGTTTATTCTCACAACTTACGAATAGGTTTCTGTGGTCATTGGCCCTAATAAATATAGGAAGGCTACCAGCTTATCATGTTTCGGCAACAGCCAGGCAGTGGGTTTCTTCCTCTTTTCCTCTCATTGTTTCTGGTTTATCTTATGTTTTACAATTTTCCTTTCCCCTCCTCTCTCCCCCATATCAGACTGCTTCAGCATCATTAGCCTTTAATTGGGAAACGTTGCATGGTGGGGAGTGTGTTGTCAGCCAGTTTAGGTGTGTTTGGGGCTAGACCTATAACAATAGTGTCGATACATGCTCTGTGGATTTCTAATATCTGCAAAGCCATTTGCAGCTGGCGAAATGGAGCGAAAGCACTAAGCTTGCTTCTGCCGAAGAGGGGAAACCTGGCTTCCCCCCGCTTTGTCCCTGGCAGGGTGGTGCTCACCTACTGCCTCTTCTCGTTTTGCTCGGCTGCCTCTTTGGCCAGATTGGTGTTGCTGGCCCATTAGAAAGTCAACACAGCCACCGAGAGAGTTTCCTGCTGGGTTTAGCGAGTTTAAGCAGTTCTGGGGGTGGTGCGTGGGAGGCTGTGCCAGGGTGGCCTGCTGGGAGGGCTGGGGGGACACCGTGGGCCTGTGGCCGGGGCTGGCAGTGGTTTGGTGGGCGGCTGAGCCACACCTCAGCAGTGCCCACTCGCTGTTCTTCTTGGCGGCCCTTGGAGCCCATCGGTCATGTTTGTGTGTTTCGCCTTTCAGTCATGGCGAATATAAGACACTTGATAAGAAACTGTGGAAAAGGAACTTTTGAACTCTTTAAGCATCTCCTTTTGTTTTACTAGTGAGATTTTGGGTGAATGTAAGATATTTTCCTTTCACTTGTATCTAGTTGTTGTTTTTCAAGCAATTTTTGATGTTTAAACGTCTTAACTTTAAATAAATAAAGAGTACTTAATCTCTCCACAGTAGGACAAGAAGAGAATACAGTGGTTGTTATTGCTGTTTTTACTTCAGTTTGTAAACTACTCCTGAGCAGTCTGGGGTCACTTGAAAGCATGGGTATGAAGTGTTGGAACTCACCTACTGGTAGTTCTGCACGTTTTCTGGCAACAAGTAATCTGTTAAGTCTGTGTTACTTCTGCCACCAAGTAATGAGTTTTAAACTGTATCTTAGCGCTTTGCAAGTTCATTATTTTTTAAATTCCCAAACAGGACCGAGCCCTTCAGCTGCTTTGCCTGAGTTTCTCATGAGTTTTAGCTAACTGGAACTGTTGGGAAAGGTGCTCTTGTTAAGATACTACAGTTCTAGGTCTTCAGTATCTCAGAGTTTACTGCCATAGATCTAATATCCGAAGAGGCCCTGTTTCAAAATGCTTTTTTAAGTCTGGTATGATTCCTCCCCTTGTCTTTACTTGTAAAGCCAAATTTGGTCTGTTGGACTGTCTGCTGTTAACAAGAACTAATGAGTTTCTGTTGTAATTATTTAATGTGTAAGAAAGCATTTCAGTAGGGAAACACATTGAGGAATTTTTTTGCATGAAAAAAGACACAACTCTCTTTTAAAAGGAACTTTATTATGCTACAGTTCAAAGGGGGTTGAACCCTGGTTCTTAGATGAGTAATTTAAAATTATTCTCCATTGCAGATGGCAAGTTTCTCATGTCCGATAGGATATGGCATACAGCTGTTCCTGGAGGTTAATATATTGTGAGGTCCTCAGAATTGGTGCTGGATGTTCAAACATAACAAAGTTTAAGCTTTAAATATATCTGGCAACCTTTCTATGTTCATGTATTTCACAAATTTTATTTAAACATGCAGTAAAAGCCTAACACAAATTTAGGGAAGAATGTGTTCTTTTTGGAAGCTTCAGGAAATGAAAACTTCTCCCCCATGCTGCTCCTGCACTTCTTGCACACCAGTCTTTTTTGAAATATTCTTAGTGGATTAAACACTATGCACCTAGAAACCATTCTTATCTCAGTGAGGAATTGAGCCCATAAAGACAATAGTCTGTGTAATTCTGATTTACTTGTTTGCTTCACAGAAAAAAACCCTTGAAATTTCAGCTTGACATCCATGAAAAATGTTTGTGTTTACTTAAAACTTGTGATGGTTGGATGAGACCTAGGGTTGACTGAACAGAGGAGACCCTTTAAGGAAAGCTCCTGATCCGCATCTTGGATGATCAGTTTACTGCCTCTGTGGGGACTTGTCCTTTATGTACATCTCCATTGCCTGTGGGACCGGAGTAATGTGACTTGTGAGAAACGTGAAGACTTCCTCAATTTGTTATCCCCTTAAGCCGTAAGGGAAGGCTTAAGTCTTGAAGAATGAGGTTTTCTTTGTGGTCTCCTGCAGAATGAAACATCTGTTTGTTTTTGGTGTATCTCTCCTAACTAAACCTCCGTTTCTGCTTGCTGAAGTAAGTGAGGAGGCAAATGAATCACTTTTAGGGGCAGGACCTGTGAAATACCCATGAAGCTTTCAGGTTGCGTAGCCCAGCCCAGGAGGAACCATGTGCATGGTCTCCTTTTCCAGTTCTTTGGTTAGATGGTCTTCAGGGAAGGAGGGCTGTTCCTGAGATAATTTTTACTTGACATTGATCAATGCAGTAAAATGAAGAAGTTAGTTGGCAGCTTTGGAATGAGTTTGCAAGCGAAAGAAAAATTTTAGGCTTCTCTAGTCTTTTACATGTGTGTTGCTCGCAAGCTGTTTAGTCTTCGTGGCGCCTGAGATTTCACAGCTCGGGTTCTGTGCATTGCCAGATCACCAATCGTCATCGGTGTCAGATGTGGCCTGTGGTAATGTTTCTGTGAAATTGCACGTGATATGCTCTGGTTAATTCAGGGACTTTATGCTTTTATGCAAGATGTAGGGGGACAGACGATACTTGACCAAGCATAAAGATACTGTGATGTGAGCAGATGATTCCTGATTTAGCACAGAGCTTGTCCTTACAGAGTTAAGCTGTCAACATCTGAGCCAATTGGAACCAGCCAAGTGAGACAGTTTCTGTGGATGTTTCTTTTGGTAGTGGTGTCGATTTAAGCAACCAACGCCTGTTCTCAGGCACTCGTTGCTGTCCTCAATGTTTCTTCCTTAGCTGGGCTTACACAGCCCGGCGTGGCTGTGCAGCAAAGCCCATTAGGGAATTGGTTTGGTTGGGAGACAGTTTTTTGACTCAGGTGAGTTCCTAATCAGGTTTACAGCGTGCATGCCTGCCTCCTCCCATCCAAGGAGAAGCTGTCACAACTTGAGGGGGTGGTATGAGAGGGCGGGGGATGAATCAGCTTCACTGGCACTCTTGTTTGAAGAAACATCTGTGAAACTATGGCAGGAGTTTATACTGGATCTGTGGTTTACATTGTGAAGCCATGATGGTTTTGATCTGGCACTGAAACCCTTACTCCTGGACTTAATATACTGTCATACCCTGACCTAAGCAGTTAATTGAGGTTGACTAACTGAAGTCAAACATTGCTCTTAAGCAAACAAACAAAAAAACAACTGTTTTTGTTGTTTTGTTTGTTTCTTGAGGGCGGTACCAAGCTTGGTGTCTGAGTACTTCAGGGGTTCTTGTTTTGAAGCTCTTGAGATGCTTGCAGGTAACATAAAGCCATTCTTGTCATCTTCTGTGCTGCCTAAATATCTTTTGGAAAATAATGTCTTTCTTATCTGTCCTTCGCAATGAGAATTGCAATGGAACAGGCTGTTCTCTTGGCTGCTAAAGAACATTTTTAGGGTGCAGTTTGAGGATGCTCCTCCCTATGCCCCCCGCCCACTCCAAAATACTCCTCCATGTTTTAAGGAGTTCTCTTCTTACTAGTTTCTTCATCTGCTCAAGTGTTTCTCTGGCTCTTCTGTAAAGTAGACCACCCTGGTCTTTCGTTACAACCCACCTTTGGGAAAAGTTTTTTATTTTTTTAAGCCTGGACTATTTCCATGAGCTGGTTTTAGGTATCACCCCACAAAGAGTTGCACTGGCGCAGCTGAAATTACGTAGGCTCACAACTTTGCTACTGCAGAAAACGCTTCTGTGGACTACATCCTTGGGAACTGAAATGGCAGAGGGAGTAATGCAGAACAAGCTTTGTGTCCAGAGGACTTTGAATCATGCTTAGTTACCTCATGTAAAGCAGACAATAAAAAAGTAATTCTCCAGGTATATTTAGTATTCTTGTCCTGCAGGAAGCTGGAGGGAGTTGACTTAGTGAACCTAAAAGGTCAGTGCCACATGCAGATGTGCCTCACAGCTGGGATATTGGAAGCAGATTAATTGAAATGGGTTTCCTTGTAGTGCCATATAATTGATTTCTAGCAGCAGAATTGCTTCTTTGTCCTTGGGGTAGTACTTTGGAAACTTAATTTTATTTCCAGGATTCTCACAAACTCTCTTTTTAAGTCCTGTTTGTACACAGTGTCTCTACCTTACCTTTAAGCTGGCATCTGTAGTAGCAGTTACATCAGCATGGCGTAGTTCTTATCTAAGAAGAGTGACCCATGAAGTACAGCTGACACCTGTAACCTCTTTTTCACAAGTACCACCAGATTGCTGTCCTTCATTTTTTTCCCACAGATCTTCTGCAACTGTAAAACAGCCAGCAGTGCTCTGAGGAACAGAAATAAGGACGTTGACTTTATCTAAAATTTGTGTTTGTTCTTCTCCTTCTGCTCCCGCTCCTTTGAAATTTTGGACTTCTGCTGGAAAAGGATCCTTATATATAAACTCTGTGTCTCATCCAGAGCTGAGATTCCGAGTCTCTTAGGTTGTTGCTGCTAGACAGAGTATCCAGATTCTTCCCCAGAAGAAAGGGTAAACTTTTGGGAACACACTTGGTCATAATGAATCAGATCAGAAGTTAATTGAGCCCAGGACCTGCCTGGAACAGCACTGACAATGGAGGTGTTGGGAGGTGCATAAGAAAGAAAGTGCCTTTGGTAATTCCCCCAAACACAGCAGTGATTTGCTTTTAAACCTAGTCTATTAATTGTTTTTGAAATGGGAACCATTTCATATCTCTGATTATTAGTCTTACATTTCTCAGTTGTAGTTTAGTATCTCTGTATTCAAGATAGGGAACAGTGATCAGAACTTAATTATCTTTGAGACTTCTGTCCCTCTGTGAAATGTTTGAAATCAAACAAAGGGTTCAGGAGTTAATAGGGAAGAACTAATGCATGGGTAATGGAGTTGCATAAACCTTGTTTCACTAAGAATCAGGCAAAAAAATTATATGAGGTAGCTGGACAAGAATTTTTCTTCCCCCCTTTGACATGATACAAAACAAAGAACAGAAGACCTTCGGGAAGTTCCAAATCCCTTAATGTTTCGGAGTTTAATCTGGATCAGGCAGCCATCAGTTTTTCCAAGCAAGTTGCATGTCATTAACTTATATGGGGTTTTCTTTTTACCAAAAAAGGTAGAGAGTATTTCTTAGCTTGAGTAGAGTTCTGTGTGGTAGATATCTGAGTTTTTGTTTGTAACCATTACAGGTCCTTCACGAGTTTGTTTTTGGGTTTATTTGGGGTATTTTTGGTAGTACCTCTTACTCCATGAGAGCTTGCACTGATAAAAACTTGAATCAGCTTTTTCATAGCTCTGTTTATAATCCATAGTCCTGTTACGTGGACCTTGCTATGAATTGCTTGTACTTTAGGGTTACAGTTTCAGGAATATTGAACCTGGATTTTTGGAGGCAAGTCAGGAAAACTGATATGTGGTTTTCATCTCTAAAGAGCCAAGTTATTTTGGCTGTCCCTTTCTAGATACAAGTTTTGCACATTTGGAAAAAAATGTAATACGAGCATTTTGTTTACCACATGAATGTGTAGATAATCCTTGTTTTTTGCGTGTTTTACACTTTGGGAGTTTTTAAGGTGAAGTGATAAAAGTCTATTCTTTATTCTTGACATTTGTAGCTTTGATCAAGTTCTCCAGGGCAACCTACCCTTAGAAATGAGAGTGCAGTCATTAGAAAAAGAAATCAATTAACAAACTCAAGAAAATCAACTAACTGTTTCTTACAAGCATGCTGACTCTGGGTTAAAGTAAGGTGTTGATATTTGCACTGATGATCAGCTTCTACTCGTTTTCACACAGGTGCATGTTTCATGGGGAGTTGGCAAAAAGTACATGGGTTTCACACTTGCATATTCGTGAATCTGCCACTTTTTGTTTTCCTTCTCACTGCTGGGGGCCAGAATGGCATCTTGTTCTATGTTTTATTATTGAAAATAAGAGTGGAAGCTGGTATGAAACTGAGAACATGGACTTCTGCCATGTGTTTTGAATATGTGAGGCTGAACTTCCTCTAGTACAAAGCAATCTTGAGTGGTGCTTCTGCATGTGTATGTTTTTAGATGCATGCTTGGAATTTGGTTGTCTTATAGAGGCTTTAGTTTATTAAATGCAATTGAGTTGTCCTTTCCTTGCACGTATCTGGACTCTTCACTTTACAGCTCCAAGTTTCTCTCAGATCCTGTTTTTCTTGGAGAAGGGGTGGAAGGGGGAAGTTGAGCTGAGCATACTGCATATCCTTGTGTATGTGCATCTATAAATTCACTTTTTTAGAGGTTTTACAGTTATTATATGAGCTGATAGAGTCTGGAAAGGCTGTACGCTTGCTCACCACTAAAATGCTTGGCACATGGGTGTTATGATGATGTGTTTTCAATATCTAGGGTGATGTCTTCCCAGTACATCCCTATAGGCTCAGGATTGTACAAGCACCCTTGTTATTCTGTCTGCACACCCTCCAGGAGGGTAGAATCAACTTTCCATTTTAAGGGTGGTCTCGTAGGAGAAACAAATGTTTTATATAATTACAAAACAGCATTATATTATATGTATAGAAAAAAATCTTAATTTACAATTTCAGCATGTAATTAACTAGGCATAACAGCTATTTTGGAGGGAGTGTGCTCATATAACTGCCTTTCTAGGCCAACTCTCAACATCTACTGAACCTGGAAAGCTATGGGAGCTAGCAGAGGAGCCATGCTGTAGAAACTCCCAAGTGAAGATTATTAGCTGCCAGGCTGAAGGAGGAAATCATAAAGGGAAGGGTAGGGCTGAAACAGTTCCTTTAAGAGTGTTTTCTGGCTCCAGTCTGAGAAGCTACAAGTACATCAGGAGAATTTGACTGTGGACCGCTTTGCTTGTGCGTGGAGCCATCCCACCGTCGTTGAACAGAGTTTGTGACGTCTGTAGACCTGATGGTGACCTAAAACATTTGATCGACTGCCAGAGCCTGCTGGATCCTGTGACTGGTAGCTCTCAAGGATGGCAGCCTTCCTTGCTGAAGGAAGCCTTGTCTGTTTTTACCTGACTTGGGACTGTTTTCAGTACGTGTTTGGAGACAGGGTAGTCACTGTTCTGGATGGACATGCATGCACCAAGTTGAGCTATCATTGCTAATTTATATCTAGGAAGTTTCCTGCAGGCTTTAGGCTTAAGGAAGTGGTGCAGTGGTGTGTTAATCTTGATCCGTTGGTGAAAGCCAGGCTTTCTGCTTTAGCAGTGAGAACTTGTCAGTTAGGTAATTTTTCCGTTTTCTTGTGGCTGAACCTTTTTACTGAGACCAGGCAGCTAATCTTGGGAGCAGGCTATGTTAGCAGTGGATTCTTCTCCCGAGCATGGTCCCATTTGAGACACATATCTTGGTTAAAGATTTCAGTCAAGGGTTATTTGTTTTGATCTCTATCCTCATCAGCCTTTTGACTTGGCCACCTTTAGCTTGATTTAACTGGGGTACCTCAACTATCCTTACTAAATCTAGTGATGGTTTGCTGTTAATTGTACGGAGTGGAGATTTCTTCAGGAGGTGGTGCTTGCTTTTGCCACGTCCCTCACTAAATGAGTAGATATTTCGGATGCTTGTGTGCTTGGGTTATTGCTCCATTTCTACTCCTGTTTTAAGGACTAGTAGTGGTGCTACCCATAGTGCAGCAAGCAGAGGGTAAGAGGACAAGATGCCGGTATCCTGTGCATGCAGTAGCCAAAATACTGCTGTCCAGTAAATATGAATTGAATTTGTGCTGACAGTGTATCTATAATACCTTTGTTGATGCATGAAGGACATTATTTGTAAGTACCTGGTTCATGTGTACTGCTTGGTGTATTTGACCTCATAACTTTTAGCAAGAGAAACAAATGTTTCAGTTTTGCTTTTCTGGTAATGAAAATATTGTGCTGGTAAGGCTTTCTCTGTTGAAACTCTGTATGTTCTGTAACTAAACATTTCATCAGGTGACAGCTGCTGTGAGTATTGCTGTTTTTTGAACAGCCAGAAGGCAATGGGACCTGGGCTCTGCCAGGTGAGATTGCATGAGTTGTAGGCTGAAAGCAGTGTTAGCCTCTCCAGCCTCCTCTTTCATGAAAATATAGACCAGGAGGAGCTTACCGAAAGAAACTGGACCGAAATTGAATTGGAAATCCAGAGTATGAGGAGGCATGGGTTTTCCGTAAGATAAGTCATAAAGTAAGCAGGTCAACATAAGTTTATGCACTCTCTTGACGCTCATCTTTAATTCAGGGCAGCAGCTTTGTGGATTGGGCGGAGGAAATATTTGCAACTGTGAGGTTACTTCTTTGTCTTTGTCACGTGTCTGGAGATGCACATTGTAGTCAACAGCAGTAGTGAGTGTGGGAAGAGGACGGCTTCAGCCCAAGTACCTCTGTAGGCTAATGTGGTCCACAGTGTGTAAGGCTTTGGGGAGGAAAGGTAGGGAACATTCGGCAAGGTCAGTCCTCAGAAAGCGCTTGTAGCTTGAAAGGCAAATGTAAGTTGGGAAGGATAAAAATACTTTGGGGCATTTTTGCAACTTGATCACCTAAAAGCCCATAAGGTTATTAGGTAGCTCAGACATGTCTAATCTTCTAAATATATGACCTCTAGACAATGCATGCTCTTTCTTTCACGGTACCCCCTCCTGATTTTCTTTTCCATGCATCCGTGTAGACTTAATCAACAGCTGCCATGAAGACAGCAGAGGGGGAAGCTATTTTGCAATAGCATCTTAAAAGTATATGAGAGCAAAAAGAAAGTCTGTTATGTTTATTGCTAATTGAAAACAATTATTTTATTGCCTTTGTGGAAAATTTCCATCTTCTGTGGTCTGTAGGCTGTCATTTGAGTTTTAGCTGCTGGACTGTTGCAAGTATGCTTGTCTCTGTATTACAGTAGTTCAGTAGCTGTGTATTATAGTGTTGCTTTCTAATAAGTTGTGTATATTCTCAGCTTCAGAAAAAAATGTTATGGGATAGAAAGGCTTTTGGGGTAGATTTCCATGTGTGGGTACTTCTGCTCTATAACAGTACAGGCAAGAGGAAGAAATGAATCTTGAGTTTGTGCCAGAACGTGGTGATATACGTGGTGGTTCTTCCTGACTTGCAGTATTGCCGTGCTCCTCAACCACTGCTTTAGCCTGATCATAGGGAACTCCATAACATACCCGAGTGATGCTGTTAATTATGATCGTGTTGTGGATGTATGGCTGATTAATTCAGGCATTGTGAGTTTAAGCTGCAAGCTGTTGTGAAGGTATGGGATTGAGTCTCCAACCTCTGTTGAGGCGGTTGTGTGGTAAGGGGAGGGGTGAGCTTTGTGTGTCGTGGTGGGAGCTGTGGGTCAGGAGACATGCTGTGCTTGTGGGGTGCAGAGGGGATAGACTAGTCCTTTTCTTCAGTCCTGTAAGTAAGCAAGCCAATAAATTGGCAAGGATAGACAATCTGTTATGTTTGAAGAGTCTGACTCATTTTGCTTGCTATCAGGCTCTACTTTTCTGTCCCTAGACTTTTTTTTTTGTTTTAGTGTACTCTTTCCTTCCTGTTCTGCGGTAGGAGCTGAGATGCGTATCTTCCTGTTGTTTGGAGATTTGTTAATTTTGTCTCTTTCCCCATCCTCTCTTTCAGCCCAGGGCACATAGACTCTGGCAGCTGTGCACATACCGGATGTCTCCCATTGACAGCTGGGTTGTTAGGAGCCTGTAGAAGGTTTCTGTTATCTGATGTGTGTGTGATTTGTAGCTACTGTCCTGAAAGCAAACTGGGAATAGGACTAGTTGGGTGGGCAGTATGAGGAGGGTGCACTTCCACAGTATGGGAGGAAGCTGGAGTTGGAGAGGAAATGCTGCTCAAGGGGGAAACGAGGTGTTTTGGAGCATAGGGGTCAGTGGAGCATGGTGCTGTACCTCCTTTGAACCTGGTGTGTGGGAAACCAGCCTTCGTGGGTTTTGTTGCTTGTGGAGTGCTCTCACCTGCCAAAGTGTCAGTCTGGAGAGCGGTTTGTTGAACTTAAAATTTCCTTGTTGTACATGTAGAACAGTGAGTAACTCGAGCATTTCTCTGTGCAGGATAGCGTTTTAATTTTAGTTAAAGTATTTTAAAGCTATGAAAAATGGAAATTACTCCCCTCGTATCTGCTTGCATTCTGGTCTATGTGATTTGCAGAGAGGAAGAAACCCTTTTCCAGGTAATTTGAGTAATGGGAAATAGGTCTCCATTAGTTGCGTAGCTACTGGTGAAATGCTTAACATAGTTGTGGGATTAGTCTAAAACACGGATGAGATGTACTGGGCTGTGCATTTGTGACATGATGAAGTCATCAAGCACTGGTCTAAGTCTGCACCTCTACGCTGTGTCACGTGTCAGCACTTAAAGAATCCCCCGGGACAGCTTCGGCGCTGCCTTTCTGCCAGCAACGTGCAGTCGGCTGTTTTGTGTGAGGTTTGCTTGCAGCTGCTGATCACGGAGTGTGGGTTTGGGGATGTTCCTGCTGCTGAGCAAAACAATGTTTTGGGGATTTTATTGTTTAAAACTGTTGGATACCACCGTGAGCTATTCTTTGGTAAACCATTCATCTGTGATAAACTTTCTTTAAATCCGTGCCAGATTTTGCAATCAATAAACTGTAGTTACAGGAAAAATTGAGTTAATCTTCACTTGAGGTAGAAAGTGTGTCTGTGAGAATATATGCACGTATATGCACCCAAAAAAGCTGTTAGAAAAATGAACTATGAACATTTGTAACAGTCACCTGAATCCCATGGAATTAAAGACAAGGTTCCCTTTAGTTTTCATTTCTTATTTTCTGTCATAGTGTTCACAAAAGTAAGATTTTTTTTTTTTTTTTTTTTTCCTCACTGGCCTCAGCTAAAGTACCTGAAGTGAGGGGTAGCTGGTTGTCTTGGGAGTAATGAGAGGGGTAGAGTGAATGAACTTGTCCCTTGTTCAGGTGGTGGAGCCATGAAGTGAGAGGTGGCCAGTAGGCTTGGAGGCACCTCGAAGCTTCCATATTCTTCACTGCAGTGTTCTTGTAGGGCATGGATGGTTCTGCTGTGGGAGAAAAGATTTCTCTTTACTCTGCTGATCTGTAAATTACTTAAAGCCTGTCATTGTTATTTCAGTCAGCAGTTGTTATTACTGAAGCTGCCAAATATCTGTTTGGTTTTGTGACTTCTGGTAGAGTTGGTCAAAGTAATGTTGAGCCCATTGTTTCCCATTTGGTGTGCCGCACAGAGCGGGCGGTTGGAAGTGGGAGTGGGAGTTTAGGCTCTTGGGTATTTTAACCATTTCTGGGAATTTTGCTTTTCTACAAACAAGATGTCCAGTCTGAATTCCTTAGATGAGATCATTCTCCAGTCTAAAGCCTGCAGGGAAGGGACATTTAAGAGGAACTGACTCTTGCAGTCAGGGAGAAAGTTTTGGAGTCGCTCGGATGCATGTTAGTGTGAAGATAAATGATGATCAGTCTGAGAGGTCTGGAGCACAGAATGCCCAAAAATATATATGTATTTAAAAAGTCTAGTATTTCTATGCTTTATTAGTCCAGGTTGCACTACGTAACCCAAGGTACACAGGTAACCCAGGATGTGCGCTGTTTGAGTATTGACGTTGCAACCTCTTCACTCATCACTTCAAACCGAGACTGTGTTGAGACTTCATTCATTGTCAAGGTGTCTTTGCGACTCATATGACATGTTTCTTAGTAAGACAAGACCTTGGGAAACCCATTTCCTTTAAAATTGTCGCTTTTGGGATTGTAACCCCTGGGATTCTTAATTTATGACCTCTCTTCCGAGGCAGCCCAGCCCTTTTGAAGGAACATGAGGGCACTTGAGTTGTTTGCAGGCAGTAGAAGCTGCGGTTCCTGCTGGGTCATTTGCCCTGCGGTCGCTGCTTTGCTCGTGTCTCACGCAGCAAGCAGCTTGGCCTGTTAACTCCAGGATATACCTACGGATAATGTGAGCTCTAGGCAGTAGTCTGAAAAAAATCTGTGTGACTGGAGCTTGAGTAGTGCTACACTGGGAATTGGAAGGGGTTGCTGTAGGACGTGATGGGAGAACGAATGCTCTGGTGTCTCTCTGGCCACCCTGGAGGTAACTCTCCCGGTGCAGCTTTTCAGGAGCAGATGCCCTTGGGGGTGCCGTCCTTCCTCTGGGCTGGGGAGGAGGTAATGCCGACTACCTTTTTAAGGAGCATTTCAAGGAGATTGAGGCTAACAGCTTCGGTAGTTGCCTCTATTTACAAAAGGCTAACCACCCATTCATCATGAGAGCATCATGCTAATGTCCTCATTGCAGATTAACTGAGTCATGCCCAGGGGGTATGGGCGTTTGGCTCCAAACACTAGTGAGCTGGGAAATCTGGAGGGAAATCGTCTTAAATTTAGTAGATAGTCTTGGAAGGAACCGTTGTTAGATCTGCATGCAAGGTCAGCACCCGAGGGTACGTGGCTGTGGGTGGGGAGGTGATACACAGCCCTCTTTTGGCCTGACTTGGAGTCTGGAGTATTGGGAGATAAAGTTCAAGCCCATTCAGTACTCTTGAGCTTCTGTCTCCTTACCTCTAAAAAGGAGTATTTAAGCTTGGAGCTCAGTAATACCAAATAATTTATATGGCACTCCTTGATGCTTCTCTGAATTTTTTTTTGAAGGCACTACCTTAGGTAAATAGCTCATTTTCTTCTTGTAATTTAAGGTGTTTATCCTGCTTGAAAATAGGAGTGTTACTGACCTGTTTGTCTTACTAGATGGAGTTTTGTTGAGGATATTCTAGGATAATATAGGTGTAAAAGACCAGGAAGTAGAGCAAAAGATAAGGGAGAAAGAGTGAAACTCTTTGTATTCAAAGTAAATGGGCACTGATGTAGGGTGAGCTGGAGGGGAAGAGGAAAGATCCGCATAGTGCCCGTGAGAAGTGCCTGATTTTGATAAGAGGAAGCAAGTAACAGTCATCAGTGTGATCAAAGTGGAAATAATCTGATCAGAGGGAGAAGGAAGATCATATGCTTTGCTTTCCAGGCTGACAGTAGAGCTCTATTCCCCCCTCCCCGCGAAAGTGAGTTTATTGCCTTCAGATTGCACAAATGTATGTTCCTTATGGATTTTGTATTTCCTCGCTTGAGAGCCTGGATTTAGTAGGAACATTTGAAATACTGCTGGTGCCAAGAAATGAATTCGGTATGGTGTCTGTAACAGGTAGACATGTGAGGTTTTGATTCAATTTATAGCAGTTCATATTTTAAAGAGTCTTTTTTCTTTTTGTCAGATTATGTCTACTTCGAAAATTCTTCAAGTAACCCATATTTGATACGAAGAATAGAAGAGCTCAATAAGGTAAACAATTTTTTCCATCAAGTGTTTGAAGTTAATTTCATTTATGATCTGTTTTATTTGATTAAAATCAAAACAAGTCTTTAGCAGTTCTCTGGTAATTAGAAGCTTAAAAATACTTTTGTTCCGGTAATTTTTTGGAATGCTTAAGACGTGCTACATTGTTATTCTCCTTTGGCATGAAAGGACAGCGTCAATGGTAGGTCATTCTCAAGGTGATTGTGCCCACCTGTAGGGTAGGACATTTCTGCAGTTCTTCAATTCTGTGCCAGGATCATGCAGTAGATAATATAACATTTTGCCAGGAGGACGGAGAGCTTTGTAATTTGATCTTTCTTGGGGGAGACTAGTTCAACAGGAAGGTTTGGAGCTATTATCTGCTTCCTCAGGCTTTGCCTTTGCTGCTTGTCCTTTGGGCCAGTGTATTATTTCATCTGCCAAATTTCCCTTTGAATCTATAAGTCAAACATGATAGCTTGTATGTGGGAAGCCAGTTAAAGTCCTCGATGCTGAAATTTTACCTAGTTGAGGAGGGAAGACTGTTCTGAAGCTGTTATGTGTCCTAAACATGCCACTTACTCCGGTTTGATACTGGTGTGTCTGTTGCAGCCCATACAGAAGGAATATAACATCGCTGGTTTGGATTTGAATTTAAATGAACTGACTAAAATTAGGTCTTTTTCTGCAGCCACCAGTGATGGAAAAACTTGTCTTTCTACAACAGTTACTCGGAAGAGAAAGTTTATCAGTATAATGACAAATAATGTATCTGAAGGCTAGGACATCCTTGTAACCGCTTCTTTTTAGTGGAGGTCTTTTGCAGAAATACTTGGTCTCTCTTCCATTAACGAAACAAGACTGAGTACTTAAAATGTTTCCAGTGGAGAGTGGATCCAATACACCTGAGATATCACTAGCTGTATTCCATCAGTTACAGGGTACAGGTTTGTTGATGACTTTCTAGGAAGGTGGGTTTCCCTCACACACTCTTCCCTCTTCATTCTCCACACCCCACCTCCCATAATTTCTCTGACTTCTTTGAAATGGGTCTTTCAGGTTGAAATGAATCATGTATCTTGTGTTGCCTTTTTTCACTCCGAGTAAATGAAGCCTGGGCAATTAAATTATATAATTCTACATTGTAGCTGTGTTTTAACAAGATGGCTCCTGCCTTTGTATTTCAGTTCCTCAAAATTTAAAGGAAAAGGATAGAAATTCTGCAGGCTCTCTACCAAAACCTGGTAGATTGTAAGAGGGGAATATTTGTGCATGTATGTATTATCTGATTATTTTTTTCTTTGTATTAGGAAAACTGGTATTATAAAAGTTTAACCTTTTCCCTCATTCACATCTTAGCAACAAGCATGTATATCAGTATTTATTTTGTTTCCTTGTGGACAGATTGCTGGTCCACTGCCTCTTTTTTTTTTTTTTTTGAGCATTCCCAGAGGGAAGTTTGTATCTTAGTCTTCTTAAACTGTGTGCCATCACTCTGATTTTCCAGGACTCTTCAGTAGTGGGATACAAGTCTTTTAAGTTACATTTTCATTATTTTGTTTTATTTTAGAGACATTAGACCTACTGTTACAAAGCAGTAGGTGTATTTCCCCTAGAGTTTGTATAAAGTCAGTTTCTCAACTTTGCACGTGCCACCCTACGAGTGATTGATCACCTATCTTATGTAAAGAGGGGAAAAAAAAACCCAAACCCAACCTTACAAAAACTCGGACTTTTTTGGTATGTTGTCACTGGTGTAGAGTTTGTTGCCTGGTGCGGCTTCCTTGGTTCTCCGTTTGGAATGATTATTTTTTTGTGTGTGTGTCGGTCATTGTTTAGCTCACTAGTGCTGTCAGAGAAAGAAAACCTTACGTGATTTCTTTTGTGCAAGTAAGAACAGCTGGGTTCTTTCCTGCTTTCATATTGTCCTGCAGAGTTTGGAGAACAGCCTAAACCTGAATTCTGTTGTTGTATTCCACAGTTGTTGTTATTAGAATTTTAAAGATGGTTTTGAATTCTATTAAACGTAGGCATCTCTTGAAAAGTAGCAAAGTGGCTTTTTAATATGTTGTAACTGCAGGTGAGTGGTTTTTTTTCCTCACCCCTTGAAACATCTGTGACTGCTAAAAATGATGATCCTGCAGAAATAGTTAGGAGGAAAGGACATACTGTTTCCCTACCGTGGAACGGATCACACTGAAGTTTGTGTGTTATCTAACACGTGTGCAGCTGGAGGATGCTAAAAGGTGATGCTCTGTAGCTCTTGTGCAAAATTCCAAGTTATTTGTGAAATTTTCTAGTTGGATGCGTACAGTTCAGTTCTTGATTTGTGTGTCCTTTTTTTTTCTTTTTTGCTGTTTCAGACTGCCAATGGAAATGTGGAAGCCAAGGTAGTATGTTTCTACAGAAGAAGAGACATATCAAGTACACTTATTGTATTGGCAGACAAACATGCAAGTAAGCTTGTTTGTGTTCAAATTGCTTCTACACAAAATTGCTAAACTTTGATATTGCAGTTACAAGTATCAATATTATGAATGTTCAATGTCCTTTTCTTGTACTCATCTTCAGCAAATTGTTTTACTTGTTTGGCTGACTTTTCTCTCTCTTTCTTTCTCTTTCTTTCTCACCCCTTAAATCTTTTAAAACCTCATTTGGGGTACAGTTTGGCTGTCGTGGTAAGGACTGGCCAAAAGTTTTCAGTTAGGTCTGAATAAAGGCATCTTATTTGCTTCAAAGAAGTGAATTTCTTAATTTTTGGGATGAGAGGAACTATTCTCCTTGTCTCACACTACTTTTCATGAATTACTTAGTTTGGTTTGCAAATGAAAAAAACAAACAACCCTCAAACTTTCTTTATGAGTAAATCAGGTACTCTGATCAGAGGAAACTGACTTGAAACGTGGCCAGCTTGAAACTTGGTTAACAAGAATTCTCTTTAAATTTCAATATTAGTAATATTTTTCGTAGTAACATAGCTTTTGTCTGAACATGCTCAGTGAATACATCTTAAAAGCACTGAATTTTAGGATATCCTAGCACTATTTTGAATACTACAAATCCTTTTGTTAGGAAAAAAAAAAAAGATGGCTAGACTGAGAGGAGGCTTGAAAACTAAACTTTGTTTTGAGTACCATACTTTACAATTTAAAAAAAATAAACACACATTATGCATATAAAATAAAAAATAAACTATCATAAAATTCAGGGGGTGGTTTGTGCTTACATGTATGCATTAAATAACTAATTTCTTGATTTTTATTATTTTACAGAATATTTTATTAACTCATGTTGACATGAACTGCTCTGCCAAGGAGGCTGGAGGCATGTGAGCCACCTGGCTGAGTAGAGATGGAAGTTTATTTCTAAACAAAAAATTAGTGTTACGATTGTTTTCCAGTTATAGAAACAGTTTTAAAATTCTAAAAAGTGCAAACAAAACAATGTTATGTGGCAGTATGGGTTAAATGTTTGCCTTTATGAACTTGTACAGCAAGATATTACAAAAAAAAATATAATCATATAGTTTAAAATTAAAAAGCGCGCACAGAATAACTGAGAAGCTGCTGTAGGTCTGTGCATTCTAAACTCAGAAGGGGGTGAGCATGGTGGACTAGCTGGCTTTCAAGTGGAGTATCCATCTCCAGGGGAGAAATAGTGCAATATATTACATGTCACTGGGCACTTTATCTCTGGTGCTTCCAGCCTGTTTGACTCTGTCCTATTTGCCAGTGAGGATTAGATTTAGGCTTATTACACGTTCCTCCACCAGTTCAGCATCCCTCTCCTCCTGTCTTTGCAAGGTGATGGATACAGTGCTAACAAAACGGACAGTTACCAAAACAGACATGTTAAAAGGGAGAAAAAGAGTAAGCAGGGGAATTACTAAACTGTTTTTACTTGTAAATAGTTAAGTACATGAGATGGTGCTGTTAAGATTGCTTAAAATTTAGTAAAAAGCATGGACAGCCATATCAATCCTTGTAATTCAAGACTTTGTGAAGGCACATGCACAAACGAAAAAGAAGCAATCAGATCTGGGCACGTCAAAATTATGATTTAGCTGCCAAGCATTCCTGTCTTTTAATGTGCTTCTTGGTGTAAATATGAATAGACTGTGATGTATATGTAATACAGATCTACACAGTTGTACTGCATGGGGATTGATTAAATCAGATATTCAGTTTTAACAATGAATATAATGTCTTGCTGTGTTCTCAGTGCTAGTGCCATTGGACAAAACATGCAGCAAAACTAGCTCCTTATTGATAAATCTAAATATTTTCTGTTGTAGATTCAAGTCCAAATAAGTCCCATTGCCACTGTACCTTGGAAAAAAAAGTCACGTGGCACTGAGATGAGATCTGGCTTTGTTGCAGAATTGTGGCAGCAGGCAAAGCTTTTTTTGATATCTCTTCAGTGCAGCAGTACCCGTTTTATCCAAGAATACTGAAGCTTAATAGGAGCTTCACCAAAAACAACATGACTATTGATTTCTTTATCTGTGTTTCATTTCACTAGATTTAGCAAAGGAAGCAGGTAGGAACGATTCAAAGAAATGCATGTCTGAGGCTGAAAATGAAAAATATTTGAACCCATATAAATGCTCTTTGAACCTGCAAAGGGTGACTTCTTTTTTGTGATAAGAAATCTAAGATTTTTTTTTTTTCTAATGCAAACAAATAATGCATTGTTCATTTTCACATGTGTTTGAAAGACAGGAAAATTCTTCTGTAGCACAATCCTATTAATAGAGCCACCAGAGACAACTGAGGCTGTCTCTTAGTGTAAATTTCATTAGTAGCTAGCATTTTTTTCCAGTATGTTTCTTTCTGGTGCAGCATAAAATTGCTACTAAATGACTTCTGTTTATTTAGATAGATGTGCTGTTGCGTGGCTTCCATTCTTCTTAAGAAGGTAGAAGAGAGTAAAATTAAGCTTTTGGACAGCTATTAGTTCTTTGCTCTGGAAAAAATATCTACATCCTGCATGATACAATGAAATTAAATTTTGTGGATGTTAAGATTCTAGTACAGATACTCAACACTGTCACTGACTTTGAGTTCATTTCCATAAAGTCTCCTGTTGCCTCATTTTGATGCATTTGCAGTAGATGTACGTATCTGCATCGCTGATCTTTTAACTGCCTTTGTTCAGCTGATTAATGGAGCTTTCTGACTGCAGACATTTCTGGATTCACACAGTCTTCTGTTTAAGATGCCTTTATTTTAGACCTACTGTTGAGATCAATGCATCGAGAGCGCCAAATAACGGGAAGATATGGCCAGAACATGAATGGAAAAAAAGAGATGTATCTTTTGTAATATTTTTTTCCCTTCCAATAAAGGAAGGGGAAAATGTGATTGTGAAATAAATGATGCAAAGTTAAAGAAAAATATAGGAAAAAAAAAAAACCCAACACTTAAGCTTTAGCTTGTATAATCCATCAGATATCTGAAACAGACAAGTCTGGGAGATACTGTCTTTTCTCATAACTTTTTATAGAAAGAGAAATGAGTTGGAAGCACCTTATTCTGTAGTTGGTGACTGTAAATTAGTACCTGATATATGCAACTCAATTTTTGGATTTGATCTGTGATCTTACTATTTTTATCACATGATATAAAGCTTGTCTGGGCTGTCCTATAAATCTTTCAGCCTTATAATGGCTTCCATACATTGTTAGCACTTTTTATTCATAAGCCTCTTTAATCGCCTCACAAATTATTCTTGGGAATTTCTCCACCTGTTTCTGAAATGAACCTGCTTCACCAGTTGGAGAATATTTAATGTTCTTGCCCAGAGACTTTGTAGTGGTTTAAGATAGCATATTGTATGCAAACAAGATTGCAATCAGAACTTGGTGGAAGAGAAGTGAGAAAGATATTTTACTCCTCAAGCTATTGAGGGATGCTGTGGCTATATATTTTCCTCTACATATAGTTTCTATATCATGTCTTATATAATTTCTTAAGTAAATATTTCCAACAGCAGTAATACAACCTCCTGTCCTCTCTTCTAACGATCCATCTCCACCCATATACAGATACTTGTGATCTGTCTTATGGCAACAGTTTTTGCTTCATTAAAAACGTTTATCCTGATTTGTAAAACAGTGAATGACTAGTGGTTGGAGGACCGACTAGTTAGTGCCGCCCAGTTTGGCAGGTTTATGATTAGTTTTCAGCAGCTGATGTTTGGGTGCCAGGCATACATGGCAGCATGGTTTTGTAAGTGCAAAAGCTTCTAAAAAGAATTGTCTTGCAGCGGTGAGGTGTCATTACCCAATCAGTCCATGAATTGCATAAGACTCGTGTGCCTAAACAGGTAGGGGGTCTACTAAGTTTGGGTTATTCTTTTATTTAAAATTTTTGATAACACCAGTCTAAATGCAGTTTGACAATGACATCACAAATGAGTTCTTTTTATTTTTATTAATTTCTTCCATTTTATTCCCTTTCTCCATTTTCTCCCAACACCACAAATGCATGTTTAAGAGGAGTCAAATTCATTAATCCACTAATGACACTTTTGGCTATGTTGTTACTGAGAGGAGAAAACTGTTTTTTCTCTTCTGGGGATGGTGTAATGAGGAAAGATATGCCAAGTGTCCAAAATAGTGTTTGTTTGCTCTGTGGTCATGGCTGCAAAAGATGATCACAAGAAGTTTTGGATGGGATTGTAATGGGATGTCTTGATAAAGTGGCAAACTCCTTCAGAAGTGTCAAGGTATAGGGACTTTTATTTGTTAAAACTTTAACCATGCTTTTTTTTATAGCTATGAATCAATAGCTGGGTTTTGGTAAAGAAAAAATTAATAAGGCTGAGGCTTAATATAGACCATTTGAAACTGAACCTATGAGAAGGAATGTGGTGCTGTATTGTTCATTTTCTCAAATGCAACAATTCCATCATGTCCTTCAAGCTGCTTAGTTGAGCTTTTAAAGTACCAGGAGTTAAAGCTTCATTCACTACTGAAGGAGCTGTTGTACAGGTCATTATCGCTGGCTTTACTGTGTTTCACAATGTTGTGACCCATTTTTTTTTTCCTTTACATTTTGTTTCTAGTGGTACCATGATGATTAGTAATAGTTGACACACCTGAGGGACTGGAAGCCATCCAGAGGGACCTGGACAAGCTTGAGATGGGGGGCCCATGTAAACCTCGTGGGGTTCAATAAAGCCAAGTGCAAGGTCCTCCACTTGGGTCGGGGCAACCTACTGTATCAATGCAGGCTGGGGATGAGGGATTGAGAGCAGCCCTGGCAAGAAGGACTTGAGGATGCTGGTGGGTGAAAAGCTGGACACAAGCCAGCAATATGTGTTTGCACCCGACAAAGCCAACCATATGCTGGGCTGCATCCAAAGAAGAGTGGTCAGCAGGTTGAGGGAGGTGATTCTGCCCCTCTACTCTGCTTTGGAGTCCTCAGTTCAGGAAAGACATGCACCTGTTGGAGCTGGTCCAGAGGAGGGCCACGAAAATGATCGGAGAGTTAGAACACTTAGGAAGAAAAGCTTGAGAGAGTTGGGGTTGTTCAGCCTGGAGAAGGCTCTGGGAAGGCCTTACTGCGGCCTTTCAATACTTAAAGGGGGCTTACAAGAAAGATGGGTGCAGATGTTTTCGTAGGGCCTTTTGCAATAGGACAAAGGGGGGTAACGGTTTTAAACTAAAAGAGAGTAGATTCAGACTAGATGTAACAAAAGAAATTTTTTACAATGAGGGTAGTGAAACATTGAAACAGGTGGCCCAGAGAGGTGGTAGATGCCCCGTCCCTGGAAACATTTAAGGTCAGGCTGGACAGTGCTCTGAGCAACCTGATCTAACTGAAGATGTCGTTGAAGGGGGCGTTAGACTAGATGACCTTTAAAGATCCCTTCCAACCCAAACTGTTCTATGATTCTAATTCTTCTGTTACTACTTGGGACTTGGGACTGCTTCCCAAGTTCGTGTGCTCTCCAACCTAATTTCTGTGTCTTGTTTACCTTTGTACGTTTCTGAACTCTGCTGTGTGTAGCTACTTGTACGACACCCAGAATACACAGAAAGGGCTGGTGCTTTCTACCTATGATGTTGTGGAGAGCCCTATCTGATCTATAGCAAATTGCTATTCTTTCTAGTGTCTAGCAAATATTGATGTTTAATTTTGCGTCTCACACACCCAGTCATTTTAAATTACAGTAACTGCCTCACGGGTTTCTCCTGCCAACTCAAAGTTTACTCTTTCTAATTACTTTTCCCTGTATATGTTAGCTTTCACATGAGTCTTGCTGTTTGTGTCCAATCTGCCTGTCTCTTATTTCCAATATAAGTCGTCTTCTAGCTTTGTTAATGTGCTATTAATGATTCTGTCATCAAATATCAAATAATACTTAATCTAATACACTCCTTGCAGCATTCCACTGGCTATTTCTGCGTAGCTGATATATTGCTGTTTGTATTAAGACTAAATGTTTAGTTTTAAATCTGCATGAGCACATCTATCAAGCAGAGAGATTAATTTTGAAGTGAGGTTTTATGAGAACACTGAAGTCCCAATATACTGCACCTACTGACTGTATTCCCGTACCACTTACTCTGCAGTACTGTCGTAAACACAGGCAAGTCTTTCTGAAAAGATTTTTATTTTTATAGAATCTAAAACCATGGAGGTTTTTGTTGTTGTTGGGTTTTTTGGTTTTGGTTTTTTTTTTTTTTTAAGACTATGGTCCTTATTTCTCAGAGGCCACCATTCTCAAGGATGCAGTCTGCTTCACTTAGAGCTTTGAGTGCTTGAGCTATAGGAGGGTGAAGCATGGATGTGTCAGACAGGCTTGTTCTGGAACCTGAGGCTGGGCCAGCCCCTGTTGTGGCTTACAGCCTGACTTACGCCTTTCCCGTCTGCGCAGAGGCAGTGAGGTGGTATTAGTTGCGGTTTTTGTCACAGCCACTTTAGCATGACTTCAGGGAGGCAGAGAAGCTCCTGTGCTGGATCCAGCCCTGTATTCTCTTCTCCTTCCCTTGGTTCCAAATGCATTTCCCAGGTTCATTCTCTTCAGTACTAAATCATGACAGTGGAAAAGGAGGGAAAATGCTTGTGTAGATTTGTTATTTCTTGGAATATTCCTCCCTCCTCTCCAGTCTTCAGGAACTGTGACAATTTTACGGCTGGTGGTGGGGGAAGTTGTTTGTTACCTGTAGAGATGTCTGACCTTTTTTTTTTTTTTTAAATTTATACCTTCTTATTTTGAAAGGCTGTGCATAGCAGCGCTGGCATAAGAAGAAAATATGTGCTTCCCACCTTCCTTATTTTATTACAAAAGCTAGATGCATAAATAAAACGCTAGTTGGAAGACAAGCCTAGCTGAAGGGATGCAGCTTCTGAGATTAGCTTGGGTGTGCTGGGTGATTTCATTTTGTTTGTAGATTTGATTGACACATAGTAGTTAATATATTTTTTAAAAAATGTAATTTTTAACAGCTCTATGCTGTTGAATACATTGAAGATACTAAGTATCTTCAGTATATATATATACCTTATAGTATTTTTCCTGCATTACACAGTGCACTATTATTCTCCCAAAACTTCTAAGTGCAGGCATGAATGCCTTTTCCTTTGTGCATCCTTCGGTTTTTAGGCAGGCTGGCTTGGAACTTGCTGACTGGTTTGTGGATTGCTGCTGGTATATTTATAGTGTAGGTCAGCAGCCACAATATTCATTTTCAACTAAAACAGAATCCACTTCAGTAAATAAATTGCAGAACCATGAAACTGTGGCACAAATGTAAATTTGGTGTTCTAGTTCCTAGGAAAATATTAAAATTTAAGTGCATGCTGCTGTATGCTTAACAGCTCATGTGGTATAAGAGCTATTGTATGTTGCAGTCTGGTTTAATTATGCTACTATTTTTTTTCCTTCCTTGCTGGAGCAGCTTACCTGAGGGGCATATAAACCACAGGTCTTTTTCCAAGACAGTAAAACGGTGATAAATTGTAGGGAACCTGAAGGGTACATAATTTTTTGTCACCCCCTTTGGCATAATGGTGACCTATTTAAAACTAAATGCAATTTTAGTGTTTTATAAAATGTTTGCTTTATTTTGGGATAACTATGAGGATTATAGTTAACTAATCTTAAGGGTATATAAATCATAATTGTGCCTGTATGTATTTCTGACTAGAAATGTTTCTTGGCAACAACTATTGAATTAAGCTGCCGGCATAAGTCTGCTCTCTGAGGGTACTGCTGCCATAAAATTAGAGTTTTACTGTTCATGTATGAGACTTTATAGCTCATTCTACTGTAGTCTGGGAACTTTACCGATGGTTCTGGAAAATACAGTAACTGCCTTAATTTCTTGAAGGAGGAAAAAGTCTGTTTTCTTTCGCAGTCCACCGACATGAAGAAGCTTTGCAGCTTATTTTGGACTATTTTGCCTTTTACAGCTTTATCTTGCATAATTGACAGGATACTTGATAATGAACACAAAACATATTAGTCATTTATTTTTTATGAGAAAGGTGCCTGGAGATGTTTTGGATCAGTCGCGTATTGGTGTGGATGTGATTCCATCTATTTTCCTTGGCATTCACTTAAAAGCTGGCTGAATGTAGATGGGATAACTCCAAGCCAGAGATGGTGGATCCTGACTGACTGCAGAGTAAAGCGAGCTTTTGAAATGCAGCAGTCCTGCCACAGTCCAATGCGTGTGGTGTGGCAGGGCTGGTTACAAGACCAGCCTTAGGCACTTGGTTACATTCCAGTTCATCTTGTGACTGTGATCTGTTGGCTCTGTTTGGGGTCAACACTAAATAAACTAACCTTTTCAGTGGGCATTTCCTGCAAAAGTTGTTGAAGTTGGGATGGAACAGCCTGTGATATCCTGGAGGAGGAGTAAGGTCTAAGGTAACTGATGCCTGACAAAGAGGAAGGACTTTGCTTTTACTGCCTCATTTATTGTGTGCCAGGTTCTTCCCAGTGAAGCGAATGGTGCAGTGATGGTCTCCAAGAGCAGCTCTCTTCAGAGCTTGTCTGTTGGGAGCAGACTTGAGTGACTTCTCAGCTTGGTGAGCCAGTGTGACCTGTGTGTACCTAGAATGCCTTGATCCCAGTGGTGAATAGATAACAATTCTTCACAGGCATCATTTAAAGGATCTATACTAATTTAATTGTTCAGTTGGCTGAAATTGAGGGCTCAGATGAAGGTAGATTTCATCTAAATAATGTGTATTATTAAGCAAAGGTTTTGGAGCAGCTCATCCTGAATGGCTCAGAATCAATATTTGCACTGTTCTTGATCAATTTTGTCTCTTTGTAACTAGGAGAAATGGAAGAAGAGATGGAAAATCCAGAAATGGTTGATTTACCAGAGAAACAGAAGCATCAGCTACGACATCGTGAGTTGTTTCTCTCACGACAGTTGGAATCTCTGCCAGCCACACACATTAGGTAATGACTGTTTTCTTCCAGTGCTTTTTATTAAAAAAACACAAATGGCATTATTATTCTTCAATGTAAGATTACATTCTGTGTACTGCTTCAGTAATACCATCTTGTGAATCACGTGAGCATTTAAGATGTTTTTTCATAAAATGTGTTTCTCTTTTTTTAGAGGCAAATGCAGCGTTACTCTGTTAAATGAGACAGAATCCCTTAAATCATATCTGGAACGGGAGGTATGAACCCATTTTGTAAATTGTCAAGCTTGAGCAGTTTATTCTGGCACAATTCAGGATTGGTGGCTTTTCACAAGTTTTCTAACGAGAAGGTGGTTCTTTCATTTCTACACGTACTGTACGGGATTGAGAGTGGGATGCTTTAGGGTTCTTACAATTTTCATTCTGATGTAAAACTTCATGGATCTAGAAGCTGGAGCTGCTGTTTACGTCCCTGTGACAGGAAGCTGCCTCTCCTTCTGTAAGGAGCACCCTACTTCCCCATCAGCCTGGCAGTCTGAAAGTTCAAACCTGGGGGCTCATGCCCCAGACAAGACAGGGTGGGAGATGGAGTAAATGTGAAGAGGGAGCAAGCCAACAAGCTGTATTTCTATATATTTGCTGTATCCTGAGATCTTACAGATTTATGTTAATAGGGCTTAAACTTGATCACACCTCAGATTTCTGAGAAGCTTAGTTCCCTGTTTTTCAAGTTCATTCTTCACTGTTGTTTACCTGTAGTCTGCATATGCCAGCACAGACACCTAGTTTCTTGAAAATCTACTTGTCAGTTAACTTCTGAGTCCTGCAGAAATTTTCACACTGGCTATTTAAAGATAACCTCAAACCGAACACTTGAAACAAAATTGAGTTGCACTGTTAATCACTACTCAGAATATAAACCTTGGGTTTTACTTTTTCTGGTATTTGGTGATTTTAAGAATTACAATTCTTTTAAATATATTCATTTACTTTTAATTGTGGCTTCCAGCTGGGTTAGACAGTCTTGGAATTTGACAATCTGGGAGCTTTACTTTAGGAGATTAGCAAACAATTTCAGTGTATTATTATTTGAATACATCTGTAAGCATTGCATTTGCATTTGAAAACATTAAAATGTTATACAAGAGAGGAAATCTTGTAATTAAAAACAGTAGGGTAATGGTCATTACCAGCCTTTAAGAAACAAGGGAAAAACAGGTCATTTTTTGCGAGGAGCACACTGTAGTCTATCTCATAGTTGAGCTTTCTTTTTAAATGCTTTTTTAGCTATCTTTAGTATTTATTTAAGCATACGATTAATTTTAATCTGATACTCTAGTTTAAGAGAATTTTAAACAAAGCACAGGGATTAAATAGTCGGGTTTCTCTTTAGAATGTGAAACCAAAAACATGTTGAGTTTGCTCAGGGCTGCCAAGTGGCAACGCATCAAACAAGCGCTGTTGTATTCAGAAGTGCTTGTTACCAGCTAGCAGCCTGGGATATGCCAATTTGAAAGCAAAAGTTAATCAAACTGAAATTGGTTTAGATTTACTAGTACCCAGCTTTTTAAGTACTCTTCGTTCTCGATTGCTCCCAACATATTTTTAATGTCACTAATGTTACAGGTAGGTATGTTGAGACAGAAGGGAGCTGGCTTCCTCTGATCATGCAGCTACGCAGTTGCAAATGTAGGAAATAGAAAGAGATGTCTTTTTTTCATCCTTTTGAACTCTCAAAATGCAAGATGAATGATGTGGGTTATTTTTAAAACTGAGCAGGCATTTAGAGATTTCACAGAATGAGAGAGTTCCCTGAATGTGTCCTGTCACTTAGCACCGTATTTTGCTGTGGTGCAAACTAACTTGGACAGATGGTAAAGAAATTAAAAGCTCAGGAACACAAATGTGCTTGGGTGGAGGGTAAAGAGATTAAGAAAAGGAGATAGATGTTGCCTGGTGAATTCCTAGCACTGAATGGTATTGTTTTGAACTGTTTTTTCTTCTCTCCCTTCCTATCCCCTCCCCCCTTCTTAATCTGTTCTTTGCTTTCAAAATGTTTTTGGTTTGTTTGTTGGTTGTTTTTTTTTTTATCTAATATGGCTTCTGTCAGTAAAACCTCAGCAGTTCTAGGGATTCTGTCGTTTCATTTCTTGTATGTTGTGATCACTAAAAGTAGGTTTTCAGCCCAAGTCTACCTCGAAGGAGGATAAACATGCAGGCAGAAATTGTAGGGAGATAGTAAGCATAGCAAAATTATATTTGTGTTATCTCTGTTTTCCTTCTCCTCTCCTCTCTCTGTCATCTTCCTCAGGAAGATTGCTCTGTTACATTCGAAGAGCAGGCTGAAGGGGACCAGCATTGACATTTTTACTGTGACTGGCAAAATTGGGTTTGTAGCAGGAGTGAGGAATAGGAGGAGAAAGGAAATTCAGGTTGCTTTTTTTCTATAGATACTGAATTTCCATAGAGATCAAGAGAAGAGCATAGCCAATTAGGGCAAAAGCATTACGTTTCCCTATTCTGCAGGAAACTGTTTCATATGTACCATGTATTTTACTGCTCTGCTAGGATATATGCAAAGGCTTCTGTGAATTTTGCCTGCTTGGTAGATGTCTGGCATTTTGGTACCCCCCTAAAAATAAAATGCTATATCGTTAAAATATATTCCCCCTCTTCACCCGAACTGACTTCATGAAACTAAGTTTGCAAGCTCTAATGAACTAACCACTATTTCGGTACTGTACTTTCACTTTGAGTCTGTTTTCTTTTTCCAGTTCTTCTGCAGTTTCTTAGTGGCTTTAGTTCTTGGCTATAACTACGGGTAGTTTAGGGGCTTGGGAAGGGAAGCTCTGAGCATATGTGTCTGTATAACACTTTGAAGAAGTAGAAAGTCATGGTTTAATTTTAACTCTTGGCAGGTCATTTTAATTTTTTCCAAACATGTTGGGTGTTTTGTGTGATCTGAAATTAAAAGAGAGAACCCTTATTTTTCTTCACTGCTGTAAACTCAGCATACGTTTTTGACAGCTAAAATGAGTATGGAGGATTTTGAAGAGCCATGTTGTTTTGTCATGAGCATCACTCTTCTTGTGAAACTCTTCTGAAAAATTGTTCTTATCATGTAGTGGTGATCAAGAGCTCGCACACGCTTTAGAGTATACAAGGATCTGCTTTGTTACTTAGCCTGTAGTTTGCATTGGCACTGAACTAACATTTATTAATGTTTTCAGAAATCCCACTCGGTTTGCATGAGCTGAATTTCATGCTTTTATGGGGGAGGATCATAGAGGTATTGCATTACTTCTAGGGATTACAGCCTGTCTTGTATTCATACTTGAATCCCCTAAGCTTTCATATTTTCTCTGTTGAGGAAGGTGTAGTTGGAGAGAAGAGCCCAGGCGCTTTTCATTCTTTCGTTCAACCTGCTTGGTTCAAGACAAAACTGGACAAAATTTACGAAAGATCTCTCTACCTGAGACTGGTAGAAAAGAAAGGGTTATATTTTGTAGTGATAATCAATAAAAGAGAAGCAATAGGGTATCTAAAGTCAAATACCATGGGAGAAAACCACTCCACAATGAATGACTTTCCCTGGCCAAGAAAGACTGTTAAGAAATCGCCTGTAGAATTGGCCTTCCTTGGGGCCCACTGTGTTATTATACCACAGTGTTTGGTTTGCATATTTGCTGGGCAGTGTGCCTGAAAAGCATCAATGTTGCACTGCTTATACTTTGTCCTACAGTTAGGTATTTTGGAGCTGCATCAAATAAAATGCTAATTAATAACATGGAAGCTTGTGAGACAAAAGCTTTTCCTTCGTTTTATTTGTGCAACAGTACATCCTCAAAATACTGTAATGTCTCTCGAACCTTCTATATGTCAGGGAGCAAGAAACCCAGATTTCTTTACATGGTTATAATACAAATGAGATTTCACCTACTCTGAAGTTCCCTTCTGTTGGTAGGTTGATGTAAATTGACTCTGGTGCCTGTGGGAGCACGAATCAATTCTGTCAAAAATGTCATTCATTTAGGATGCAACCAAATCTCCCCACCCCAAACCCAACCACAGACAGACCTTCCAGTTAACTTGGCTGGGTGTTAGAACATCATTTTGCCAAGTGTTACCTATGACTTTTATCCTGTTACCATGACATAATGTGTGATTGTTCCTGCCCTTGGAGTTCATGCTTCCACGGTGGGAAATGGCATGTTTTGTGCTGGAGGAGATTGGTGTGAATTCCTGTGTTGTCTCTTGTGCCGTGCTGCCTAGGTGGTACCTTTTTGTGCAGTAGCTTTCTCAGATAGCAAAGCAAGTTTGGCTGGCTTCCTTGGCTCTTTCCTGGCTTTTTTTCCTCCCTTCAACATCCCATAGATGTTGATCTCTTCCCAGAAAAATGCTGATTTTTATTGAAATTGGAGCAGCAAATATAAAGCTGCCATGTTTAACACTCTTAAATTCTGTAATTGGATGTTGGATGCATTATACATCTAAAGAAAACATGGGAGAACTTACCTCTATTGCGTTAGTTTTAGATTATGTATAATGCACAGGGTTGGGGAGCAGAACTAGTATGTACCTTTGAAGCCCTAGCCTGGGGAATTTTTGCCATGTTACTGGAGAAACTCACAGTGATTCTTCCTTTTTTGGCTATGTATGACAGATTGGGGGACTCTCTTTTCTTGGCTTGAAACTGAATGCTGGTTTTGTCCTAATTTTTGCTGCATGCTGTTGACACATACAAATGTAGGGAAAGGGAAAACGAGGTGAGCATGGAATGAGATGTATTTAAACAGGGTGCCTGCTATTGACACAGAAATTTGGGAAAGGGAAAATGATCCAGAAACCGAAAATATGAAAAATGTCACATCTTGTATTTCTGTTCAGAAACAATTCACTCTCTGATGATGATGTTGCTGTTGATGGAGGTTACAAAAGGTGTGTTATTTCATGTTCTACCAGAGCTTCCTGCCCAGTATCCCACACTATACTTTGATGGAGCATACCTGGTCTCCAATCTGTCGCTCAATCCATGCAGAGAAGTTCAATTACTTAGACCGTGCAGTTTTAAGTTGTTAAAATTTTGACTGTTTTCTTTCTCCACCCTGGCAAGACATTCTCATTCTTGTATGGCTTCTTTAATTTTACACACTCAGGTGACAGAGGCCAAACAGCTTTTTTAGTCTTTTTCTCATCTAGTTGAGCAAAAGCAACAAATTAATGTAATGCCATGTGCAGCTAATTACTGGTGCTGCCAAATCTGCATCCCTTCTCCCAATCTCCCAAGCAGAAGGAAATGTGGGGATTTAAGCTTAGATGGTGATGGATGAGAAGTTGGTCAGCAGTGCATCCCTGTGACAAGGAAAGCCAACCACAACCTGGTCTATAGTAGTAGGAGTGTAATGAGCAGGTGGAGGGAAGGGATTCGTCCCCTCTCTTTATCACTTGTAAGACCACTTCTGGAGTGTTGTGTCCAGCTTTGGGCCTCTTGGCAGACATTGACATACTGGACCAAGTCCAGCAGAGGCCACAGAGGTTTCTGGGTCTTTATGTTTTGTTGGTGTAGCTGTAACACTCTGAAGTTATGCTTTAGTTTGTAGCAATATTTTTGTGCAGATAAGTCACTAGCACCTACTTACTGTTAGTTTCATATATGGGAAAATGCAAATTTGTCTTCTGAAGCAGCTGATATTAGTAAGAATTATCTCCTGGCTCTTCTGAGCCCTGTTTCTGTAGGAGGAGCTGTGCTCACTTCAACTGCAAAGAGTGTATATTCAGGGAATGGGCGCTTTTGAGACCTGTTACCCTTATAATATAGAAGAAAGTGGTGGAGTTTATCATAGGGTTTTAAAACTGGTGTTTCGTATATTGTTTGTTCACTCAATTTTAAAATCTGTATGTAGCAAACTTAAAATGTAAAAGCTTGCTAGTATGTACGCAATGCTGAAAGTAAAAGCTAATAATACTGTTTACTTTTTTGCTCTTGTTTTATTTTTAGGATTTCTTCTTTTATTCACTAGTATATGATCCTCAACAAAAGACTCTACTCGCTGATAAAGGAGAGATTCGAGTCGGAAACAGATACCAGGCAGATATAACAGACTTATTAAAAGAGGGTAATTTCCATAATTTATTGAAATTGTTGAGAGGCCATGCCAAATGTAGCCACTTTTATGTGTGCAGCCTGCATAGGTGTGGGGAGATGGAGGTTTCCACTGCCAGGTCATGCATACAATGATGGCCTGGTGTGTTACTAACTGAAGCTGTTGCCTGCTGAATGCAATTAGTTATGTCTCAAACCAGTCTTTAAGTGGGCGTTTGTCCAAATCATAAAAGTTGTTGAAACAAATTGAATTAATTGGCTCTCTCAGAGCTTGCACTCTTTTTATTAAGAGATTTGAGAATTTCCATGGGAAGCACAAATTTCCATTGGGTCTGTTAAAGCCTTTTGTGTTTTTAATCAAGCCTCACTTCCCTGTAACAGCCCCTCCCATATTACTGCCAATTATATGCTGTCTCCCCTCATCAATTTGCCCATTATTGCTGGGTGCCTTTTCCTTGGAGCCCTCTCCCCATCCGCAGTGTTGGCTGCCAGCCTAGACCTCTCACCTGCGGAACAGGCAGGAGGAAGAATTTGCTGGCCTGAATATGTTGTGAGACCTCAGCTGTAGGACCACGGGGACCCTGGCCCAAGAAAAAGGGTGTAGTAGCAGTAACTGTTACTAGTCACCAAATAATAACTAATTTTAGATTTGTCTTTGCACTACTGCACAGATCCAGAAGTGGGTGAAAAAACTGAGAGGGATATGGAGTATTTGTATCTAATTACTCCTTTCTGAGATCCATGTTATGTGAGGAAAGGTCTGTCAGTATGGTCCTCCTAAGACAGCAGGGGCTTGACCTAATTTGGAAGGACCTTCTCCAGACTGCATGGGCAGAGATGTGAAAGCAACCAGTCACTTTTGTCTTTGCTTAGGAGCTTTCCTGATAGTGTTAGCCTCATGTTAGAACAGACAAACAAGTGGTCAGGACTCTTGTTTAATTTGTCTATGAAACTGGTATTTATTCAGCAGCTGGGCAAGCCTCCTAAGTGGGGATGAACTAATTTAAAAGGCATTCTCTTCCCTCAGCGGGCCAACATGAGGCTTCAGAGAAGGGATAATCTCCAGATGTTTTAAAAGGAGCAGAAAAAAAAAGGCTTAGTGGCTCCTGTATTTTTCCAGAGTATTTTGGTTTGTGTAGAGTCAAGAAAATAAAAGCAAGAGAGTCTGATGACATGATTTTGCCCTTAGAAAGCAGCTGATGCAAGTTGAACCAGCTACTGTTTGCCTGCTCAGAGCAGCTGGGAGTGTGTCTTTTCCTGAAGCTGCTGCGCAAGGGGAAAGAGAAAGAAGCTGGGAAGAGGGGCTGAAGAGAGTCTGTCTAGTTGGAACATACCAAGCATTTCTAATTTTTTTTTTTGACCAGGTGAGGATGATGGAAGAGATCAGTCAAAACTTGAAACAAAAGTTTGGGAAGCCTTTAACCCACTAGTAGACAAGCAGATAGACCAGTTCCTCGTGGTAGCACGGTAAGAACATTTTACCTGTTGTTTGAATAAGTAAATATTAATAACTTACCCAAGCACTTTTTACATTCTTTTTGCTTTACCAGTATGAATGCTGGGTTTGGTTGCTTCATTCACTTTCTCCATTTTGAAATGGTGGATATTTTACAGTTTGGGAATTGCATGAGTTTGGGAACAGCTACTCAGATTTGCAACTCTAGTTAGTCACTTTCATAAAAGAAAAGTAATCACATGAAAAAACTCTCCTGCAATAGGAGAGATTTTTCAAATACTTTGGCCACTACACAGAAGACTTAGCGAACTAAATTCTTAACAGTTCATTACTCTATTTTCTCCCTTTTTCAAATCCAGTGACACTTTAGCATCCATTAATAGTTTACTAAGAAGTCTGGTAAAGTGTTTTTGATGGAGCATGGATGCTTTCTGATGCCTAGGTAGGCATAATAAAGTAAAACACTGCAAAACATAGAACGGTTTGGGTT
Organism: Limnodromus scolopaceus; assembly: GCA_028565335.1. NCBI lineage: Eukaryota > Metazoa > Chordata > Aves > Charadriiformes > Scolopacidae > Limnodromus > Limnodromus scolopaceus. Next base: position 4,679,155 of record JAOXNO010000004.1, read on the forward strand.
GGAAGGGAACTTAAAGATCACCTAGTTCCAACGCCTCTGCCATGGGCCACTAGACCAGGTTGCTTAAAGCCCCATCTGTCCAGATGGTGAAATATGTGCTTTCTTTAAGTCACAAGCAATCTTTGTTTAGCAATTTTTGCTTTTTAAAACGTTCTTGAACTTTTTCATTGGTACGCATTTATATGCACAGAAGCCTATACTAAATTTTAGGTTCTCGTAGCAGCTGGTGATCAAATAATTTTGAAAAGAAATAAAGAAAAAAGGTAATACTCTCCAAATTCTGGGTCTTCCAGGTAAGTTTATAGGACTATGTGGGAGGAAAGTGGTGTGAGTAGATGGATAGTTGGACCTTTTGATGTTTTTAGTCAGTGGGGCAAGTTATCATTAGATATGGTTAGGAAAGGAGTGTGTAAAGTTACAAGCTGCAAGTAATATCTGGTTTGCTGGTCTTGACAGTTCTGCTCATTGGCTGTGGTGTATGATAGGGATGGACTTTGACTTGCAGGGCTGCCTGCTTCAGCTGTGGGCTTTAGCCTGGAAAAACTGAGTTATGCCTATGTTACAGATAGTCTGTTAAATTGGGCCCTGGTTCTGTCACCTTTTGGTTCTTTTTTTTTTTTCCCTCTTTGGTGATCATGCTTTGAATTTCCTCCTGAACTTGCCTGAACGCGGCATTGGTGTGCTCATTGTGGGGTAACCTCATGGGATGCTCCCCAGAGAGGCAACGCTAGAGCTTGTGTGTAAGAATCTGCCTGGATGGGGCCCTCCAGTTCTGAATTGAAGCTCTTGAATGACGCAATGAGAGCGCCTTTGTCAAACATCATTCAACGTGCTGAATGATTCAAGCTCAGGGAAATAACTGCAGGGGGGGAAGAACCGAGGAAAATGAGGGAGATGGTGAAATGCAATGTTAAGTACTCAAGATGGGAAGTGTGTGTACTCAGAAATAAACACCCAAATCGATTTTTCTGTGTACTTTGAAGATAAAGCTTGCTATTATTATGAACTTTGGTCAAAATTAAAAAAAAAAAAAAGGTTAATCTGAATTGCAGCACTGAAAATCCTTTGCATGACTTCTTGGGCCTTGTCTGTGAGTCCAGTAACAGGGAGCCAAGAGTGAAACTACATGGGTTAAAAATTTTAACTTCAGTCCGGATTGAAGAAAATCTCACAGTTTGGAATTCACTAATACATTTTTGCCCTTGGTTAAACATGTGCTTTTTGTTGTATAGACTTTAAGGTTCATAAACCTCATAGTGTTCTGACTACACTAAAGAATCACCTTAAAATTTAGGCTTTTGGAAGTTTCACTGTGCTGCTTACACGATATATTGCAATTTCCCTTGATCCGTGCCAACAGTAAAGTCAGGCTGAACTAAGTGATTTATGTGCAACAGATTAATTCTACTTGATCAGATGGACATAGGGAAATGGATGAATGTGGGGAGAGGATAATCACCAGTGATGTGGAACAAACAGATGAAGGAGTGATAAGGGGAGCTGTGGTATCTGCAGCAAAGGCTTTTCCTGCTTTTTAAGGGACCCTTCTTGACAAGGCTGCAGTTTCACAGTTGCTTCCAATCAAGTGAAGTACAGGATACCACCAAAAAGCTAATAATTTTGTTTTCTGTGTTAATTTTCAGCAGGATTGCTTCAAATTGCCACTTAGACACTCAGTGCTCTGGTGTAGGTGTCAGGAAGACCCAGCAAGAAGTGGGAGGGTAGAAGTTCCCTGCTGGGTGGGGGTTTTCACGTGGGTTGGTTTTGAGTGACCATAGAGCTTTTTTGTGATGGGTTTTCCGCCTTGTGTAGGCTTTTGGTGGCAAAGCTGTTTTTAGTAGTTCTTTCTGGCTGTTCAGTGCTGCCCACTGGGTTTGCTGATGCAGCTGGTTGAAGGTGTGTGCTGTAACGAGAATCAGTGTAAAGATCAGTATGAAAATGGCTTCTCTCCGGAATCAGCAAAGTGATCCAGTTTATAATTAGATGCCACACACAAAAAGTATCAGTTCAGATAAAGCTGGGGACGGGGGAGTTGTGAAGCAGGGATGGGGATAGTGATAGGGAGGCTTGGGAGGGGGCGAAGTGTGAATCGCCACAGAAACTTGGGCACTGTTTTGGATTTTGGCCAAAATTAGGTATTTGATGACAACTTCTGCTTAAGCATTTATTTTTCCTACTCCTGCACTGCTTGCCACTGGTTTGTTCCTCTGTGCGCTCAACTAGTTTGGGGAAGTGATCTGAGTGGAGGAAAAAAAAAATCCACCTATTTTTATTGTAGTTGCTCAGAGGAGTTCGGCTCCAGTTCACTGTGCAGGAGCACAAGCGTTTCACCCATGTGCTGTAGCAAGCAGTGAGGGGAGTAGGAATTGTTGGAACTAATGATCCTGTTAAAGGTTTCTCTGACTAGTTTCTTTAGGAATAAAATGAAGAGCATGGGGATTGTGGCCTCAGTTGCAAGAATGGCTGGCATTGGGAAGTATTCAAGAATTGCTGTATTCTTATGCAGGCTATATAACATACATGTATTATGCAATATTACGTTGTAAAATAAAGAATGCTTTTAACTTTACTAAAACTTTACTGAAAAAGTGCTTGCACTACTACTTTTTTTCTGTCTGATCTTTGCATCTGCCTCTCTACTTTTGGATAACGCAGCACTGCTCTTGTGGAGGATACTTTTGCCATTCATAAAGCTTGATTGTGCTCAGTTTCTGTTAAAGCATAAGTCTGTTGAGAGATAAGAGGTACAAGAGGAGGTCAAAACTCCCTGATTGCGATCTGTGAGTCTTTCCCCTCCTTCGCCTAAGTCTTTTTGGTTGTATGAACCAAGTAGAGTAAAGCATTCACAATAACAAACCACATCTAAAGAGAATGGTCTCTGGCTCTGAACAGGCACCAAACCATGTAATGTTGTTGCTGAGAAATGGAGTCTGCTGACCTCAAAATGTTGGTTGGGTGTTTATATTTATGCTCGTTTTGCATGCAAAGTTAACACTCTGTTTAATTTCTTTCAGGTCTGTTGGTACATTTGCCCGAGCACTAGATTGCAGTAGTTCTGTCAGACAGCCAAGTTTGCACATGAGTGCTGCAGCAGCCTCTAGGGACATCACGCTGGTAAGATTTTTAAGAGGACCTTAAGTTTTTGAGAGATGCAAAATATTCACCTCAGCAATAACAGTTGGCAAAGAGAGAGGGGCAGATGGATTGTAATTGTGGCCTGCTGTGAAGCAGATCCTGTCTTTGTAAAGGAACCCTTTATTTACATATGAAGTAACTTTTTCTGGCCTTGTGCCTCTTATGATCCATCGTGGATAATTCTGAGGTATTGCCTTTGTTTTGTTTTATTAAAATGTTTTGATGACATGCTTCACAGCCCATCTCTTGCATAGCTTTAGTAGCTGTCTTGAGAAGAATGCAAATGATTATCTGACTGTCTGCAATGTTATAATGCCAGAATCCATTCCTCTTCACTTCCCCAACACCAGACTTGTCACTGGCATCCTTGGGCAAGATCGTCTTGGGGAAAAGCTTGTGGTGAGATAAGAAATTTCAGTTGATCCAGTTATTCTTTTAGAGTACCTGAGGAGTGGTGACATTGTTAATATTTTATAATCATAAATGATTCTGAGTAGATAGAGGAAAGGGAAAACTTGAACTTCTATGCTAGAGAAAGTTTAATGAAAATTTGAGTAAAATTTATGAAGTCTCCAGAGAACTGTTATCAAAGCCTCACCTCATAACTGGAATAATGCAAAATCATATATAGAACAAATTCTAGGATAGAACACTGTAGATTAATTATGCACATGCACAAACTGGTATGATGAAAGGCAAATAACATCCTGATTAAAACTTCAGAAATCAGGAAGTAAAGCCAAGGTTTCATTTACTAATGCCAATTCCTCCCTTGCAACATGTTCTCAGCCCTTGTAAATCACAAGTTGTAGACAGTCATAGCTTAGCTTTCTGAGGAGTAATTGCTCCTGCGAGTAATTCTTTTTTCCTACTCAGCTATGCTGTGTCACTTGTCTTGGATCCTTTTGGGGATTTCTGGCCTGTGAGGAGACTGCGTGTTTATTTTTAAATATTTTTCTTATGCGCAATTTTTGTGAATTATTTGACAGAGAAAGTGCATGGTTAAGTTTATTAGAAAATAGGCCCTTTGACCTCTATTGTAATTCCCCATCTGTGGATGGTACTTAACAGGGCTGCTCATTTCTGGGGTGAGTGGGTCTCTGTCCTCTGTGTTTTCTTTACAGTAGTGCTACAGTGGTGGTGCTGGTGAGTAGCTAAGTAGAAATTACTGATACAAGGACTCGTGTTCCACAAACCCCGTTATTGTTAGTGAACGTTACACTTGTATGCTGACAATTACAGTGAGCATGAGGTTGGAACAAATTTTTACTGACTTTGTGTTAGGTACAGAATACTGCACCCTCAAATCTTGGTGCAGAATTTTTATTATTGCTGTTTCACTGTTAAGCATTTTTTACCCCCCTAGATGCTTGTCCTTACGTTTATCTTTCTCTTTTACAACCGTACAGTTCCATGCTATGGACACTTTGCACAAAAATGTCTATGACATTTCCAAGGCAATCTCTGCGCTTGTGCCACAAGGTGGGCCGGTTCTGTGCAGAGATGAGATGGAGGAGTGGTCTGCTTCAGAGGCAAACCTCTTTGAGGAAGCACTAGAAAAATATGGAAAAGATTTCACTGACATTCAGCAAGATTTTGTAAGTATGCAAAATGGGGGCCCACATGGTGATCAGTTCTGATCAGTGACAGAGCTGGTTTACAGCTTGTCTAAAGTGTGTTGTTTTTCTTCATGTTGAAGAAGAGGGCTTTGAACTGGAGCATGTGTCTTGCTGTAAATTGGGGAAAGGCAGACCTCATACTGATGACAGCCTGTTGTACAGTCAGAATTTCAAATCACAGATGATAGCTTTTCCTTTAGAGACGTTAATTTAAAATCATCTGCTCCACTACAGCTGAGGGAGGATTTAGGAAAGTGTTGTGACAGCTTGGCTGCTGTAAGATTAATTTGTGTTTGAAGGAGAATAAGTACTGGTCCTTCTGAAACATGAAAATTTAGTCATTTTTATAATGCTATTTCAGAAAGGGCCCTTTGAGAGTTTTAAATAGAAGTCTTGGGTATCCAAGGGAAGTGTCCTGTAGTTTGGCCAAAGCTCCACCCTAGGTGCTCAGCCTGCAGATTGAATGGAGCACTGTAAAGGGAGCCAAGTTTCACTGTATCGCTGTTTGAGCCCTCTGGAACAAAACAAGTAGTTTCAGTGTTGCTTGTCCCGTGCTCTAATCTTTGAGAGGGGGAACTTGGAAACGGCACAACACTCTCTATGGTCCTGCTATCCTCGTGAAATCCTTGTGCTTCTCACACAGAGAACAGAGCTGGCAGGGCACGGTTCTGTTAGTAGTTATTACTTGGTTTGGTTTTTGTTTTGTTTTATTTTTTAAATGGGCCAGCTCCATAGAGGCCAAGCAAATCAGAACTGTGATGCTGTAGTTGTGACTCTTGCTCAAGTCCTTGCTGCTCAAGCAGAGAGAGCCTGAGCCAGTGGGCTCCCTTCTATATTGTCCCTCTCTTGGATGGTTTACTGGGAAGCCAATGTGGCATGAAGATTTACCTGGAACCTGCTCTCCTTCTACACTGAAAGCAAACACTATTTTTTGAAAGGGCATTTAATTTGACATGGGTTCCACTGCATCTAATGCCCTTAGGAGATTCAGACACTGAGTGTCTTTTTTTTTTGTTTAGGAGGGTTAGTAGTTGCAAGACTCTGCTATAAACTGTCTGTCAAAGAAATCCTGTGAATTTGAGTGAGGCTGTGTGCCAGCTCCCTGCAATGACTGCTGCTTTTCCTTTATGTCCCTAGCTCCCATGGAAGTCCTTAACAAGCATAATAGAATATTACTATATGTGGAAAACTACAGACAGATATGTTCAGCAGGTAAGAGAGTCACAATCACCTCTTTCATTCTAACAGAAGGTGTTTTTCTTGCCTTTGAAACCAAGCATTGTTCCTTTGTTCTCCCTCTTGGGGTTCAGCCTTTCCAATAGTGGGTTCTGTAATGATGTGAAGCACTGAACAATATCTCATCACTGAACTCATCAGCCATTCCATAGATAACAAACACGTAGCCTTGCCATTTGTGCTTTCTTTTCATGTTTGCTGCTACTTTATTTATTTAAAGCTTTCAGATGTTTGTTTGGCAACTGGGCAGTTTGAGGAAGGGAATACAGTTAATTTCTGCCTGTAAAGTTCAAGGTCAGCATTAACTTCTGTTTTTGATTTTTTTAGTGGGGGAGTGGGCAGTTGCTGTACGACAGGCACTTGTGCTAGTTCACTTCTGCCTTCGATTGCAGATGCGTGAAGGCTCCCCCATGTAAGCACTTGTCTGGGAAGCATTGACGGCTCGAATTCCCAGACTCGTTATACTTGAGGATCAACTTTGACTAGTGTTTACAATCGTTTTTATCTGTACTTGTTTAAATATGAAGGCTGCTTGGTCCCTTAAATAAAGAAAGCACAACGCAAGCAGTATGCAAAATGTTGCAGAGTATCAGTTGCTAAAAACTACTTATAATATTTAATGGAAAAATTAATTAAAAGAAAGGAGAAATATATAATGGATTTTTCATGATAATTATCAGTACTGTGTTTAGGCATCTATTTGAAGTGTTAGAAAAAGTGGAGTTAAAAAATCTCCTGCTGTAACTTGCTTCATTGGAAATTCAGCCTGGGATAAAGACTAGATGCCTGAGGCATTTACCAATATTTGGCATGTGCTATGTTTGGGCACTTTGGTCTATCATGTGATATTTATTTTTTTTTTACCATTTTCTTTCTGATCAGAACAGTGTTTAAATTAGAGGGATCCTCAGGACAAATGAGAACTTTTTCTTGCATCAATTCTGTATTAAGTTTTTTAAAAAATGTTAACTGCATCCTCACTCCAATGTTTCCTTAAGTTCATTCTTTGATTGAAACTTTTCCCTCCAGTAAGGAAATGGATGGCTGGAAAGTGGAATGGTGATGGAAGCTGTCATGGTGGGGAAAAAAAGTGCTGGAGAAATGAGTTCATGGTCTTTCCTTCCCCCTTGAACTGTGTGTATTGTTGATATAGTAAGTGCCGCTGTACTGTCTGACTGCAGCTGTTCAGGAGATGATAGCTGAGTGTACTCAGCCTGTACTGCGCTCAGTATTGGCACCAAGAGGAATCTTTTATCTCACCTCACTTCTTTTAGTGATAAAAATCCATCTAGCAATATGGTAGGTATCAGAAAAAGCGAGGAAAGTTATTTTATCAGTCAGTGAAAACTAGAATCTTAGGCTGTTGCATGAAAATGTCACCCATGCAGTCAGAACAGCAAACGATAGTAGGAATTCTTGGGAAAGATTAAACCAAAAAGTGTCTCCATACAGCTGAAAGTCCACGATACATTTGCAATAGTGAAGTTCTGTTCCTGCCCACCTTGAGGTATGTAACAGTGGCGGTGGGAATAAGTGGGAGGGAGCAGTTTCCTTGGTGTTCATTCTTGGATACCATAGGAGACAGACCAGAATGGCGGCCCAGGTGTTTGCTTCCAGGCCTATGTGATGGGAAAGCAAAACAACTGGAGGAACTGTGCCTTGGTTAGGAGCTGATTAAATTCTTTTGCTTTTTCCAATTTCTTGAACTTTTCCTATTACATAGACAAAGTTGCATAGGGCATAGTTGCATGAAAGACTTTGATTATTTGTTCTTGCAGCAATTTAAAACCTCAACAAATCTACAGTTTCTTGTACTGTTTTGCTGTATTCCTATGCAGTGGTTTCTCTATCATGATTAGACTGTACCTTGCATGTGCTGCCCAGCATTGTACCACGGAGTGGGATTTGGGGAAAACTTCCAATTAGAGGCTCTGCACTTTTGAGACAGTAGGAGTACAAGCTGACACGGTAGCAATTGCAATACGGAGATAGCACATCAATTAAGGCTGAACTTAACTGAAGACCTCATCTCAAATTCCCAGCTTGTACAAGCAAATAATACCATTAAACATTTATAAAAAAACTGGGAGAGCTATCTATATATAGCCACAAAGAAAGCATAGGAAGTTGTAGTTGAAATAATGGTGTATTACATTTATATCTTACTTGATGCATGCAGAGTCTTTGGCAAAGCACATCCCTCACCACTTTTTCAATCTGTTTCTTCATAGTGTTTTGTCTGTGTATATTCTTTTGTTAGTCTAATACCACAAAATGGTTCTGGGGCTAACAGCGTTTTTGTACATAAGATGTTGAAAATGTACTAAGCAAGGATATGAAAAGTGTGTATCCCAAGTTGTTTCCTTCCTTCTAAGGGGATGATTAAATTATATTCCAAGGCTGTATGTTACTGTCTTTAAAAAAAATATTGAGGACTTCCTCATTCTTGTAGAATCTTTGACTGAATGAACTTAAAATAGTTGTTTTAAACTGGCTGTTTCTGTGATTTACACAGTATAGTAATGAAGTTTTTTGTCATCAGCCAGTTGCCTGCTTTGGTGAAAAACAGTTAGTTGGGAACTGTTTACATCCTTCTGTATTTCATTTGAGATTTTCTTGGAGCGAGAAAGCACTGTCATAATCCTGAAGCAGAATCCATCTGTTTTTTGCCATTGAGGAAGCTGAATTTTGAGTTGACTTCAACTGAAGACCCTTTCTCAGAACTGAACAATAAGGTCTACTTATGCTTGATATATCTAAGATCAAAAGGCTTAATACAGCACTTCCTTGTCTTGTGAGTAGGATACATGCAACTTGACTTGTTTTGGAGCATGCACTTGGATCTCTTATCCAGTAATTTTTATTTGGCTTCAGCTATGCTTTTGAAGGTTACCAGTGCAATTAGGAGTTCAATCATTTCAACAGAATGACTGACCCTCCAAGAACAGAACTGCTAGAAGGAGTAATTCTACTGCAATCTCAACGCAGAATTTGTGGTCTGATGTGGGCTCCTGAATGTCTGTCCGAAGCGATCCCAAGAGTTTTCCTGTCAAAAACACCCTTTCAGAGTCGTCCTGAACAAAAAGAGGGAGATGCATTCCAAATTCAATATTCTGTGTCTCCTCTGAATGCATTGCTTTCTTGAGACACATTTCCTGTGTCAATTCACAAGAGCATACTTTTTGATTCAGAAAGGTTTGAAATGGCATCCACTGAGTAACTGCTGTTTGGTGGCTTCCCCCCGTCTTCAAGAGTTAATGTAATGTTTGGGTATGCCTACATTTTCGTCAAAAATAAAGGCTGAGTTCTTACATAGTTGTGAATTCCAGGGTGATTTACTTTTTTTATTTAAGATTTTTAAGTGTTTCTGCTATTTTGCGTATCATGAGGAGAAGTCCTGAAAACTTGAAAGTATAAAAACTGTTCAGCTGTTAAAATGCAGTTGAGAAGAGCCCAGGACATGGCAGTAGCAGATGACTGAATTAGTCATGTGCTTTCTGAAAGCTGAGGGCTTTAATTTATTTTTTGTATTTTTATTTGTGCTTGGGGAGCACGTAACTTCAAGAAGAAGATGAAATATTATGAATTTCTATATTTTATTTGTTATGTGGAAGTGCCATTAGAAAAGTGTAGAAAAAAAGAGACAGAGAAAATGAGTTTTAAGATACAAATAGTGTTGAGAAGATACCAGAGAAAGTGGAAGCGCCATTATATGTGAATACATAAGGTAGGGACCTTAAAGGAGGGAGCTCTGAGTAAATCTTGATATAGACAGAAAACATCTTTATTAAGGAAAGCAAACCTTTGTACCTAGCCAAGAGCTGAGAGTGACATCTTTAAGTACTAGCCTTCATAAAGTCTGCGTGGTAGCAAAGTAGAAATAAAATCAAATAAATGTTTTTCCACTTACGAAGGACGCTTTATTCCAAAACACCTCATGTTAAGCCTACAGTAACGTGGAACTATGGCAGTTTTGGCAAGCAAGTGACAGAGACTGTAGGTACCACACATCAGTGCTGAGATGTGTTGTTGGAGCACAAGCAGCTGGAAGTGCTTCTCCCCAATGCACTATGGACTCCTCATCTTTTTCTGTTCCATCTCTCCTCTCCTCTGTCTCCCAGCAGCACTTGTGTGTTCAGAGTTTTGAAAAAGAATAAACAGTGCGAAAGTTCTCTAAATCCAGAAAATGAGTTCCAGAGACTGTCTTCCCCATCACCAACTAATAAAGGCTTAATATGATGTTTGAGGCGTCCCCGTGCTGTCTACCAACTCGAGTTGTGGGCCCTATTGAAATACCCTCTGCGTTCCTGGATTTCTTCTGTTATTTCCTCTTTATAAATGTTGTCTCTTTAGAAAATGACCACAAACATTTGCTCTGATAAGTCATGTATTATAAAACTTTCAGGCTCACTGTGTAGAATGAAAGATGTCAGATCTAGGGAGAGGATATATAAAGGACAGATGTTTGCCCAAACTTGAATGTACAGTACTTAATAGTTTAATCCCTTGGTCCTTGTGGGATAGACAAGTTGATACCATCTCCCTTTTATAGATGGGGAAAATGTGATGAGGTAAATAAGAGGATATACTTAAGACATGCATATATACATAACTCCAAGACAAAAGATTTCAGTTAGACCAAACTACTAGAAAAAGTTATAAATGTTCAGGGTTTGTTTTGTGGATGAGGACATTCATAACTGCATCAGACAACATTAAGAATTTATAGCATAAATACGCTTCAGGCACAAATCAATTAATAACTGGCAAAGGACCTAACAAAGCACTTTCTCTGCCAAGCGATTATTTTGAAATTGTGCGTGACTACATTTCGGGCACCTTTCTTTTGTACCTTCTGGTATCAGTCACTGTCAGAAAATAGGAATCTCATCATATCTGGTCTATTGATTGTCCACAGCATCACATACTTAGTGCAAAACCAACCTCTTTTTATCCAGTACATCATGGTACCTTCTGAAAACCTTCAGTTTTCCTGGTATGCGGCTTTGTAATAAAGGAGTATGTGTGCTGTATGTCCTGCTCTGCGCTGATCCCCAGGCACCTGTAGGAGAGATGGTATTGCTAGGTCCAGGTGACTTATGGCAGTTGTTAGCTCAGAGCATGCACCATGGTCATCAATCACAAAGAAAATCCGTGGTGAGGTTGACATTCATCACCAGTTTACTAAAACGTTGCTTAATGTTGCCATGTCTCCAAGGCAAACGACCTTACATTGTGGGTAGTAGAATATTTCAGCTGCTGGTAACGCATTGCGCTTGCATGAAGCTTTTTCCATTCATAGATTTCCAAAACTGTCATAACATAATGACTCTAGGTGGTCCCCTTGGGAGCTTTTGTTAAGAAAACTGCTACTTCCCCCTCCTCACCCCCACAGTCTAGAAATCTAGTGGAAATTAAAAAAAAAAAGTTCTCTACCAGTGGAAGTTCCCTGAATTTTCTGCTTCAGTCTCAAGGACATAGGATTCTTGTACAAAGTTCATCAAGCAGTATTTTAAGCTGTTTATCAGTATCTGATGTTGGACTTCCTTGTAATTCCTGGGGAGAATATGAGCTCTGTGACAATTCGTCTGCTGATAAAACTGCCAGTGGTGGTGAGAGCCTCGGGAAAGAAAACCTGTTTTTCAATCCAGGCTGTGAGTGGAACAGCCTTCAGTTCATGAACCGAAATGCACCTGAAAAGCGTGTATTTTGTTAAAGGATGACTTTTTGTTGGCTAGCGTTTCTCTGGAAGACAGAGGGGGTTTCTGATGCTGTTGGAGAACTGTTGTCACAGCACTTTTTGAGGCCCATCTTTGGATTCTAATATAAAAAGTCTCAAAGAGGGTATTTTGAAAATGTTCAACTTTGAATTTGTGGTTTGTGTTCAGAGGGAGAACCTCTTTAGTTCCATCACCAGTTGCCAGCAAAATGTACATTATTGATTCCTCCAAATCTATAGGATTAGTAAGGATTGTCTCCACAAAGTCTTCATTTGGGTTTTCTTGAGGACAGTTTCCAGGTAGCTGTCCTTGTCCTCAGCGAGATTTAACAAAAGCAATCTGGGAAACTTGCCTACACCAGGAGAAAGAAAGCGGCTTTTGGATGCAGACCTGTGAAGGTGTACCCATAGTCTCAGGATAACTTTCAGAAGTTCTGTTCTCCCAGTCCTTGTTCTCTTGTCTGGCCACTTCATTCTTTGATTTCTAAGATGGGTTGACTTTACAGAAAAACTGTGATTCTGTGAAAAGGGAAGTGGGGAATTTTTCAGGAGTCTAGAGAGCTTTGTCAAGGAACTGGCAAATGGAAAACGGTTGCTTAAGACTGTCCCTCTGATTAAAGCAAGCTTTGTGTGCTTCATTGTTTCTATGTGTGTCCATCGTGTCCCTGTATTTTTCTGTTTGTCCTGTTCCTCCGTGACATGCTTCAATTTTATTACATTTTCTGGTGCTTCCTGTGTCTATGAAGAATACTGACTTTAGCTTTACATTCATTTTCCTAGACTGTGCCTTGAGGCTGCTGCATAGAAAATGTTAAGCTAATCTGTTTGTCTAGAATATCACCACGCTGCTGGTTTTTCTGGAAAATGTTGTGGCTTTATGCAGAACACTGTTACCGGCATGAATGTTGAAGCACATGGGCCCAGCTTTGGGCAGGAGGGTTGGACTAGAGGCCTCCAGAAGTTCACCCTAATTTGATTTAACTTACCTAATAAAGAGAAAACTTGTACCTCAGAACCTCAGAATGTCTCTTACTTTATAACGGTGTGAAGGTTCGAGTTATCCAGTTAGTAAAGTTTCATGCTAATTGCTTACTTCTGCCGTGTGCTTGTGGGCTATCAGCAAGTTCACAGCTGTAGCTGAAAAAAGGAGCAGTGCTGTTCTGGGGGAATTTACTCCATACATCCCATTGAAGAGATCCTCTAATCCATTTACTCCAGAAATGTGGACAGAAATTAATGGATAGTTTTACTGAAGTAAAGAGAAAAATGGGGTGTATTTCTAAACATACATCCGCATGCTCCAAAAGTCTACTTCTTGTGTGTTTTTTCCCTTAAACTCATCTCTGTTATGTTCACAGAATCACAGAATCTTCTAGGTTGGAAGGGACCTTAAAGATCATCTTGTCCAACCGTCAACCTAACTGA
>JAOXNO010000004.1:4692388-4710958 GCA_028565335.1 Limnodromus scolopaceus
ACACCCTCCTTTCAGGTAGTTGTAGAGAGCAATAAGGTCTCCCCTCAGCCTCCTCTTCTCCAGGCTGAACAACCCCATTAATTATGGGGTTTATTAATTCTCCTGGCAATGGTGTTTTTCATTACGGGGTGGTTGTTTGGTCTTGTTAGCTTCTCCCCTTTTTACCCCCTTGATGGTCTTTGCCACCCGTCCCCTGACACTTGTACATGTGCCTGGGGTTTATTTCCTTTTTGTCTCAAAGCAGGATAAATGCCTAGTGCTTCTGTACCCAGAGCTTCTCACCTTTAGAAAGCACAAATGTACATCGCTGATGTTTAGTCAGAAGTGATGATGATACCGTAATTAAAGGTATTGGGTGATGCTGCATTCAGTTTTGAGTTGAGCTCTTGGCCTTTTTAACTTTAACAGGAAAATCTCCTGTGTCAGTCTTCAAAAGTGAGGACTATCAACAAAAAAAGTCTTCCTTCAAACTCTGAATTGGTTCAGGTGTTGAGGAAATATGATGGAGAAGGTGCATTACTGTGCCTGGTATTGTCCAGTTGGTGAATATTGTCATGGAGAACAAACAAACTGGGATGTCAGATCTTCCTCTGCAGGGAAAGAAAAGAGTTGTGGGGGGAACAAAGCATGACTTTGTATTGAAGTGAATGGGAATGAGAAGTTTGTCATTATAAATAGTAGGTTGTCATCTCCTTGACTCTTGAAAACTGTGTACACAGTCATTTGATGCCTGCAGTTGTTTTCAGTGTGTGTTTTCCTGTTGGAAAAGTGTTTTGTGGTGGCTGCTCAGTGAAAGGAAAAACTTCATTGTTTGTTAATAAACGCTCAAGTTTTTACAGGTATATTACTTGACTCCCAGGAGGAATAGTCCTTATTTTCTTTTTATTCTAACTTTTTTTATTTTTTCTTTTCTTTTTAAAGAAACGATTGAAAGCAGCAGAAGCAGAAAGCAAGCTAAAACAAGTGTATATACCCAACTAGTAAGTATCTTTTTGTATTGTTTTGGTTTCTGTTTCATTGTAGAGGGTCTGTAGCAGTTTCCATGGTCTGCCAGTATTATGGATTTGCTCTAATTACATAACGAGAGACATCATAGTCGAAGAAACACGTCAGGGAACTATTAAATTAGGTTACCGATAAACGCACCTTCTGCAGACGCTTGAATGGCTCAGTATTTTAGCTGAGTTAACACTAACCACCCTGATGCTAACTAACAGCTAGGAGCCCTGTGGAGGAAAACACGGTGGCTTTAGTAGTTGAGTGCTGGCTAGAAGAAGGCAGGTCTCTTCCCAGTACAGTTACGCGGCTGCTTATGAGCGTGTAAAAGGCAGAGCTGTTCCCACACGCTGACCTTCTGCTTCTGGAGCACAGGGTATTTCCTCCACGGGCAGCTGAGGGCTTTCCCTTTGGGGCTTTCCTCGTTAGGATACTGTGCTGTCATGTGGCTCGTTTCCTTCATCCTATATAATGTTCCCATCCTGAAGCGACCATTACTTATCTTCTAATTTTTATTTTTATGCCGACTGGGAGCTGGGGACTTGGTGGCAGGTCAGCACAGTTGTGAACAAAAGGATAGCTAATTAACTGCTCAATAATACATGTTTTTATTAATTTTTGTCATCAGTGGATGACCAATGTGTGGTTGTTTCCTCATGTCATTTAGATATATGTAAGTTTATATATAGATCTACATTAAAATTAATATATAATGTTATAGACTATGTATACAACTATAAAAATATATATTAAAAAAATTGTAGTAAAGCGTGCTTCTTCTCTTGCGTTTCCTGTGCATAAGCCAGTCAACAGTTGTTATAGTGTGGAGCTTTAATTCTCTCCTGTCCTTTCTCTTTTCAGTTTTCTCTTCCTGATATGTTCCCATGTGTATTATCCTTTACTCTTTTATGCTATCTCCTTTGTAATATTTATGAACTTCTACCATGTGTTCTTTACTTAAGGCAAAGCTAAGTTTTACGTATTTAGCTTGCAAGACAGTCCCTTATTTCTTGTGAAAATAGAGGATCCCTGATTTCTTTTTTACTTTGGAATATGTTGGTATCTCTCAGGTGAACTTACTAAAAATTAGATGTAATATTCGGAGTAACACCAAATATATTTCTTGGCATGCACTTTTTCAACAGTATTGCATTTTGTGGATGGTGTTACTCTGCAAGGGGACACCGGACATGAAATTAAGCATGAATTCATAATGTGATAAGCTTGTAAAGCAAAAGCCAATGTAATTTAGACTGTGGATGCAGAAGTATATTGCAGATAAGAGAGCCTGTTAGTCTTGCTGTTGCTCTTGGATTATAATATATGTAGGTAGGGCTTTGTATTTGAAAGGTTATGGTGCTCATTTGATAATGGCTGTCTGGAATCATATCTTATCCCTCAACACTGTATCTCAGCAAGATAATTCTTGTTGGTCTCTAGAGAATATAATCAAATCAGCAACTTACCTCTCCACTTCAGTAAAAGACTTCTGTCTCTACACATGTAGTTGCTATTTTTATCTCTGGCTTTGATTTCCAGTCACGGTTGATTTTGTGAGTGTTATACCTTAACTTACATATTGTTTAATTGGTAAAAGTGTGTCAAATTTTCCTCCTCCTTCAATATAATTTCATGTGTACCAGGAAAAGTAGCAATTGTGTACATGATTTATTTAATCCCACGTGAATGATTCTGCTGCCTTTTTTTTTTTTCTATTAATACTTCCAAATGTGGCAACAATTAAGTATTTCTAAGATTGGTTTTTTTATTATTATTTCTACTGAAGTTTCAGTACAAGGTCTGGCACATAGGGACTATATTACATCTA
Organism: Limnodromus scolopaceus; assembly: GCA_028565335.1. NCBI lineage: Eukaryota > Metazoa > Chordata > Aves > Charadriiformes > Scolopacidae > Limnodromus > Limnodromus scolopaceus. The sequence continues at coordinate 4,695,213 of JAOXNO010000004.1, forward strand.
CATTATCTCGTGACCTAGAAGAATATTATATTCTTGGCTTGTAATAGCAATACATGGTGTAGGGATCTAAATATCAATGTTATTGATTTGTCCTTACTGTGTTACCGAGCCCATTCCTGTTTCGAGGCTTGAACCATAATGATCCACTTGTCACCTCAAAAATAAATTACTTGATGTAGGCTGTCACAAGACCTATGCAGAAGCGTATCAGCTGATTAATGAAACCTATCCTAACAATAACTGGTGTAAAATTGTTTGCAAAGAGAGACCCAGGAGGGTATCAGACTCAAACAATTTTTTTAATTTTTTAAAAATTTTTTTGTCCCTGACTGTCTTCTACCGATAGGACTCGCGTTTGTTCCTGAGATGTTAATAAGAAAATCTAGGGAGAGGGAAGGAAAATAATAAGAAAAACAATAGAAGCGGTCTTCAAAGGTTATTTCTCATGTCACATACATATTATACAGTGAAAAATAACAGCTCTACGTGAAGCTTTAGAGTTGATATTTTTTTAATTTAAGACTCTGCCCCAAATTTAAAATGTGGGTAACTGAAACATGGAGGTAATTGATGTGAGGTTATCAAGTCCTAAACCAACATCCTAGATACTGGAAATACATTTCTGTCCTAGATATTAGACAAGCATTTCTGTGCTCCTTCCAAGAACAACCCTGGTTTTGGGGCAGACATCTGTAGTTAGTGTGACTGAACCCAGTGTTTGCATGGGTGGCTTTGTAATGCATCCCTTAGGTTGAAAAGCACAAATGTGAAAGGAAAAAGTATAAAATCAGTTGACTTCTGCATTCAGGAAATTCTGAAAAAAATCTTCTAGTTGTTTTCTGTAGCAATTTCTCTGTCAGTGAAAGTGGTGTTAAATAAAGCAGTAGCAGAAGCCTGAATGAAAAGATTCTGTGTTCCTGTACACTTCATCCTGCCATCCGCCAGTGTGAATGCGGGGCTCGGAGACCTTTCTTGTTGCGGATGTAATCTCAAACTTTTTCTCCTTCTAGTGTGTACCCAAACATACTCTTCAGGCTGCTGTGAAAGTCATATTCAGGTTTTACTAATCTTACGGGCATCATATGTACTAGTTACTGGCTTCTTTTTGTTGACAGTCTGGTTGTACAGCTGGTGCTTTTTGGGATTAGGACATCTGCAAATCATGAAGGCTGAGACATACAATTTTGTGTGGTTTTTCTCTCTTTTGCTTTGATCTAAGCGGTACCAGAAGAAGTAAGAACAGAAAGGGAAGAATGAAGTGCTCCATATAATCCCCAGTCTCCAAAATGTAAATTTTAAATTTGCATCTGTAAATATAAATTAATACATTCTACTTACAGTATTTTATCTGAGAATCTCAAAGCACTTTTAAAGGTGCAAATGCTGCCTCACAAACACTTGTAATGTAGGGAAATATTATTCCCTACTCTGCCTCTTTTTTTAAGCTAATAAGGAAGCTGGAAGAATAGTCCAAAGCTTTGGGTGACTACAAGGGGTGACTGCTTAATAAGTTGAAGATAATTAATTTATCTGTTTCTTGGTTGTCCTTTGCCTGGGGAAGGAGACTTTTTTCCTTCTCTGTTTAATGGTGCAGAGGTCCATTGCAGCATGGAAAAATTAAAGGTGCAATGCCGTTCGTTCTGTTGTAGCTGTACTTGTTAAAATGGCAATCTCCAACATCTTGTTGGAGAAAGGGTCTTATTTTCAGAGAGCATCATTTAGTGGTCATTAGACCTGCTCTTAGAAGTGGGTATTTACAGTAGCCTGGAGAGTTGTGATGAGAGCTCACCTCTCTGTTGTCTGAATGAGGAATCCAGATACTTGCATTAGATGCCTAGAGGTAGATGGCATAAATGATCCTTACAAAGCATTAAAAATTGTTCTTATTTCTGAGGCTTTATCTCTTAATGGTTGTATTGCATCTAGTCATCTAACAGGAAACATTCACTGATGGTGTTAAGTTTATAGTTATTTTTAACAACTACAATTTTATCACTATGCTGTGGGTCAAATGCTAGTTAGTCACGTAGTGAAGGGATTTCAGTGTTCTGCATGGCTCAGGATTATCTTTGGGTTGGGTTTTTTGGGCAGGGGATTCACTCCGTGGTGGCTGGCTTCCAGTGCCTTCTTTCTGCATGTGCTTTATCACCTTAATCTCTTTAGTTGAGTCTAATCTCCTGCAGAGTACAACCCAGAACTCTGCACGTCGTGATCCCTGTTCTAGTATAACTGACTGCTCCAGCACAATTGAAACCCATTTAAAAGACTTCCATTCTTGATGTAAGAACTGGAAATAATAGTTTACTGCACCATCAGTATTCTCACTACCTTATTTGCATCTTGCACTTCAGCTTCATTAATTGCCTAATGATTCATCCAGTTATTCATCTAATTCTCTTGTTAATAGCTGTAGCAGGCCTTGGTGATATCAAACAACTTTAATTAACATATCATCAACAATTAAGAGCTTTTTGCCTCTCGTATGATGAAGACATTAGCTGCCTAAATTTTATTGTTATCGCCCTTGTGAAACTTGCCCTTAGCTTTGGAGCAGGATGCTTTCTGGTGCTTCTTGCACCTATGTTAATTGTACTGCTCCAAAAATCCTGAAGAGAAGTTACTGCCACAACTACTTGCCACACAAGTGATCAGTGTGATTTGGTGATCAGCTCTCACCCATACATCCCTTTCACTTGTGTTTGAAATGCAAGTTTGATGAGGGTTGTAGAGAGGGCAGCAGAGTCAGGCCATCACCCTCCTTTCTGCACAGTGCTTTGGATGTGCATGCTAGTGAGTGCCGTCTTGTCCTCAACTTACTATTTACAACCAGACACATCAGGGCTTCCCTCCACACTGCTCAAAAAAGCCAAAACCTTTTAATATGCTTTACTGATGGATTTAGGTTTCTTTACTGCATTTTTCAGAGGATAAATAAATGTATAGAAGGGAAGCAACATGTCTGATGTTGAGCCACAGGGCCTGGAGTGGAACCTTAGTTTTCTTTACTTTGGTCTTTCTTTCCCTCTATTGAGCAACGCTGCATGTAACAGTGTGTGTCTGTGAGGACTGTTTGTTTTACAGCATCTTGGTAATGTTTGCACATGGAGTTTGCTAGTGAATCATTGGCAAAAGTTCTTTTGCAGCAGGTTACTATAGCGACATCCCAGAGAAAATGCTGGGTAGCATGAATGTACCCTCTTTCAACTTCTCCTTTGTTAAATGTGTCTGCAGATCTCCTGCCATCTGTGGTGTCAGAACTTCATGCCATTCTATGAGCACCCCAAAACAGTTTAATCCTTGTAAGAGCCAGGCAAATTAGTAAGCAAAAGGAGAAGAAAATTTAATCGGGCTTGTTAATCTAAATGCCTTAATTTTTTTCTCTGCTTCTTTTGGGCTGCATACAGGCTCCTCAGTGTACTGAAGGAACAAACTGTTTACAGGGTTTTGGTGCCATCTCCTAAGCTTTCTCTTCTGCAGAAAGGCCCTGAACTTTACAGCAAGGAGCAATATCAGAATGCTATCTGAAGTTTTTCTGAGACTGGGCAAATACTGTCTTACCTCCTTATGCAATGTATGTGAGGTCCTTGTAGGTCATTCACAGCCAAATCTATTTTGTATCTATAGAAATTGAGCTTTACTGAGCTCTGTATCTCAGTGCTCCCTTGGACATTTTCAGATGAGGAGAAGGATGATCTTCTGGCTTCCAGGGCGGCATAAGCTTTCCAGTAGCGTTTGGGTTTGTTCTGGAGCTGCAAGGGACAGTTGTCTTCAGAATTCAGTCACTTGGAACTCCTTTGCTTTCAAGGAGTCATTGCTGAAAATGTGAAACCTGATATTGAAGCCCCATTAGAAACAAATTAATTTGGCCATATTCCCACAATGCTGTTTTTGCAGCACTAGCCAGGGTGAAAAGTAATAGGTATTCTGGGACACTGCAGCCACTGTGACTCCTGTATCAGTGTGCAACTAATGTGTAAGAAAACGAGTTTTCAGAAGGCCATTTTAAGATATTTATGCTTGAAAAAGTGGCTTCCAAATCATGGATTTATTAGTTGGAAATAAAAGGAGTATGCCCACTCCCTTTCAGGTAAGGGAAATGTAATCTTCACTATAATTTAGGCTTATGTTCAGAAGCTGGCACCCAAGGCTGCCTGCTTTTTGTTGCTTCTATAAGTTGAGCTCCTAACAGCACCTGGGAGTCCTTGCATGTTTTATAAGCTCCTTGTGTGTTCTTCTCTGAAACTTCTTGTATGACTTCTCCTATCTTCTTCCATTCGCCAGAAGTCCTGTCCCTGCAATATCAGTTCTCTGTCCTTCTTGTTCCTTCTCATGCCAAGGGTTTTTTGAATGTCTTCTTCTCCTCCTCTGACACTTCTTCCTCTGCAGAGATTTTGTACTATTCCATACTGCTCTCTGTGCCAAAGTTTTGTTTGCCCTTTTCATTCTCAGCTCCTGGCAGTAGCTTTTATTTTTGCCCTGAGTCAACATTTTTAAGAGAGTATAGAGATGAGCTGAGGTGATTTCCTGTATTAGCGACAGCCATCCATGCATTTCTTGCTCCGCGGATGTTAAGCTTTCAGATTTTTTCCATTTAGTAGAAACCTAAATGCTTTTTAGAAAAGTGCAGACCATAGTTTAAGACTTGCCAGCAGGCTCATATTCATTAATATCTCTGTGTATACGCCATGTCCTAAGATTTTGTTTGATGTGTTGAGTGAGCTTGTGTGAATGATGGCTACGTGATGCAAACCTTTGCAGTAAGGCAATGTGGAACTATTTGTGACTGCAGTCCAGGGTTATCTTTTCCTGAATAAGGCAAGGGTTTACCTTTCTCCATCTACCTATACTGCTCCTTCCCCCAGACTTCTTTTTGGAGGTTTAAGTAAAATATCACTCATGTTGTGGACTGAGAGAGATCCGTAGATAAGACCTTTTTATCACCTAGATTAGCATTTCTGGGATAGTAAGTACAATACTTACCTGACGTCACTGGTTTATTGTTTTTAAATGGTTTTGGAATCTTGAAAATGGCATCTAACTGTTATTATAGTTATTTTTATTATTGGCATTATTTAAACATTAATGGAGACAGTGTGTTCATGGAAGTCAGATTGCTGGTAAGTACAGCTTGTTCTGGAAGCCACACGATGAACAAAATTTAAATCTTCAAACATTTTGGGCCATATTTTTTTAAGTCACGTAGGAAATTGCATGCCTCAATTAATGTTTGTCCTCCTTTTTGCTTTGTGTTTTAAGTAACAAGCCAAACCCCAACCAGATCAATGTAAATAATGTCAAACCAGGAGTGGTAAATGGTACTGGAGTACAGGCACAGAACACGGGAGCAGGACGGGCCTGTGAAAGCTGTTACAGTAAGTGACGTGCCAGTATGGCAGCTGTGCACAGAGAGCACGAGTGCTGTGTTGCAAACAGTAAAAGCTGTGTTGTGGTGGGGAGGTGGGAGAAAAGGCTTTGGGAGGGTAGGGGGACAGAATTTGACATAGCAGCATTTAAGCAAAGTGGGGCTGTTCTTTGGGTGGTTTTGGGGGGGGGGGTGTTTTGGGTTACTTGTGTTACATTGGTAAATATAACTATGAAATGCTTAAGGGGGAGTTAGTAAATGCTCTATGTAATTGCAGGTAGCTATTGAGCATCGACTTTAATCACTGAGGTGTGGAGTTGACAATTTTTTCATATTTTTTTAGTCGATGTCAAAATAAGTGATATCTTTGTATTTGATCTGCTGCCTGGTATTAATACACTGAATTCTAATGATTGTCTTCCTTTATGGGGAGCTTTTAGAGATGTTCGCATGTAGGACTGTGCGAGAAGTCAAGTCACAGATTTATATTACATTCTTTAGTCGTAAAATTAATGTATGGGGAGTTCCTGAAGACAATCTCCCCCCATTCTCCCATGCTCTGTAGGAATTATTGTCTACTAGTCTTGCAAAGTGAGAACTTTGTTTCGTTGGCAGGAAATTTTTCCATCCTACTAGTTATTTTTTCTGTTAATGTTTTAGAAAGGTTTTATTTGTGTAATTCATTTTGCTGAAATCACAAGTATGTGTAACAGTGGGGATGACAGTGAAGGCATCATCAAGTTTCTAAGATCTTTTGAGCTTTGCACTGTCTTTGTGTGGGTTTTCTTTTGTGATGGTTCTAAAGAGAATAAGCTCTGAAAAGTGATCCTGTTTGAGGATATATATAATTTCCACCTTTGTTATCTCTAGCCACACAGTCTTACCAGTGGTATTCTTGGGGTCCCCCTAACATGCAGTGTCGCCTCTGTGCATCCTGTTGGACCTACTGGAAGAAATACGGTGGCTTGAAAATGCCAACACGGTTAGATGGGGAGAGACCAGGACCAAACCGCAACAATTTGGTAGGTATCCTCAAAGCAAAGAGCCTGAAAAGCTAGGTGCTGTGCTATCTAAATAATTGTTCACTGTTCTTAAATATTTAACAATAAAAAGAATGCCTTTAGCATCCATTTTTGTTCTTGGGTTTGGTAGTTCATGTCTCGCAAAAGGTGGCACCTTAACTTTGGCTATAAGTAAGTCGTTGCCGAGTACTGCCCTGAGAAAAAATCCAACATTTGTTTAGCAAACTAGCCATTAAATGCATGGGATAACTTAATGAAGATGAAAAAACTGAAAAGCCAGCAAGTGTTTCTGGTATTAGGTTTCCATTATTTTTGCTGTAGGGGGAAGAGGACCTGTTTTTTTTCTTTGTTTGTTTGTTTTCATTTTTTCCATAAAGCAATTCAGTATTCTTGGAACCTGTTCCTTTTCCCAAGGCACATTCAGCATTAGATACCCTGAAGAGCTGGTAGCTTTTTGTAGATCCCTTATCTTGATTTTCTACTTCATGCTATTTTTTTTTTAATTAATCCTTGTTCCTTTTGGATAGATTTGAGTAAGCATTGTATGAGCTTCTGTTTCATTTTCCCCCTTCTATTTAAAAAACAGAATTCTTGGAATTTTTCTGAATTTGGTGGAAGTTCAGTCTGGAAGCATAATACATTGAGCTGATTCTAAAAAGTAGCTGCATCACGTGGACAGAAGGATAGTGCACACTGAACTTTGGTCTTAGATTAATTTCTTTCCTCTCTCCTAGACTTTGCTATCATTCTCTTTCTATTCTATTTCTTTCATCTAACCTCTGTCCTTTCCATGCATCTGAAGCTGCCCAATTGCTGAAATAACTGTCAGGTTTTATCAGCCTTATACCTCTTGTTTGTTAATTAAAAAGTATGTAAATAGTCAGAAAGGGGGAAGCCTTGTTCTCCCCAAACTGAAATTTCCTCCTGTTTTCCAACCGTGGGCAGGTTTGAGATAGGAAGATACTACTTTCATTATTTTATTGGTTGACTTAGTTGCTTTTTATGAAGATTCTGCTTTCTCTCTCTGTAGCAGATAAATATCTTTCAGTATTGTTCTTTATTACATCTAGTGAATATTCAACAACTCTGTAAATGTGTTCATTGAGTTCAGAGTAAGAATTAAAACTGAAATTATTGCAACTTTGAGAAATTTTTGCATGCTGTAAGTTTGCTTTGGGAAGTGAGTTTGTAATGTATGTTTTAGCCATACAGCTACTCTGATTTTCCTCCCCTCTTCCAAATGCTTTGTTACAAGGAGTTTGCATTGTATAAACCAGAGCAACTCCACTCAAAGTTTTGAGAATCCTTCTCTTGGCTCTGTAAGCACTAAATCATGTGATAGCATCATGTATAAGTTTTTTAGGTCCCCCCTACTTTAAAACTTGGGACAGCACAAAAATAAATACTTCCCTGTGAAGAGAAAATTTATCTTCATTTATCCTTTAAGATATTTTGGAAGAAAATTCCAAATGCCTTTGGGTAAGATCTGGGAAATCAGAAATAGCTGGACCAAAAATATTTTCATCTGCAATACTGTTTCTGTTCTTATGTCTGAGAATCAGGGCTTGAAAGTGATTTTATATGACATTCTTTAAAACCATACTTTCTAATAATTATTTTTTAGAAACTGTGTTTATTTTTCTTTCTTTCTAGAGTCCTCATGGTGTACCAGTACGAAACAGTGGGAGCCCCAAGTTTGCTATGAAGACACGACAAGCTTTCTATCTCCACACAACAAAACTGACAAGAATTGCCAGACGTTTATGTCGAGATATCTTGCGCCCTTGGCATGCTGCAAGACATCCCTATCTGCCTATTAACAGTGCAGCAATCAAAGCAGAATGTGAGTGGTGATGCAGCTGGGGCCTACCTGCGAAGGAGCCCTTTGAAATTCTTAAATTCTTTTCCTATAAAATTTGTGTTGCAACTTCTTGAGATGCTCTCTTGCATGTTGTTAGTGGTTTCACAAAACCTAACTATACTTGGAGAGCGTTCTAACTGATTATAGGCTAGGCAAATAACTTTGAAAATTCATGAGTTGTTTGTTTTAAAATATTCATGTTTGCTATTACATTTAGAATTCTGTGTTTGTGTCCTGTTGCCAAGACATGCTTGCAACCTGTAAAATTCCTTTTGATTGGAAAGGTGTTTCCAGGACGCTTGAGTTACTGATTTAGTTTTGCTGGAATATCTAAATGCCTTTACCCTCTAATTATTTTTATTTATTTTACAGGCACAGCACGTTTACCTGAGGCATCAGAAAACCCATTGCTGTTAAAGCAAGTGGTTCGAAAGCCTTTAGAAGCAGTACTCCGGTATTTAGGTATTAAAAACACCAAACACAAAAACTCCCAAACAAACAAGAAACTGTACTAGCTAATTCTGCTAACCTTTTCTTTTTCCATTTGGTTCTGGGTTTAGGTATTAGTTCTGGATTGAAAAACAAAACATGGAAACTTTCCCATGAACTTGTCCTTTTTTCCTTTTCTTACTTAATTTGGCAGACCTAATGGCTCAGCAGTCCACTCTGGGCTCATGGAGCTGTATAAGAAACTTTTTCAAGTGAAAGGAGGGATGTGTTTGCTGTGACCTTCAATGTATGTGGGGATAAGTTACCATCTGGTAGTGGAGGCGTGAACATAATAAATGGGAATAATTGGTCAGTCCACTGTTCCAATTTTTGGGCTGTCTGGAGGCAGTTCCTACAGTTGGGTGCTCCAGGAAGCCTGTCAGGCTTAGGACAGCGCTGTGTCCCACAGCTTGTGAATCAGTTGGTCACTGTTCTGTGCTTGAGCTAGACGAGAGGACTATATTGCCTTTTTTTACTTTCTTCTGGGTTTTTAGTTTGGGGGTTGGTTTTTTTTTACGGTTTTCATGAAGACTTGGGTCTCATCAGCTGATCTGTGGGAGAGTAGCTCTCTCCACGATGCTGGTGTAAATCAGGTGCTGGAAGAGGCCAGCTACATGACGTGCCAGCTCTGACTACAGATGAATGCAAAATCATTTTCCCTAGTGTTGCCAGTTGCTAGAGATACCCTGAAGACATGTCTCAGGTTGTTACAGCAGTCTAATGTGAGTCTAACCACAGAAAGCTAGCTTGGACAGCAGTACTTTGAAGGCTTCCAGATTAACAAGGAAATTGACTGCCTTTTTGCTCTGCTAAGAAACACTAGAGTTGATTTTATGCTTCTTTGAACGCTTTTGTTGATTAAATATTGTAAGGCTCAGGGTTTATTAAATATTTACTGCTTCTCTGTTGAGTGTTGTACTTCTGCTGTATACTAATGAGATATACAGATTGAGAAACCTTTGGATATGTATAGTGCAACCAAATAAAGCAAATAAAGGGAGAAGCTTTGCTGTTGGATAAAATCCTACTTTTAATAGTTGTACAGAGTGTAGCGGTAGATTTTGAGATTTTATTAGCACGGTGTCAGGGTCTCCATTTGACTATTGGGCTGGGAGAAGAGAGTAAAAGTAGTGGAGGGAGGCTGGTGGACTGGTAAGAACGTATTTTTGCAGGTGTTGTGCTCAGTGTACTTTAAGTTATATGTTACTCAGCTGTTGGGGCTGTGAGAGGAAAAACTCAGTTGAAGTTCCCATTTTCTGTTGCTTGTAGCTTTCTCAAAATCTTTTCAGTTGAACAGCGTGTGCTTGATCATCTCTGCCTCAGCCAGAAGTTTGAATTCAGAGTCTCTGTGTGTTCCTTATGGTGGTGCTTTGAATCCTCACTTGTTTGACCAGTTTAGAAATTATATTTTTTACAAACCTTGCAAAAGTGGCAAAGTTGTAATTTCCACAGAGTTTAAGGTGGTTGCAGGACTGCCCAAAGATGGCTTTTAATACAGAGCAGCCCCCAAATGGTCTCAAATTGTCAGAGAATAGTGTTTTAGAAATAGATCGAAAGTGCTTTTCTTATCAACTCTTATTTTAGGATAATGATATGTTACAGTGAATGTTATGACATTGGTTTTAACATCTTCAGTAGAGGTGAATTCCTAAATATACTTAAAATGCTTTATAAAAATAGCAATCTTCAGTCAAAATTATTGACTGAGATAGTTTGTATACAAGGGGAGGTATACGTGGTCGCATTGCAAGTTTGCAGGTTTATTTCAGATTTATAATTCCAGTATCTTCACTCATAAAAAAAAAACCCTTGCTGTTTCACAACAGAGTCTCATCCATGTCCTCCGAAACCAGATCCTGCAAAGAGCTTGTCCAGTTCTCTCAACAATCTGACTCCTGCTAAGTTTACGCCTGTTATTAATAATGGGTCCCCAACTATCCTGGGAAAAAGAAGTTATGAACAACACAATGGAATGGATGGTAAATATTTTTCTGCAAAATACGTATCATCTGTATAGGCTTTTTCTTCTGTCCTTTCAGTATACAAGGAGATTGTTTAAAATAGAGCCCTTCATATAAAGTCAAAGTTTCTTGTTCTTGGTGGAGGAGGTGGGGGTGGTGGTGGTAATTTTTATCTTTTACAAAAGTTACTTGTCCCATTTCTCCTTCTGGGTGTTGTAACATGGGGTGTGTACTGGGTGGTCCTTTCAATGTTTAAATGAGTAATATGAAGAAAACCTTAATAGCTTTTTCCAGTGAAGTTTTGTTTTTCTTTTGAGCTTTACAGCTTTTTTTAGCCTGTAGGTAGTAGGTGTGCAGTTCCCAGGTGGCTTTCTATGTAACGTGGGGATCACCTGGCTTTCAGCAAAGCTACCAGAGCCTCCATGCCATTGAGAAAGACGGCTGCTGCTTAGCTGAGGGAGGCAGACCTGCCAGATCTGGCGTGGCATAAACCTGCTCCTGCCTTACGCAGAACCAGAGCGTTTGCTTTTGTTGGCCTCATCACTGAATACCTCTGTGCAGTGGAGTTTGGGCCTCATCTCCTCAAGAATCAAAAGCAAGGGGAAGGTGTTTGAAGCGGGAGATAGACGCAGGATGTTCCTGGCACAGACTCCAAGGCTCTATTCTGAAGAGTTGGTCTTGCCCGAGAGTGTTGGGGAAGAGAACATCCAGTCTTTTTCTCAGATGAGGATAAAAAGGCCTGTTCAAATGGCCTTAACATGAGTGAGAAGACGGAGGGTAGCTCTCCTTAACAGGGGAAAGGAACAGTTGGTTTAATTGTGACTCTGAGCAGGGAGGGAGATACAGAACATCTTTCTTAATTTTTTTACCTTTAATTTTAACTTTATATATGACTTATCTGAAACATAATTACAGACATTTGATATCTTATTGTTTGTGGTTTAACATTACGAACTTTTTAAACTGCTGCTGTTCAGGTTGCTGATGTGATGTTTTTCTCTTTTCTGTTCACTTGTGCTCTATCAGGCAACATGAAGAAGCGCCTGTTGATGCCTAGCAGGGGTAAGACCTTGAAGCTGCGCTCAGCTTATGCTAGGAGAGCAAATTTTAGTTTCATCTGCTGGCTTGTCTGTGCTTTGTGGCTAATGAGTCTGTGTGCACCTTCTGTGTTGATGTCTAAGTGTTCCTTGGGTAACCATTTCCACCCATGGTTATGCTGCTCACCTTCCAGGCTTTTCACATGCAGATGACAAGTCGTACAACTGTGCTGAAGACATGAAGTGCCATGTTCAGAATTGATTACTAATTCCTCAAGTTGAGGATGTGATGGTTGATTTGACACTAGGTGGTGTTTCACTGTTTGACTTGTAAGAAATCAAAGTTTCATGCGTCCTGAACTACTTCAAATTCACTTCGATCAAAAGAAATAGAAGACAGTATTCACATCGGGTCCCAAATTTAAGCCTCTATATATTCCGCTGTGAGTAGACAGTCTCACTGGTGAGCAACTGTCTGTGTGTTCTCTCCTGGCAGTAGAAATGATTTTCAAAATTTCCACAGGTTAAAAACTAATCTGTTCTGACTACTGAATAGACCCCAGAAGCTTTAGTTGGCGATAATACAGGAAACAGACATAGGATGTCACGTAAACAAATGCAATAGACCCATTTTGAATAGTTCAGATATACAGATGTCATCATGAGACAGGTGAACGAAAAACCTTAAGCTTACATGTTACCATGAAGTGGCCCACACTGCATGCCCTGACGTTAAGCTTTGTGTTTAATGGCTGAGACAGTGGATGACTGTTACCAGTATTTACATGCATGCATGCAGAAGTGCATGTGGAGAATACAGTAAGAATGAGGACAGTGATTGTTCTACCGTCTTGCTCTTTTTGGGAGTTTATACCTTGATCTTGTGTTGCTGAGTTTTTAATGTGCTTTTTAGCTTTTGTGTTTTGGGAAGAGTAACAAAACCCTGCTGCCTTGGTCGGTTTGGCTTCCTCGGAAGCTTTGTCCAGTAATGAGGGATGTAGATGCAGAGTAGCTCACTGAATTTCCACAGCTCCTAGTGACTGCCTGCTTATGCCTTCTGCTCCCTGCTATGTGTCCTCATCAGCAAGGTGACTGCTGAGTCAGTAGATAACACACTTCTGAAGCTCAAAGATGTTGTGGCCTGAAGGAGGGAAGTGGAAGAAGAATTGACCCTTCCCTCAGGCTCTCCCTGAGCACTGAATTTGATAACCTGAGACTGTTTACTTACTTGTAATGAAGGATTCTTGGTTTAGTGTTTTAAAACATCTGTCTGTTGGTGTACGTATTTGAATAGGTATATTTCAGTCATAACTGTTGCTGGAGCAGTTCGCAAAAAAAGGACTTCGGTGAAGTACCTGTTCGTGCTGCTCAGAATACGTGTTTCTCTGAAACTTATGTGCATAGTTGTGCAGGGGCTGGCTCTTGCCAAGCACCTGCTGCTTTATCTGCTCGGTCTGTTCTCAACCAGCCACTGAAATACTTGTAGTAGTGTTTGCTCCTATAACTGCTCGGTAGCAGAGTACGATTCAGCCCCAAATCTGTTTACCTGCTGGGGTGGTGAGTGTTAACTGGATATTCTTGTGAGCAGTTCATCTTAAACTTGTTGGTTGAGATTTATTTGTCTATGGAAGATGTTTGTTACGCTGCAATTTTGACATCTGTAATATTTTCTGACCCTGAGTTGCTGGAAGCTTTGTCAAGACAGAGAGGGAAGGGAACCACCTGCAAAGAAACAAGGTTTAAAGAACTTGGATCAAGATCTGGGCAGAGGGAGACAGATGGTGGTAGTTCGATGGATCTATTTCTGGCCTGAAGGCAATTTGTGTGCCAGTGCCAGTAGCTTTGCATGTGAGCTGGTGAGCGTTTGTAGCTCTAGGCATGGTTAATGCCGGTTGCCTGTGCCATGCAAAAACTGGGAACGTGGTTTGAGACTTCTTGGCTCTGAATGGAGTCATCCAGGCATATTAGGGCTGCTGGTGGGAAGGAAGAGGAGGACGTCAGAGGAGAGGAGGACCACAAGTTGGAACCGTTGTGAAGAAGGGGTGAATGGCAGCGAGAACGATGAAACCCTGTGACCAGAATTAAAGATCCAATGAGTTAGTATAAAAGGACTGAAATAAACCTGTCTATCCAGAATGACTGATTTATTTCTTTTATTGTAACTAGTCTAAAATAGAAGAAAAAGATTAGTAAGAGTAAAACTTCATTGTTATAACCAGTGAGATTCTTCATTTACATAGTTCCTATAGATACTACAGGAAATTGTGGGGGTTTCTTTGTTGGTTTTGGTTTCCCCTCCCCCTTAGTGAAACATGGTGGCATACTGGCTAGTTTAGGTCACTGTAGGAGTGTACTGCAAAGAAAAGCTGGTGTTATGATGACTGCACGGAGAGACTGAAAATATTCTTTCTGCACAAATTTATGTACAGGAAGACACTTTGTCCACCTATGCTGAAATAGTTTTCAAGGAGATGTTAACCTACTGCAGTGTTACATGAGCTACTCAGGGTTTCTGCTTCCCGCTGATGTGCTATGTTGGTGGCACCTGGAAGGTATCTTATGGTTTGGACAAAGTCACTGTGTCAAAGTCTCTGACGTATGACAGTGGACAGCTATTATGGTGGGCTTTAGCTGAAGTCTCTTTGCTGCTGATAAAAGCCTTTTGGTACTGGGCTGTTATTTCCAATCTCATGGGAGGCGTATGTATACCGTAAATTATGGCTGGTTGCTGAGCTGATGGCACGTGATGAGTTTATAAGGCTTTCCTCATGGCCAGATTGTAAAGCAATATAAAATCAAGAGATTGCTTTGCAGGGAATGAGCCAAGTAGCAGCTTGTATTTTTGCTTAGTGTAAAGCATTAAGATCCATGTTTATACGTATGTATTGGTGGTCAGATTTCTAAGGCATTTAAATTCCCTTGGCACCTGCTGCCTTTGTTTAGAATTGGGCTGTTTAACATTGCTGAAAATTGAACCACTCATGTAGGTTTTTGGATGTTCTTCAGGCAGCGCTGCTGGAGGATTTTCATCTGAGGCTCTACCACCCCTTGGTACTTAGGACGATGGGTGGTCAGTAGTTAAAATTCAACCCTCAGAACAGTTAATCAGTGAAGTGCTTTGAACGTTTCTGCATAAACGGAAACACCGTTCCTAAATTTGCCCAAACAATAACTGAGAGTGGAGGACTTGGAAAACCACCTAGTCTGTGGGCAGGTTGAACTTTGTGTGAAGAGAGGTGGTAATGGGAGGTAAGGAAAGGCTGGGAAAAGGGGACCTTGGTGGTGAGAGATCAAGGAGGGAAAGAAAAGGAGGATATTGTTAGCGGGCTGTGGGCAGAACTGGTTAAAACTAATTATGGAAATGCTGGCAATTGCTGAACTTAGAGTACTTCAGATTTTTCCTTTGGAATTTTTCTGTTTGGTTGGTTATTCTCTTGCTACTGTAACTCCAGCTAAGTACCTTTTAGCTTTTTCTGAATCATCCCTGCTTAACCCTAGAGAGCTGAACTTTTTCAAGCTTTGAATAGGATTTGTCTGGCCAGGCATCCGGAGTTTCAACTGGTGCTTGAATTCCAAGAACCGGAAGATATTCTTAATGTCATCTTTTCTCATTACCTGCACTATATTTTATAAGGGTGTAGTCCTTTCGTCTATTTTGTTTTCCTCTTCTTTAAATCACATTGGAGGCATCATTATGCATACAGGGCCCTTCCCAGCTCTCCCTCAACATTAGATTAGCATGGACAAATTCCTGCAGAATCCTATTTTTGGAGCATGAAAAGTACGTAGAGTCTCATAAGCTATCGAATACAGTAAGAAGTTATTATGGTTTGAGAAAACCCATAACAATCTATTGTCATTTAGACAATTATTCTATCACCCAATGACCCCTCCCCACCCAGAAAGGGGAATCGGGGAACACAAAGAAACACAAGGGTTGAAATATAAATAGATCTAATAGACTAAGACTAAATAATTAACAATAATACTAAAGAACCAGTATTAATCCCGATA
>JAOXNO010000004.1:4711058-4728737 GCA_028565335.1 Limnodromus scolopaceus
ACATCACACCCACCCACAAACCAATAATCTTGGGCACTAGAGCATGCCCTGAAGAGCCATGTCTACACGTTTCTTAAGTACCTCCAGGGATGGTGACTCCACCACCTCCCTGGGCAGGCTGTTACAGTGCCTGACCACTCTCAGTAAAGTAATTCTTCCTAATATCTAATCTAAACCTCCCCTGCCGCAACTTTTGACCATTTCCTCTGGTCCTGTCATTATTCACTTGGGAGAAGAGGCCAACCCCCACCTCTCTACAGCCTCCTTTCAGGTAGTTGTAGAGGACAATGAGGTCCCCCCTCAGCCTCTTCTTCTCCAAACTAAGCATAGAATCATAGAATCATTTTGGTTGGAAAAGACCCTTGGGATCATCAAGTCCAGCCATCTACCCTACTCTACAAAGTTCTCTCTTACACCATATCCACCACGTGCCCAGTTCCCTCAGCCTCTCCTCATACAACTTGTTCTCTAGACCCCTCACCAGCTTGGTGACTCTCTTCTGGACACACTCCAGCACTTCAGTGTCCTTCCTGTAGTGAGGGGCCCAGAACTGAACACAGCACTCAAGGTGAGGTCTCACCAGTGCCGAGTACAGAGGCACAATGACTTCCCTACTCCTGCTGGCCACACTATTCCTGATACAGGCCAGGATGCTGTTGGCCACCTTGGCCACCTGGGCACACTGCTGGCTCCTGTTAAGCCAGCTGTCCACCAACATTCCCAGGTCCTTTTCTGCTGGGCAGCTTTCCAGCCACTCTTCCCCAAGCCTGTAGCGTTGCCTGGGGTTGTTTTTCCCCAGCATTAGAAGGAAAGTTAGTCCTGTGTCTCTCAACCCAGGACAGAAGTCAAGAAATTATTAGTTTATTGCTTTTTAATTAGTGTCCTGGAGCTTGACTGACAATATTTGCCATTAAACTTCCTCTAGAAAGATAGAGATGATGTTTTATATTCTGGACCCTGTTTACTTTTTTCCTTAGAGCTGTCCAGTATGGGATCTATGTGATACTGGTCTATGCAAATTCCTACTGGGGGAAGGGAGGGAGCATTGTTAGATTTTTTTTTTTTCCCCTTTCTTTTTTTACACCATGTTAGCTTTCATCTAATCAAATTTGTTTTTCAGGGTCATCACATGCACTCTAAAATTGGCAGAAAGAGAGAGAACATGAATGAGTAGCTGAAATAAAGGGAAGGCTTTTCCCAGCAACAAACTTGCATTGATAAAATGGTAGCGGATCGAATGCTGAAAATTGGAGAGGGTTTATAGAAGAGCCATGAAAACGGTGAAGGGACTGGAAAACACGCTGTATAATGGAAAATGCTTTTATCAAAGTGGAAGTTGTAGATGTTTGTCTCTGCTGACAGGAGCAGCAGAAGTGTAATAATAGAGGGCTTTTTAGTCTAGCTGGGAATGGAATAATGAGCTGCAGTAGCCAGAAGGTACAGCAGAAAAACTTTGGCTGGAAACAAGCTACAAATTTTTTTAGTGAGGTTAATTAACTGTTGGAATACCTTGCTTCTGCTACTGGGGATTTCTAAACCAAAATGGAATGTCAATCTAATTTAATGTGTTCTGGTTCATTGTTTCCCACCTTTTGGGGAAATGTGAATGGACTCCTAGAACTGGAAGCATTCATCAGCCTAGCATGGCGTTAGTTTAATTATCAAGAGATGAGCATGAAAGTGGAAATACTGCTTTTGATCAAAAACAGCTGTCGAGGTGGGAATATAAGGAAGTTCTCTAGCATGAGCTATGTAGGTGACCAGAATTATCTAAAGGTTTTTTTTTTTCCTGTCTGACATAGACCTTGCAGAAAATTTAAACTTACCTGTATGCATAAATTGCATTAAAATTCTGCTTTTAGCAGCAGTGGTGTTGACTGCCCTTCCAAAGCTGAGGATAACCAGACAAAGGAAATCTGCCCATCCAGGAATGACTGCAGACAGCAAGGAGTGTTGGTCCTTTGATGAATAATGCGATACATGGGGTACTGTGGAAAAGTGCTGGCTTTAGCTGTTGATATCAGAACCAGGGTAATGCTTACTAATGTTAAGAAAGAAAATGCTCAGTGTTTCTTAAAGCAATGAGCGTTTCTGGCCAGCAGCAGCACAGCTGGGAATAATGACAAGTTGCTTTAGATGCTTTTTGGAGACCCCAAGAATCGTGTCTGTGCAACTTCCTTGCGTTAGATTATATGCCAAAAGTACAGATTATTTTTGATAATTGTACTTAGGATTTTGTTTTCAGATGCTAGGTGAAACTTTTTTCACTTACCTTCAGATTAGCCATGACACTGATTACTTTCTTTTGGTGTTATGAAGAAAGATCTGGAAATGAAGTCAGGAGATGGGCATTATGCTCTGTGGATCAGCTAGTGAAAGCTTTTTCCTTTATGAGAGATGGTATGGAGTCAGATGCAAATGTTGACTGAGGGTGAGGAGACTGCGTATCCCAAGGCAGTGGTAGGGAGCAGGTGTAATTACTATGAGAGGAAATGAGTACTTAACAATGCAAGGGCAGAATTGCAAATACCCCTGAATAGTACAAAGCCTGAACTTGTAATTAAGAGGAAGCTACGTGTGATACATGTCATACATATATACTTTTAACCACTTGGTGTGTTACAGCCAGACCAGAATATACTGTGATGCTTTTTTAGGAACGTGAGTGGGTACTATTTATTGACTCAACACCAGGGTAGATACCAACTCCATTCTCAACATATTTGTCCAAGGGTAGCTACTGACTCATAGTTGGATGTCACTGCCCAGAAAGTACTAGTAGGGTCCTTAAAGTACTCTTAGCAGAAGGTACAGCTTTGCATGAACAAACACATGATCTATGAGGTCCTGTGAAGCAAGTTAATGTGAAATGTTAGACCAAGCATTTTAGGAAGTACTGTCCAAATGCAGCAAGGCTAATGTGCAGGGATTAGTGGAAGGAGGTGGGTAATGAACCACTATTCACTCATACGAAATTAAAGCTCTTCTTTGTGGAACCTCTCATTTGGAGTTACTGTTCTTTTAATGTTGTCTTGGGTTTATCTGTTCAACAGAGAACTGTGATCACTTCTGTGTTCCATTACAACCAAAACAGTCTGTGTTTCTGTATTTGTTGCATGGGGCTGGGCTACTGTATTCTGAACTGTGTGAATCTTTCCTTTTTTTAACCTTAAATCTTTTTTTTCCTTTTCCTTTGCCAATCTTGGTAGGAACTTACTTAGGTAAGTAAATTGCAATTTTAACATTGTTTTTACGTACAACAGAATTTTAAGAAAATACTAGTCTAGGTGGTGTTTGGTACAATTTATGCTCTGTCAAGCTTGTTGCACTTGCATTCCTGAAAGTTTATAGCCTTTGATCGTTAGAAAGTGGACACTAGATCTGCTCTCAGCAGTATCATGCTCTTGGCAGTTTAAGAAAGAGAGGGGTACTAAAACATTCTTATAAGCTTGCTAAAACTGTTTGTGCGTGTATGTCAACACACAGAGACTACTTCAAGTGAACCAGTAACTTGGAAGTTAAATCCTTGTTCATCAAGCCTCATTCATGCGTGCATTTTTATATTTTTTTCTAGCTTGCTCACAAATGTGGAACTGTTGATGTTTTTGTTACTGCTGGGAAAGATGGAATCCCAGGAGGAGGATTACTTTTGGAAAAGGAAAATGCATATGAAGAGTGTATGGGTTTTTGAGAGCAATGTATTTTAGTGTAGTAAACCTGCTGGTTGTGGAAGTGTGCGTTAAATTCTCCTCATTCATTGTGACTGAAGACGTGCTTATGAATGTTACTGTATATTGCATGTTCCGCATGATGACTTCTCTTCGGTAAACAGAAGTTAAAACCAAAATACCATCTGTGACTTAATTGGTTGATGTCCTAATTGCTTTAAAAAAAAAAGGAAAGAAGAAACGCATTATGTTAACATAAGATGAAGGACCCATATTTTTGTGTGTGGTGGATATGCTGAAGATTGGAGTTAGTAAGTTTGAGTAAATATAAATTCTGACAACTCTCAAGTTGTGTCCAGTGGCTGGAAGCTGGGCAACTCTTCCTCCACGGTACTAGGGTCAGCTCTGTACAGACTTGTGCCGGACTATGAAAAGGTCTAAATATACAGGCAACGGTGTGTACGTTCAGGCATGGAAAAGCACCGGAACATTTCTACCCAAGTAGAAAAGTGGCCGTGACTGGTGCTTATTCTGCAGCTTCTCAGTGTTTGCTGTAGTAACTTCATGGAACTATCCCCGCACTCCAGTCTGTGTTGGGCACGTTGCTGAGGATTTAGGCTCTCCTGCTTCTCGAAATGGCAGTTGTGTGCTGTGTGGAGTTGGCAAAAAAGCAGTCTGAATTTGTGCGGTGGGAGTAATTTTTGAATGCTGCCACCCAGGTGCTGAGGACCTGTCACTTGGACTCGCGGGACTCAAGTGGGACTGGATCATCAAAGAGCATGCACGTCTACTCTCAGGCTTCCAGCGGGACCAGATGTGCTGGTTTGCCTCCCACCAGGAAATTACATTCCCCTGCTCCCCTCAGTGTTGTCGGGTGCCAACTATTCCCTACTCCCGCAGCATGCTCTTGGGCTGGTGCTTTAGTTGCTGCAGGAAGTTTGGGTGCTCTCTTATTTTAAATTTAACAACTCTGAAAGCATTAGATTCAAATGATATGAGATGGTTGGAAAAGAAACAGGTTGGTTGACTGAGAGGTGGTTTCCCCCATCCCCAAAAGATAAAGCTGCAAAATAACAGTAGTAGCAGACTTGCATTTGCTGTTTGTTAATAGTCCTTCACCACATGCGGTTTTTTTGCATGAAACTATATTCACCTGCAGCTTCGATACTTGGAGAATGAAAGGATCAATAGGGCATAGTAACCTGCTGTGTCTGGTTTTGAGCCAAAATCTCAGTAAGTGTGCTTATGCTTGAGCAACAGTTCTGAGGTCTTTGTCACCAGGTTGTGGGGAGTTGAGGCATGAGGGGTATCAGTCTGTGTGCTGTGATTAGTTGTTTTATTGCCATTTCAGCTACAATGTAGAATCATCTATGGCAAAGGACATCTGTGCTTATCTGCAGATATACCTTCAATTTACTGTGTCTGCATTTTATCCTCTGGGTCTTCCTTTGAGACTTTGGCAGGAGAAATTGAATGGGAGGAGATTATGTAGGGCTCTGGGTTTTTTCAGTGCTATGGAAAAAAACATTTAATCTTGAGTTTTCAGAATATATTTCAATTTCTTTGGCAGCAGAAGAGTGGAAGATCTGCTTAGATTCATCACTGTAGACCTTTACGCTTTGTGGTTTTAAAGGTTTGGCCACCTTCTTTTTTTTTTGTTTGGGTTTATTTTTCCTTATTTGGAGGAGTTTAGTATAGTTTCTGATGTGGAGCTATGTCAATTCAAGCAGTTGGTCCTTAGATATTGTTGAAGGCAGTATTCACACTTTCTACCCTGTGGCTTCTCTAGACATCCCCCCATAAAATAAAGACAGGGTTTTTTTCCTGTAGAGGAGCTGTCAGAACCATGTTGGATTTTGCTCCTGGTTTATATTCATATGCTGCCCTACTTTTTTAAACCGCTTGTGGATGCATGTGTGTGAGAAGTCTCTCTCAAACCTCGTTCTGTGAGAATGGAGCAAGCACCTTGGGGAGGACTAAGTTTCATATGACGAGTTGCTTGTCAGTTCTTACCTGGAGACAGAGGATTGGTTTAGTTCTTCGAGGTGCCTGTCTCACAGACCTCATCTCTCACACAGAAGCCACCAAATACTTTTAGGTGAGAATCCATTGTTTCCAGTACAGATGCATCCTGTTGAGTTGACAGCTGTTCTACAATGGATTACAGATGTTGTGCTGTCTGTCTGCATCTCTTTGGTGACCATGGCCGGTAAAAGTTGCTTGTTTAATAGCAGGGCTTCAGCTGCACATACTTCTAATGTGATTTTTATTGCAAACTGAAGCTAATCTTTTTAGTATCTGTTTTCATTCTCTCAAACTCCAGTTATTGAAGTGTGACTAAAGGGAAAATTCCCAGATAGCTAAGATTAATATGCTAATTGATACCTTATTACTGTGATAGCAAGAGTATAAATTGTATTGAAGCTGTATCTTTGTTTTGTGTCCTATTTTACTGGAGAAGAAGGTTGTCGTGGGCAGCTTTATTCTAGAAATTACAACTTAAGGGGTGAGGTGTGTCCCAGTTTTTAGCACTGCTGCTTTGCCGTTTGAGGACTCTGAAGCTTTGGGGCTCAAATTAAGTAGCCTTGTGTCAGTCTCAACATCTCAGCCTTGTGTCAGTCTTAACATCTCCTCTCACTGCAGAATATTCTGGGTTAGTTCTGGTGCTTGGGAATAGCACTGTTTACTGTCTGTTGTGTATCCAGCAATAGCCATCACAGCAGCCACGTGTCAGCTGCTCCTGTAGGCCGGTCTTTTCTGGCGTCAAGAATGTTCTTACTACAAAAAAAGAGATGATCAGGAGTGTGGTTTAAAGTGAAATGTATGGCTTCAGTCCAGGGACTAACAGCAGTTGATTTACATCTCTTGGAGCTCCAGTGAATGGAGAAAATGTTATCTTTCTGTTATGGAAGAGGGAAGAAAAAACAAGTGCTGGAGCTCAGCTCTGAAGCCAACAGGTTGCGTCCTGCTGGCTGTGCTGTTTCCCAGCATCTGAGGAGCTCTTTGTCCGTCCATCTCCAACGGCTGCTCACAGCTGTGTTTTGGATGCAATTGCTGCTCCCATGTAAAAAGGAATGATTATCTGGCGCCTACATTGCCTTTGTCAACATCTAAAGGTTGTTACTGGTCTTCTTACTTGGTGCCTGGTACATCTGTTCTACAGATTTGATGGAAATCTTTCTGGGAACTATTTCTTCATCTCTGTGGATACTTAAGTTCAAAAATGCTGCAAAAACTGAAACTATGTGTCTTCAGGTTTGAAGTAGCTAACAGCATACATCTACACAGAGTGGAAAATACACTTGATATAAACTGTTCATTTTAATGTGGTGTTGTGATACTTGATGCTCAGAGAATGTCCCCCGTTTCGCCTTTCTCCCTCCTGATACGTTGCTGTGCCATGTGTTTTCCTGGCAGACTTGCTGTGAGTACATTGTGTTTGGCTTTACCAAGGAGAACATCAAGGAATCTGTTGGAGTATGGGACCGCGAACTGTAAAAATTCATTTTTGCTGGATTCTTTAAAAAGCTTTGCTGTTTCATCACAGCTTAACTCGCTAGCAATGGGAAGTTTCAGAAGTCAAGCTGGGAAGCTTGCTATAAATGTGAAAGCAGAATTCACACTGATAACTTGTGCAGCCAGCGACAGCGTTTGCTGATGCCTGTCCTGTAGTACCTGTTGGATTTGATGTACTGACATTTTGGTTCTCAGCCGGAAGGGGCTGAGGAAGATGGTTTGGTGCACTGATGTTAATGAAATGGTGTTTTCTGGGAGCATGCATCTTAGAAAACTAAATGGCATTAACGAAAAGGTTTATTAGGTCTTCTAGTTAATTCTGTGCCATACCCTGCTGCCTTAGAACAATGTGTCATTCTTTTATATCTCAAGAGCTTTGTGTGTCCTACAAGGTCTCATATATGTAAAGTACAGTTCAGTACAGGGTATCTGATAGTGCAGCAAATAAACTACTAGAACCAAGCCATTGTGCTCGGTGGTTGATGGTGCTGTTTGTGTTACTGGGGAAGGGCTTTGTGTGGTAACTGGAGTCACTGTGCTCTGTGACTGTTGGAGCTACTACTACGCCTGTGGAAGTATTTATTTGTGGTAGGTTCAGCAGATACAATCTGTTTGCTAACAGCTTGTAGCTAAGGTCTGAGCTGAAGGGTTCCCTAGGGATCCAAGGATGATAGGAAAGATTTTATTTGTTGCTGTCCTGACAGTGTATAGTACCTTCCACTTTCTCCTTCTTGATATCAATAAATTCCTTCAAAACTCAAAAGGAATGCCAGATTTTTCCCAAGACTGGAGGAAAACCTGAGATCTGAAAGAGGAGGTGTACTTATAGCGGTAGTTTGAAGAAAGGTGTGAGTACATGGAGAAAAGACTGAGCAAATGGAACATGTTTTTAACTTGGGGGTTCTGCTCTTCAAACCATGTCGTTAAGGAAGCTCTTTTCTCAGCTACCTTTCAAGAAGGGGAGAAGTTAGTTTGGTAGACAACTCTGGTTTTAGCAAAACAACACAGTTACAATCATAGCTGCGTGTGTTTTGATTTTGTACTTTTTTCTGTCTTGGAAAAGCAATGGTCTTACCAGCTCTATTCTCTTTCCTGTTTGTTAGGTCTGCCTAACCACGGACAAACCAGACAAATGGTAAGAGAATGTTCATTTAACCAAAACAGGGAAAAGAAGAATTATTAACCCGTGCTAGATAGAACATTAAACCCTAGTGTTCCCTTTCCGTCTTTGCTGTTTACAGCTGGTCACACTTCCCAATTAATTGAAAAGTTTTAAAAAAAATAATGATTTTGGGGCATATGAAACATTGAATTGATTAAATACAATTTAAACCTCAAATCTATCTTATCTATATATAAATGAGATTCTGTTTTGAATGGAACATTTTGTTTCTGCTCATACAGAAACTGAGTGGCTGTTTATAGCAAAGTTCTGGGATGTGTTTCTAGGTGGAATGTGTTTCACTGAAGGAGGAAGGTTTAAATGATGGAAGGGTTTGTTTGGAAAACAGTTTCTTTTTATTGTTGTTTTTAGGAAGTTGGTGTGCAAGTTGTCTGCTGAGAATGCTTGGGTTTTATGTTCGATTTTTTTATTATTTTTTTTTTTTAGTAAAAATGATGCCTAGCCTTTCATCCATTATGCTGAGTTTTATCAAAGGACAGAAGCAAATAGCCAGTCTGATTGATGCGTCTCTGGCAAAATGCTTTCTCATGAAATTCGCTTTGGTGTGAAGAGGCCAGTGCAAAGGCCGTGCATCACTTTCCCCCTTATGCATGGCTTATGGGAAACTCATGGGAGAGAACTTCAAGCATTTTTATTTTTTTTCCACAAAAATGATCTTCTGGTGTTGATAAAGTGGAGCTTGCCTCATTAGGTGAACTGCCACAATGTACTAGTGTCAGTAGAGTCACTGACATGGGTCAATCAGCAGCAGGTATGAATGATGGTCACTGAATGGTGATCACAAGCATTATTAAATCTAATAATGTTCTCGGATAGTGTGCAGTATCGTGAGGGTAGGCTATAACTTGAGCATGCTAGGCTGCTTGTTATAACAAAGCATTCATTTGGTTTGTTACTTGAGCATCTGATACAAGTGGTAAATTGTATTCCTCCATGAATTCAGCTTCATTTCTTGTCATTGAGGAGACTGGCTACTTGTTTGTGTCTGCTGTATAAACCAGCTCAGTGCAGAGGGAGAGATCATGTGATAACCTAACACTTTTTAGGTGTTCTAGGGTGAAACCCCTGAACTGCCTTGATTTCTAGTTACTTGATAAAGTGTGCTACTAAACTGAAAATTAAAGGTCCACGTGTCAGGATGTACCATTTAAAAGAGATTGTGCTGTGCAGGTAGAGAAAAGGCAACCTTGAAGCACAGGGATGCCCCTTCTAGGTATTTCCAAGAACTTTCTACGGAGTTGTTCTGTGTATATAGCATGTGCAGAGGCAATGTCCTTTGCAACACTCATGAAAGAATTTTCTTGGAGAAATCTGGAGGGGGTAGAAGAACCCGAACAACAGAAAAGCTTTTTATTTGGAACCTTTTCCTTAATAAACCTCAAATATAAAAGCAATTCTTAAAGTATTTCAGTGGTGTGCTGTGGTGCCAAAGTTGTCTTGTATAACATGGAACTGGGCAACTAAGAAATCAAATCGTTATAGCACTTGTATATAATAACATCTTTAAAGAGCGTAGGAATTTAAAAGATGAGATTTTGTTTGTTTAGCTCTAAAGTCCTAACTTTCTACAAGAAGGAGATCTTGCTGGCACAGTTAATTAAAGCTGGTCAAAAAATAAAAAGTCATCATTTTTTGTTTTCTTCTCAGATAAAAATGTGACAGACTCAGGGTTTTGTTGTTGTTTTTTTCTTGGTTGCCAGACTGAAGTCTTCTCTTTCTGCGTCAAAGTGCTAAAATTTGGTTCAGCTTTTGCCATAACCTGATACTTCAGGACTTGAGTGCATCATGTCCACACCTTTTCCTTTTGAAGTGGATCTCTCAGGCCAGACAACCCCCATGTACACCCTCAGTTTGCCATTTCATGGGCAGAAGGGGAGACCTTGGTGCACCTGGAAAGATTGTCTGGCCTCTGAGGATGAAATACCAGAATTAAATTTCTACTGGGATGTTTTCTGACCAGCTTTAATTTATTAGTATGAACTTTTCAGGGCCCTGATTTTGCATCTTTCCTGACTTGTTCAGCGTTACTGATTTCAGTGGGATTTATCAATGTGCTAATCAGCAGGAAGAGGGGCAGCAGAACTGGACTTCAAATGATCAAGGACAGCTGCATTTGAGAAGCTTAATCCTTTGCTCCCTTGCATCTGCACCTCTCTTAATAACAGTTCATGTTTTTTCAGTTGAGTGGGAGAGGGATACCGTGGGTCTGGAAAATTACACCTGTGTTGATTTGCAAAGCAAATGTATTGCATATGGGAGATCTATGTTGTTCAATGCTAAAAGGATTTCAGGATAAAAGCTGCTGAGCTTTGTAGTTCTAGATTTGTTTTCAACAACATATTTAATATATCATTAAATATTAACCTTCCTAGAGCAAAAAGGACATGGGTAAGTTTGGTACCCGAGAATAACTGTAAATTCTGATTTTTATATTTGATTTGCTGTATAGGTAGATTTCCATCCCTGAAATCAATAGAGTTGTTCTAGATTTATGGTGGTAGCTGAAATCTAAGTCTTAACGCTCAGTCTTTCAAACTTGATGTCATCTTTCAGACACAAGCAACAGATGATTGGTAATGCCTTCCATTTATTATCTGTCCTGTTGCTTGAGTATTGCTGTCCTATGCTATATTAAAGGTGCCTAACTTCTACTGCTTGTGGACAATTGCTTTTATGTGAATTTTGTGTTCAGTCGTGGGCAAGAGGGGAAATGTTTACCATAAACTTTCAACAACTGATAAGAAAACTTTAATTCTCTTTTCCTTTGAGTGCTTATCAAATGCTACTGCAGGTTAGTTGCAGTCCATAACTGTACTTTTTTATGTATCATGTTAGGGACCAAGCCGAAACTTGCTGCTCAATGGGAAATCATACCCAACAAAAGTCCGATTAATTCGTGGTGGATCCATGCCTCCAGTGAAAAGGAGGAGGATGAACTGGATTGATGCACCAGATGATGTTTTTTACATGGCCACTGAAGAAACCAGGTAGGAAACTTGATCTTTCAGAGGATTTAAGGGGAGCTCTTTCTATTTGTGTTCCTTGTGGGTGCTGCAGCTGATTTTGTGGTTAGACAGATCTGTTGCTACAAACTAAATGCTGAGACCACTGCTGGTGTTGAAGTGGATAAAAGGCTGTGATATACCTAATGTCTGATGTGCTTCATCGTGTGTTTGCATTCCAAAGAAAGCAGATTCTTCTTGTTCCTGTAAGAGAAGGGCAATAAGGAGAGGAAGACTGAGGTGGGGAAATCACCTGGTTCAGACCCATAAATGCCTTTGAAGGTCCCACCGCAGTGTCTCAGTGACAGCACAGGGGCCTTCTGGTGCACGGGTGATGCTGAGGAATGGATCCTCCTATACAGAGAGCTCTGTGTGCTGACATCTCATGTATTACCTCTCGGAACATTTCCTCGTGTGTCGGAGTACTGAAACCTGCAAGTGACACTGAGGGTTTCTGGGAGCTGAATCGCCTTTGGTGGTTTATATTTGTCACCAGTAGTGGTGAGATTTAGCTCTGCAGTGTCCATCTTCCTCCTATGGTGGTACTGCTTCTGCTAGTCCTTCTTGTTAGTCTGCCCAAAGGATAAAAATAGTAAAAGAAACTTTCCTGCTTTTCAGCCCTCTTTGCAAATAGAGGTGCTCTTTGACTTTTGTCTGTGTCTGAAGCCTGGAGTTATCAATACTTTCAGTATCAGAGCCCCAGCAGGCAGAGAAGCACTTAGTTTCCCTCCAGTACCTTTCATAGATGAACATGGGAATTACTGGATGTCTGAGCCCTTATAAGTGACCAAGGAGGTCAGGAGTTCTGAGTACTTCATCTCTTCTGGTACTACTAAACTTGGCGCTACTTTGAGTATTCATTTCTTCAGCACGAGGTGCATACTCAGAACCCTGGCATCCCCAACCTCCTCCTCAGCCTGCAAAGCATTCTGAGTGTCAAGTGGCTGTTCTGTGGGCCCAGTATCAATGATGGGCTTCATAGACAAGCTGAGACTGGTAACATTCAAATTACTAACCACTGATCTATTGGATCATCAGATTTCAGTGCAGGAAACCCCCCCATTAGAACTTGGAAGAAACATGAAATTAATTTTTTCATCAGGCTTGTTCCTATGGACTCTTCTTTTGCAGCTGTGCATTTCACACCAGCTTGTATCTTTACCTTGTCTTTCCCTTCTCCTTTTCTGTTCCTGTGAGATGCTGTGAAAGTAAGACGTGGGATCCCAAATATAATTGAAATTGAAGTGAGAGAAGTATTTAATTTTCAGGGGAAGCAGTTTCCTTCTTCCTGTTCATCTTTCTCTGGTAAAGAGCTACTGGGATCCTGTTACAGACCTGCATCTCCGGCAAATTCCCGTGCCATTGTGGATGCAGGGTATACAGTCTCTAATTCTTGTCTCTAGAGCCTTGGATGCTCAAGGCTTATTTTGTAATCCTGCATCTACAAAACACTTTCTGACATCTTTATCATCCAACCCACAAGAAATACTGCAGGTCCGTGGTAGTAATGTCTCGGTACTACTACAGGGTCCTGCCCTTTGGTCTGTACACAACAGTGAGAACATTTATCAAGTGTGATGTTGGTCGTGAGAACAATTTACTGTAAATCATCTGCTCATACAGAACCACTGGCTGAGGCAGGAAAGATCAGTCCCAGAGCACCCAGCCTATCTCTAACCCAGAAATCGAAGCACAACGATAGACATCAGCTCAGTGAGACCTTATCTCCTCCATTTAAAAAAAAAAAAAAAAAAAAAAAAAAAAAGGAAAAAAAAAGAACGGGCTTCTTTGTCTGACAGCCTTGCTGCTTAGCTGGCTGATGAGTGCTGAAAGGAGATGTTTGGCAGCCTGCTGAAAAGCAGGGAAGCCTGAGCGATGTAGCATTGTAAGCGGCACGGGTTTTCTGTCGGGCGTTTCACCTCTAACTTTTCCCTGAACCATCTGCTGCATTCCACTGTCAAGAATGTAAGGCTTGTTTGTGAGCTCTGAAACAATTTGAGCTTTGTGTTGGCTCCGATCTAGCAGCAATATCTGCATATCATCCTCCAGCTGAGGGTCAGGCTGTGTTTCAGTCACAGAAAGTAGGTTTCCCCAAAGTTTTACATACACCCCCCTGCCGCACCCCTCCCACCCCCTTTTGTGTGGCGCTGTTGAGAATGGTGCTAGAAAACTGGATAGTTTTGAGGGAACGGTTTGAAAAGTTGGTCAATTGAAAGGAATAAGTTTTTGAATTCAAGCCTCACAGTGAGGAACTCGGCATTTATAATTTATGCAGGCGGAGGCAGCGAGTGACCTGATCAGAATCTAGAACTGCTACAAGCCGTGTTTCTGATGGCGGCGTGTCTAATTGAGCACACGCAGATACTGTAAGAAGCTTCACTGAGCAAAAGTAGATCAACTTTAGCTAAAAAAGTCTTGAAAAAAAATCAAGAATTATTTTTTTCCCCACCCTCTTCTCTCCTTTTCCCCACCCTGTACCCTTTCAACTTCAGAAGACGCTGGAGAAATGGGGACACTGAGCAAACAAAGGATGCGTGTGTCTGTGTGAGCTCTATGTAGCAGGCTTGTTCAGCTCAGTGGGTAAAAAAAGCAAAGGAAGAAGTGACCAAATCTCACCAGAGCTGATTCAAAATCTTCAGCTGAAGTTGTTGATTTGTCAGCGCTGCTGGTGGGGAGGGTAAATTTTAGTGGGGGCAGCATTTTGATCAGTTTCTTCTGTGAATGTGTCTTGTCTTTTCTCTTTGTCTTTTTTTTTCTTTTCTATATGAAAAATTTGACCCCAACCATGTCAAGTAACCAAAAATGTAAAAATTATCTTTGAAAGAAAGATAGTTGAGTTGTGGGTGGACTTCAAAGCTAGTTGGCTGCCCTTCCTCTAATGAGTATTGTGTCTCATTGTAAGTTAAAAAATGATTAAGGTAGGAGCATGTAAGGGTAGGCAGTGCCTCCTTATCAGACCCTCCTGGTCGCCCCAGTTCCTGGACTGAAGGCTGTGTATGGTGAGTCTATAGACTACTCTTGTGAATATTTATCACTTTCTAATCTCTATGCCGTAGACCAGCACAACATCCTCTGGAAATGAATTCCTCATGTTAAATGCATAATACATTTTTCATTGTTGCTGAGGTTTTTTTTGAGGATACTTCCTTTAGCTCTAAGCCTGGTATTGACAAAAGGAAATGAGTAGTCATTCTGTATTGTCTCTTTCTACCTTATTTTGCTAATTTTAAAACTTCAATGTGTCCTCTCCATTCGTCCCTCTCTCTTTGACTTTCTCTCCGTATAAGAAACAGCTTCTGCTTCTGATAAGACTTGCTGCTAATCTTGTAACACATAGGGGAAATTCTTAACAAGTGCAAGATGTGAATATTATCCATTTCTGGGTTGGACACATGCAATGTGGGAGAAAAAAAGGAGGGGAGAGGCATCCTGATAGTGTTCCTGGTGTGGGGGAAAGGCTCTGGTATTGGTTCACTGGTCAGTGGCCATCAGGGAGCTCCCCTGCGGCAGCTCAGCCGCAGCTCCATGGGAGACCAAATGGTGCTGATTTGTGCTGTGCTGGGTTTCTTGTGAAAAAGCAGCTGTGGGCACCTGCTTGGGGCTGGGGAATGTCAGGGAGCTCTGTGAGAGATGGATTAGCAGGCGGGGGAGTGACCGATGTTGACAAAAGATGTTTGGTTGTAGCTTGGCTGTGTAAATTCCCACAAAGCTGCCTGTAGCATGTCCAACTGATACGTCTGCCTGCATCAGAATAAATTAGTGGTATGGAAACTTGCTGTCATAACTATTTCACGTGTTATATTTGCAGCAGTAGACCCAGGTCCTGTGAGGCTGGACCAGAATGCCTTCTGCTCTGCAGGAGAAGGATTCTGGAGCAGAGAATGCAATTTCCTCTTCATTGGTGGGTTTATAAATCAGAAAACAAAAGTTCCCCAGGGAAAACACTGCCAAAATAAACAGTGTTAGCCCATCCCATTAGCAAGCAGCCTCTGTGCGCAGGCCTGGTTTCACTTGGAGAAATGGAGAATTCGAGAAGCCTACAATGCCTTAGCGTCCGGTCTCTGTAATCGACTCCTTTCTTCCTTACTGTCTGCAGGAAAATCCGCAAGCTGCTTTCCTCCTCTGAAGCCAAGCGAGCCGCCAGACGCCCTTACAAGCCTATTATCCTCCGGCCCATCCAGGCAGTGCAGCTACGCCAGCCCATGAATGATGAACCCATAATCATTGAGGATTAACACACGCCGAGCAGCTCTCCGGATGACGGTGGATCTGCCTGAAAGAATCTCTTCTCCAATATATACTTGAGTTTCTATGGCTACAGCATTGAACTAACTGTTGAAGAGAGGGAACTTTTGAGGAACTGTTTTGCATCTTTTAAACCCTTAAAAGGAACTCAGCTCTGCTCTGAGCCTCTGACCACAGACTGCTCTCTCTCTCGCGCGCGCTCTCTCCTTCTCTCTCCTTTCTTTTTTTTCCTTTTTTTTTTTTTAATTTTTGGTAGCTTCTTTTCCCCTTTGCTTCTACTCCTTTTGTAGAGACAGGGGGAGGGAAAGTAAGTTTAACTTATTAAGAGAATGTGGACTAGTACTTTTTAGCTTTGTTTCCTCTTCCAATGTACGAAGAGCTAGAACCTTTCATTTTGTGACTGAGCTCTCGTTGCGAAGCCGTTTTTATGAGGCTGTGTTGTAAGATTTTTCTTTTTTTTTTTTTTAATTTTGTGGACGGTGCCATTTTTTATTTCATTTCTATTATTTCTTTTGTAGATAAATTTCCAACCTTTAAGTGATATTTGGAAATAGGAGCTGAAAGCCAGCCCCAGGTTCAGCCAGTTTTCTTTGGTCCTGTCCCTTATGTTTTTTGGATCATTTTGCACAGCCAGTTGTGCTCGTGCACAAGACAGAAACAACTCAGGCTGAGAAAGGAGTGAGCTAAGAACTGAAGAACCTTGCAGAACATTACACTAACATTGTATGCAGTGGAGGCCAGGCTACCAGAATTAGGTGTCCTTACTCTAGTCGATCCCTGGGAGATCTGGCCCGTGGCATTTCTCCCAGTAACCAGCAGTTTGCGTGCTGCCTTCTCTCTGACATCTGGAATCCTACGTGCTGTTATACCACCAAGACCCAGCAGTAGGCCCAGCAGTCCAGCAAGTGTAATGAATTGCTTTGCTCTGGCTCCAAGAGTCAAGTACACCAATGCCCAGGGACATTTTGCTTAGAACTCTGAACCTGTTTGTGCATCAGTGTTTTTGGACACATCTCTCCCAGGATGAGACCTGGTTTCTCTTTAATTGCGTTACTGTATGTTTCCCATTTTGAAGGGAATTTAAATTACAGCTGGGTTTTCATTTGAACACGTTGTGTCTGAAATTAAGTGGTTTCCCCCCCCCCCCCTTGACATTTCTTGTGTTTGAGGTTTCTTGCATCTCTTGAACTTCTTATGTATTTGCAAGTCTGTATAATTTCTTTTTCATATGTCTTCTCATTGCAGTGCATTTGCTGAATGCCCTGCTCTGTTTTGAAAGGATGTAAACTATCATTTGCAACTTGTGCTGATCTGTACATGTACCTGCCTCAAGCAGACACAGCATGTAATAACCCCCAAGTCATTCCATATGTGTCAGCGGTGAGATGAGCCAAAGTTGTATTTGGGTTATCACAGTCCAACCGTGATTCTGTGCAACTCTGCTAACCCACCGGGTTAGGCGGAAAGGAATCCCCACAAAATGAAAACAATTCAGTTAACTTTACTTAATAAACCTGGAAAGTGAGCTTTTGTGAAACATCTGCTTTTTGTCTCTTCTGAAATAGCTGCCAAGACCCTCACTCAGGGTGCTGCCTCCCTGGCACGCACACCTCGTGCATGCTCCTTCCTTCCCATCCCGGAGCTGTCATCGGCTCTCCAGTGTTTGCATAACTCTGGCACGTCCCTCTGCTGCCTTTGCGCTGTGCAGGGCAAGAGTCACTCGTGCTTTGATTCCTCTCGTATGCAGTTTAGACATTTCTAGCACTTAAATCTGTGACTTCCCTCCTCCTTCCTTTTAAACGCGGCAGCAGATGCGGCGCTGGAGCTCTCAATGGGCCTTTTGTCCCTGGTGGCTCATGCGTCTCGCTGATCAGGGGCATGACTCTGGCATGTGGCAGAGTGAGATCCCTGGGGGTTGGCGACCAAACCCACTGACATTTGAAGTACTTCTTCATTTCTACGTTCGCTCCTTCCTGGGATAAGCACAGCGGAGTGGTAAGATTTGCTCTGTGAGTAGCTGTGCAGCTGGTCAGATGTTGTCAGTGTATCCCATACTGCTGGTGAC
>JAOXNO010000004.1:4748528-4772309 GCA_028565335.1 Limnodromus scolopaceus
CCAGGATTGCACACTGTAGCTTCAGATGGTGTGACCCGTAGTGCTCAAGAGCTCTCATGCACAGTCCTGGGCAAGCCACAGAGTGGTGCTGGCACCATGTGTGATGCCCAGCCCGGTGTGGGCTCCCAGCAGCCTGTGGTGGGACTCGGTGTGCCCTGGCAAGCGCTTGAAGCAGCTCCATGCACCGGGCAGGCTTGTTTGGGCATCACACTGGCTTCAAAGGCGTGTGGGTGCCTGCACCAAAGAGTGGTGAAAACCACCGAAAATCAGGGATGCACCGGTTGCCATGGTGATGCTAGCTCAGAAGTGGTGCTCTCGGTGCCCTGGGGCTTGCACTGGAGTGGGATGCCACCGTGGCTGCCCAGCGCTTGGGAGCGCAAGGGTGCCGTGCCGGTGGTGGCCGGTGCTTGTGCCTGGGAGCAACTGTGTTTTCCTTGTGCGATGCCCCAGCGTGACACCCGGTGCCCTGGGTTTTGCGCGGTGCCTGTCATGCCAGAGTGTCACCAGCTCTTTAGCATGGCTTTAGCGTGCGGCACAGCTGGGGAGCAGGCGGTGGCTGCAGGGACAGCCGTGCTGGTTGCCACCAGCCTGTGGGGGGAGTGGGGCCGGTCCTGCCAGGGAGGCTGGGGCTGTGCGGGCGGCTCTGTGCTTTGGGCCAGGTTAAACCCTGGGCATTTGCTACTTCTCCATATAAGGCCAGATTCTGCACCCATGGGGGACGGCAGCCAAGCCCCCACCGACCGAGCCAACAGCAGGATTTGGCCCTTCCCTGCCTTTTCTTCCTCCTTTCAAGCCAGCGTGTCCGGCCGGGTTGGAAAGGTGTCGCGGGGAGACCAGCTAAATGTTTACCCTCCCCTCCGGCGTGGTAACGCTGCCAGCACATGGGTATTTATGCCTTGCAATATTTGGCAGCTGCCTGCTGCCAGCCCGCTGCCTGCTGGCTCCCTCAGCCTTGCCCCCAGACGCTGCCAGCCCTCGCCTTCGGCACGGCACGGCTCGAGGTGGCAAGGGAAGGGACGGGACATGGCTTCTGCTCAGCTACCACCCTGCCTGTTTTGGGCAAGGCGTCCTTTGCCTGGCATCAAGAGGGGATGGAGGGCAGGAGCAGGGGGCTCGAAGCAGATGATGCATTGAGCCGAGCAGGGATGGGGTGGGTTCGTGCCTGAGGATGGGCTCCCAGCGGGTTTTCCACATGGAGCCGTGTGCGTGGCAGCCCCGCTGACCCCCCCCCTCCACCCCCTGCCCCAGCCACAAATGCTCTTTCTTTTCTCTTGGACTGGGTTCCCACTGGCCCCTGAGAAACGGCTGCGGGGAGCTCCGGGGCTTATCGCCCGCTTCATGCCTTCCTGCTGCGATAATCGCCCCCGGCCGATAGCAGGGCTGATAGCGCCTGGGCCTCTGATCTCAGGCCAAGGCGAGGGGGGAGGTGGAAGCCAGGGCGCTGTGAGTGCGCCTGAAAACGGCCTGGCTGTGCACAGGGTGCTTAACGGGCAAAGTGGTGCCTTGCCGGGTCCCGGTGGCACACGGCTGGGTTGAGGCTCAGAGATGCCTCTCAGCTGAAGGGCCTCAGGCTGCTGGTGTGCCCCGGCCCCGTGGTACGACATGTGCGGAACAGCCAGGGCGTTTGATGCAGGAGAAGTCCTCGAGCGCTCGGGTCGGGTTAGGCTTTCGCAGGCTGGGTGCATTTTGGGGTGTAGGCATGGCCGTGGTGGTCCCTGAACACCAGTGGGGATGGAAGCGATCCCGAGGGAACCGTGGTCGCCGCTCAGCATCCTAACACTCCCCTCTCTCCCCAGCACGATGGGAAGCCCTTCTGCCACAAGCCCTGCTACGCCACGCTGTTCGGCCCCAAAGGTACGTCCATGCTGCCCCCCTGCCTGTGCGGCCATGGCCAGGGCTGCAGGAGGGGGCAGGTCCCCCCGTCCCCACTGGCAGGGAGCCGTGGCCCCGAAAGCACACCCCAGGAGCCAGGCTGGCATGGGCTGAGCATCAAGCCAGGGCTTTGCAGTCCCAACCCTGCTGCCCCCTTGTGCAGAGGGAGAGGAGAGCTGCTGGAGGGAGGGATCTGTCCTGACAGCTGTCTTTTTTTTTTTTTTTTTTAATATTTCAAAAACAAATTCTCATTCAACCATTCAGACAGAAGGTGGAGTCACTCTCCTATCCCAGACGTGGCTGGAGAAAGCCTGAGTCAGGAGAAAGCAAGCCGGGGCTGAAGTGCAGCGGTGTCTGCGGTGGCTCTGTGGCTCACTGGGGCTGGGGGAGGTGGGACAGGGGGTGGGAGGAGGATGGAGACCCTGAGGGCTCCCAGGCCACTGCAACCTCTCTCTGCCCCACTGCAGGGGTGAACATTGGTGGTGCCGGGTCCTACATCTATGACAAGCCGCAGATCGAGGGGCAGACCGCTCCGGGACCCATCGAGCACCCGGTGAAGGTGGAAGAGAGGAAGGTGAATGCTGCACCTCCCAAGGGACCCAGCAAAGGTGAGGGGCAGGGCAGGATGGGCAGCCTGGCCCTCTCCCATGGCGTTCAGCTGGTCCACAGCCACCGCGTTTGGTGATGGTGTGGAGTGCAGGGTGTGTATGGGATCCTCCACGCTCATGTGTCCTGACTGAGATGTCCCTCCTCTTCCCATGCCCTTCCAGCCTCCAGTGTCACCACCTTCACCGGGGAGCCCAACATGTGCCCGCGCTGTGGCAAGAGAGTCTATTTTGGTAAGGTGGCGAGTGGGCAGTAGATTCATGCCCTGGGGTGGCATGGCCCCACAGTGCTGGGGCTCCATGCAGGACCCCTGGGGCATGCAGAGGGGCTGGGAGGGGGGTTTTGCTCAGAGGTGGGGCTGGGGGCACAGAAGGATGTGCCTGAGGAGCCTGCAGGGATGGGTCCTCTTGGAGGAGCTCCTGGGTGCAGGGCTTCATGTGCATCCTGTCTCCTGCTGTCACATCCCAGGTAGGTGGCGTGGGCTTAATAGCTGTCCTCAGCCAACCTGTCAGTTGTGGGGCAGCAGAGGGGTGGGAGAGACACGGGAGGCTGGGGTGCACAGGGCTGTCTCAGGATTTTGCATGCAGAGGTGATGTCCCCATGGGACCTGCTCCCCCTTTGCATGTGTGCAAGGGGAAAGGCATGACTTTCTCTCCTCCTCCTTCCTCTAGCTGAGAAGGTGACTTCGCTGGGGAAGGACTGGCACCGTCCCTGCCTACGCTGCGAGCGCTGCAGCAAGACGCTGACCCCGGGGGGGCACGCCGAGGTAAGGATGTCCCTGCCCCGAAAGCCCCAGGCGGTGTGCATGGGGGATGCTGGCATGGCATCTCCTGGCTGAGCTGCGTCACGTCACACCAGCGTGGCAGCCCCTGCCTTTGCAAGAGGGCAGGGCACGGCTGGCAGGAGCACCCCTCCTGCAGCCCAGAGGTGCTGGGGTGCAGCTCTCTGCAGGGGTTGAGCAGAGTGGGAGGGGTGCCCAGCCAGGGGGGATGTGTCCTGGGGACTGGCCTTTGCCCGCCCCAGGTGACCTGCTTCTCTCTCTGCCCCACACAGCACGACGGACAGCCGTACTGCCACAAGCCCTGCTATGGGATCCTCTTTGGGCCCAAGGGTGAGTGCCTGGGGGTGCGTGGGGTGGGGAGCTGGTCCAGGGGCATGTGCCCCACCTGGGCTACTGCTCTCAATGCTTATGCCACTGCCCAGAGGGCACATCTCCCTGGACCGTGCCACCTTCTCGCACGGGTCCTCAACCTCCTGCATCTCCCCCTGTACAGGCGTCAACACCGGAGCTGTGGGGAGCTACATCTATGACAAAGACCCTGAGGCGAAGAACCAGCCCTAGATGGAGTCCCCCTGCCCGGCCGCCTGCTCTCTGCCCCCGTACTAACCTCCTGCTCACAGCCAGAGCAGACCCTTGCCAGGCTGGCCACGGACCTGTGCTCTCTCTGCTGTCTCTACTCTGGGCAGGACAGCCCTGCCCCCCGGGTTATATATCATAGTCTCTAATATAAGCTTCAGTGTTTAAAAGCAAAGGTAGAAGGTATCTCTGGTGGTTCCCAATGTGCTCTGCCCTTCCCAGCCCTCCCACCAGCCCCCCGACTGTGAGAGGCAGCAGAGCGGCTGTGGGAATGTCACCATGTGCAGGGGATGACAGGTTGCACCCATGGGGCTGAAAGTAGGGTGAAGGTGGTGGCAGGAGTCCCACCATGGGAGTGGGAGGGTGCTGCCCCCTGCACTGAGGGTGACGGAGCCAGGGGTTGGGGATGGGGGCTGGTGATCAGAGCAGCCACCCCTGTTCTTCACCAGTGCAGCTGTGGCATGTGTCACCTGAGGGCTCTAGCCCATCTGGCAGCACTGCCCTTCTCCTGGCCCTTCCTAGGCTCCATGCCACGGCTCTCGCTCTCCCCAGGGCCTGCCGCTGACCCCAGACGCCGTTGGGGTTGCAGGGTCTGGCACCTCCCTGCATCGCCATCCTTGCACCCCCAGGGCATCTCTGTACATGTACCCGGGCAGGAGCCCAAACCTCTCTGCTGGCTGGTTTGGGTTGGTGCCCCCCACCCAGCCTGTTCCCCCACGGCAGCAGAGCCTGTGCTGGGTGGCACCTGGTGGCCGCAGCCCTGGGGGAGTGGGCTGCTCCCCGCCTCTGGAGGGCAGAGCACATTGGGCTGGTGGCTCGGTGGCGGGACGCCCGCCTGCTTCCCAGAGCCGGAGGTTTCTCGTTGTTGTTGTTTATTTATAAGCAGTTGTAAATGTGCCCCTTGCTTTGGAGAATGACACGTGCCTCCCCCTCTGCCCTCCACCCCAGTCTCACCCGT
Source organism: Limnodromus scolopaceus (assembly GCA_028565335.1). Taxonomy (NCBI): domain Eukaryota; kingdom Metazoa; phylum Chordata; class Aves; order Charadriiformes; family Scolopacidae; genus Limnodromus; species Limnodromus scolopaceus. The sequence continues at coordinate 4,753,322 of JAOXNO010000004.1, forward strand.
CCCCCCTGTGCACGCCCGGCCCCGCTGCTGCTCAGGCGGCCGTGGAGGGACCTGGTGGAAGGGACACCCGGGGCGGCGAGCCCTGGGGTGCCAGCACCCCGCTCTCTCCAGGCTCCCTGTGCCGCCACGGGGCTGACTTTTGTTATTTGCTGACAATAAAGGTTTTGAGAGATGCGTTGTGTGGCTCAGCTCTGGGCGGAGGCGGGGGAAGCTGTGTGCGCTGTGCAGCATCCCTCCGGTGCTGGGACAGTGTGGGGACCCTGCCGCTATGGTCCTGCCCCAGCTGGTTCCTCCTGGGGCAAGACAGAGCAGCCTTAGCCCCAGCCGAGCCCAAGCTGCCCAGGCCAGAGCTGCTCTTGGCGCAGCACAAGCCATGGCCACTTTATCGGCTGTGAGCAGGATGGGCTTATAGCAGGCTGTGCTGACCCTGCGGGTGGGATGGGATGGGATGGGATCTTATCTTCCCTGGCTTTGCAAGGTGAAAAACTAACAGAGGGGTGTAATGCAGCAGGGGACACTGTCCCCCCCAGCCTGGGCTTGCTGAGCAGGCGCGGTGCCTGAGTGGGGCTGCTGGTGGGAAAGCCCAGCCTGGCAGCAGAGGGGCGGGAATGTAGCTTGGGGGCACAGGCCACTTCTCCTCCACCCGCTTCCCCAACCCCTGGGAGCTGCCATGTCCCCTGCCAGATGCCAGAGCCCCGCTGCCAGGCCTGGTTTTAGACATCCAGCTATTCCCCCTAGGAGCTCGGCGTCTGGAAAGCAAGGCATGGAGGCTGGGGCTGCCAAGGCAAACACCAGCTCTGGGAACAGCCACTCCAGCTTGTCCCCTCCTGTGGGTTCTTTCAAGAGCCCTGTTGGGCTGCCTGCTGGCTGTGACCCTTCCGGGGACATAGGCACCCCGCCATCCCTGTTTGCTGGGGAAAACATGGATCTGGTGGCCCCTGCAATGTTTTGCATCCTTGGAGCAGCCTCAGCCCCGGAGTTGTTCCATCACTGTGCCGAAGAGGGGTGGGTGGTCACATCCCTTGTCCTTGTCCTTCCCTGGGCATGGCTAGGGAACGCCGTGGGCACTGCAGGACAGGGGTGCTGGCACTGCCCGTGCACTGTGCCTGCGGGGAGCATTTGGCCCCGGGCTCAGGCAGCTGGCAGAGCGCTGGGTGCGGGAACCGCTGCTTTTCCCTCTCCCGGCAGCGATCCCAGGGGCACACAGCCTTTTCCCAGGCACGGAGGGCTCGGCAACGCAGTTCCTGGGCCGGGAAACGGGTTGTGTATGTGTTCGTGTTTTGGTGGGGTTTCTATAGAGACTTGACCCCTCCGATGCTTTAGGGGACAAGGCTGCTGCGGGAGTCAGAGCAGTGTCACCCTGCCGGCTCCTCCCCTGACCCGCAGCTGAGAGCTGGGCCCTCGCAGCCAAACTTCGCCAAGTTTGCCCCGTGTAGCAGCAGCGGTGCTGGGGTGGGGGGGTCCCCATTGCCCATCTGGGATCTGGCACAGTTGCCAGCGCAGCCCTTGGCGCAAATCCAGCTCTCACGGCAACCCTTACTTCTCATCATTAATTAATAAGCTTAATACGCCAGCTTTTTTTCTAGCCTGTAGCAATCCCCTGCAGCAGGGAGTTTCCCAGAGGGTCTGCCCGGGCTGATTTTCCTCCCTACCACCCTGCCTGCAACTCAGAGGTGGTGGTGGTGGTGGTGGTGGTGTCACCCTCCCCAGCCCCCACCTGGCCCCTCGCTGTGCACCCAGCCCAGCCCAGCAGCCCTGACAGCATCCTCGCTGTGGGCACTCGATGAGGGACCAAGCAGCAGGCTCCCCCCCCCAGTGCCTCCGGGTGGGATGCTCGCTGCAGGGGGCCCTCACCTGAGACTCAGAGCGTGACGGGATGGGAAGGAGCTGATGCAGGGCTGCTGGTGGCTATTTAACCCAGTGGTCTTGAGGTAAGAAGGAAGGCATTTTCGCAGTAGCAGGTGGTGGGAGGGGATGCACTGATGGCTAGTACTTGGGTTAGTTCTGAATGCGAAGGGATATGGGGCAGGCAGGGAAGGTATAGCATCCTGGCTGCTGCCTGCTCCCAGGCAGCTGCCATCAAACACAAGATTCTATTTTGGTCTGGGGCTGGATTTTTTTTTTTCCCCTCCTTTCTTTTTTTGCTTACATTTTCTTTTCCCCATGAGAGTTGCATCAGGGGAATGCAATGAAAATAAAAATAGACAAAATCTAGCTCTGCTGCGCAAGGGGATACTGGGGAGCCTGCATCCATCACAGCTTCCTGCTACCCCAAAAGGGACAACCCGGCTGCTCAAGGTCCAGGTGGGTGATGTCTCTTCACTGTCCCCTCATCCTGATGGGGTGAGGTGGGCTGGGCATTCCTCCTGCCAGAAGGTGGCCCCCAGGTACAGCGGCTGCCCCCAGGGTGGATGTTAAGACCAGGAAGCTGAAGGATGTAGCAGAGCTTTGGGATTCCACATGGGGTTATCTCTGTGTGTGTACTGAAGTGTTGGGGCTGTCCCTGCACTGCCAGGTTGGTGTGGGGACTGTGGCACCAACACAGCAGAGTGGCATTTTGCTTGAGCAGAGAAGGCCTCTAATCCTTGATGCATTTTTGTATTTATTTTTGGGAGGCCTATGTGAGCTGAAAATGCTCCTTTACTTGAGGCTTGGAAAACATCCTTTCCCTTGGGGATGTCAAATATTTTATTTTTTTTCAGCTCAGATCTTCTAGTGGGATAAAAAAGTTGGAAGCCTCTGGTGATTACAGACATGCTCTCCAGGGTACGGAAGAAAACAAGAGAACAAAGTGGATGCAGCTTTGCTTGGAATTCCCCCAAGCCCTGTGAACTTGTCCTGGGCAATTACCCTTGCTGGCTCCCAGCTTTCCTGGGAGCCAGCTGAGCTCAGCAGGGAGCTGTGCCTTGCAGCTCCTCGCTAGGTGCAGGGCAGGGATCCCACCAGCTACCATGACAGTGGGATCAACCTGTTATCAGGGCAGTTCTGGTGATGGGTACCAGCTCGGGTATCCCCAAGCTGTGGGAGAAGCAGGATTGTCACCTAGTGGTGTTTCTCAACAGAAGAGTGAGGGCGCCTGTGCCACCAGAAATGGGGTTATGTCGCCTGTGCTGTCATTAGTGACACAGAAGAGGGACTGGTGAGTGTTCAAAGGCTGGTCCCAGAGGGGCACAGCAGGCTGCAGACATGGAAAACACCGGGGAGGGACTTGATGGGGGTAGGAATGACGAGGGCAGCCCTGTGCTACAACATCTGAGACAGTCCGTGCAGGGAAGGGAGATGCAACGATTGAGGTGCGGAGGGGCTCCCGAAATGCAGGAAGATGGCAGGACAACATGGCTGTGGCTCCAGGACAGCATGACTGTGGCTCCAGCACAGCTCTGACCTGACAGGGGTTGGAGCAGCACAGCTGGGCAGCGAAGCAAGACACATTTAAAGCATTTGCTGGGAAGTCAATAAGCAGGACCCAAAAGGGATGAAGGGCTGGAAGATGTGATTTAAGGTGGGATATTAAAAGCGACCCAGTAAGCGCAGCTTGCTTCCACAAGGGCCAAGAACCGACTGCTTCAATACTCCCTGAAGTCAATGGCGTGGCTTTCACTGGCTCAGTCAGGCTTTGGCTCGGCCCCAGGGGAGGTTAAAGTACTGGGTATAAATACTGGAGAGGGTGTAGGAGAGCAGGCAGGGATGATGGAGGAGGAATGGCATGAAACCAAGCAGAGGAGGATTTGGGCTGTAAATCCCCCCGCCAGTGCAGTGCACTGGGCTGTCGCACAGTGAGAGCTGCTGTTGCAGACTCTGGCCATGGCACTGGGGAGGGAGGTGCTGGCTCTGTCCCTCAGTGACTCCCTGTCTTCTTGCTGCCTGGGAATTTCCCCCCAGGATGTAGGCTGGGGTCTGCAGCAGCCTTTATATCACCAGGTGGGGTGAGCAGCCAGGGGACTGCCCTGGGAGCACAGGGGGGGCTCCTGGGATGCCCTGGGGCTGCTTGCAGGGGAGGAATACCTGTGCTGGTGGGATGGAGGTGTGCACACTGCTAACGGGTGTGCAAACCTGCGGCTCCTCCTCTTGCTCTCATCTCTTTTGCTCTGTCTTGACTCTCCGTCTTGCTTGGGTAAGGCACAGCAGAGCAGCTACATCCCTCTCCCCTCCCTGAGCTGCCACCATGGCATGGCCACACCGGGCAGCGTGCTGATGGAGAGAGCAAACACCTCTGCACCCCTTCCCCTTGGCCTTGCCTCCAGTGAATCTTTAACCAGGAAAAAAAGGTGTGGTGTCAACAGCCTGGACCCAGCCCGGGGCAAGTGGCGCTGCCTGGCGAGTGCCCCACGCCAGGGCAGGGCTGGGGAGGTGGTCCCTGGCACTGGACCCTGTGAGCAGCCCCTGAGCGGTGCCCACGCTCCCCGCCAGCCCCCAGCACGGATGTGCATCTCCCCGGCAGGCAGAGGAGATGCCTCATGAGTGCTGGGTGGCTTCCCAAAGCAGCGGGCGTTGCTTCCTCGACGATCCTGGCTGGATTCGTTAGCCACAACAGAAACAGCCGGGGCCGTGCCAGGAAAATGCACCAAACCCTCCCCCGTCAGGACTTAGCCAGGAGGTTTCCTTGGGATGCCACTAATGGAAAGCTTGCAGGAAAGAGCAGATGGTAGTGGAGACTTTGGCCAGACCGTACGCAGGGAGACGGAGGGAACGGTGCCTGGATGAAATCAGAGGAGATTTTTTTCCATGTAGCTGGGATTTGGAGGGGTTGGAGCGGCGGGTGAGGGCTACCGCGCTCTTCTGTCCCACGGATGGAAATCCCAGATGCCGCCCCAGTGTGGCCCTGCACAGGCAGAGCCCCACGCTGTGCTGGCAGCGGGGCTCACCCCGTCCCCGCCGAGTCCCTGTGCCGTGTGGCAGTGCCTGGCCGGGCCAGGAGCTGGCCCTGGGGCTCCCGTGTTTGTTATTGCTCACGCGGTGTAATATTAACCGCGTGATAATCGTTCACGCCCTGGCTTTTGAGGCTGAGGGCTGACCCGACAAGTGGCTGCTGTGGGCAGCCAGCTGCCTTAACCGGGCTGGAAACGTTTTTACAGCTTCTGCTAGAGACAGCCGTGTGGTCGCCCATCGTCCCACGGTGGGATGGACCCTGCCCCGCGTCCGGGAGGGCAGTGAGCACGGCCTGTGGCATGGCAGCGAGCGTGTTTCACAGGCTCAAACCATTTGGGGCTTTACAGCACTGGTGGCAGCGTGCTGGTGGGTGTGCTGGGCTCCCCTGCTGGCATCCCCCCGGGTGGCCCTTTCTTAGCCCTTTCCCCAAGCCCCCCCGCTCCCTCGCTGCCTTTCCCGCTGCCGTCCTGTTCCCAATTACTCCCGGCCGTCGGCCGCCTGTCAGCTTTATGAAGACGTACCCCAGAGTTTTTTTCCTGAGGGTGTAATTTGCCCTGACAGCCGCCTTCGTGCTGTTGTTTTTCCCGGCCGGCCGGTAATGGGATTAGCCGCCTGCAAATCCGGAGGTGATGGAAGGCGAGGGGGTGGAGGGGGGCGCGCCGGCCCCCCAGCGCCGGGTACCCTGTGCCGCTTCACAGCGCCTGCATCTGGCGGGCCTTTTGATGGGATCACATGCCTGGCAGCTCCCCCCAGCCTCTGCCAGGCTTCTTTTTAAGCCACCCTGTAATTTTCTTGTCAAATTAGAGTCTCATGCTGAGCTGGGCAGGGCATATTTTACAACAAATCATCTTGGCTGAGCAGGCTCTTGACTCGCACAAGCGCGGGCTGAAGTATGGCTGGGGAGGGAGACAACTGCAGGACTTGCAGTTGTGCCAGTGCGGGGAAAACGCTGGACTGGGGTGCCACCAGCCCCCCGGGTTGTGCCTTCATCAGTGCATCATCCTCTCGCTGTGCAAGTGTGCTGGGGGACCATGCCATGAGAAGCGCGGGAGCCCCTGCGCTGCTACAGTGAGAGGGGGCAGGAGGGGAGCTGGGAGCTGCTGCCCTGGCAGATGGGATGCTTTGCTACATGGAAATAGCTGTTTTTTCTTGCTGTGTTAGCAAAACAAACCCAAATCGGCTTATGTTACCCGCCCTGCCAGCTAAACTGCTGGTGACTTTTCCAGTCATTACTTGGATAATTACCAGGGGCCAAGATGCTCGAGGGGGATATTCGGGCAGGCAGCGTGTGCCCACAGCTCCGGCATGCCCAGGAACTCTCGCCTGGAAACCCTGCCCCAACAGCTTGGGAAACACCTGGGGTGACCCTTGGGGGGCCGTGAGGACCTTGCACTGAATACGCTGCAGACGGACCTGGGGAAGGTGGTGCTGGCTCTCGCCGGTGCTCACGAAGGGACCAGGGAGGGGACCCTGGCCATAACAACGCCACCCAAACAAACAAACGGGATAGCCCAGGTCTTTCTGAGGACCCTTGCTACGTCATCATCGAGGAGTGCTGACGCCTGATGCTCTGGGATGGAGCCTCACCCACAGATTCCTATCAGAGGGCACAGACAGCCAAGGCGTGCTCTGCTCTAATGGGTAAATTAGCTGGAACACGGTCTCCAGATAAGATAACGCTGTGGTTTGCTGAGGAGGCTGTTCTCCCATGGCGTTGGCTGGATTGTTTCCCTGGCAGGCTATGAACCTTGTTTTGAAGTGGTGCTCAGGCTGGGATCTGGCTTCGCTGAAGACACTGCCCCTGCCCCTCTCCTGCTGCTCCCTGGAGCCGTCTCTGCCCAGCACCAGGGCTTGCCCGCTGGCTTGCCCGTCTGGCCATGGTGCCATGGGCAGCGTCCTGCTGCAGAGGGATGAGCTGGCCCCTGCTCAATGCCACGCCGAAACACCTTGCGTACAGTCGTGGCATGGTTTTGATTCCCGGGGGGACCCTGGGTGGCAGAAGGAGTGATTTCTCCAAAAGCTGGGCTGCTGCTGCATTTCCAGCCAGCTCCCTCCAGCCAGGCCGGCAAGGGCTCGCTTTATTACCCCACCACGGCGCTCTGATGGGTTTCACACAGCGGCATTAGGAGTGTTTATGGACTTGCTCCCTGTAAAATGAGCAAGAGGCTGCATCCCGCAGGCTCCTGAGGCGATGCTGTGCTCCGGGAGCACCTGCAGCCCTTCCTCCCTCCTTGCCAGGGACTCCCCACGGCACGGCTTTGCTGTGCTGCCCGGCTGCCCTATGTGCCCACTGACCGATGGGGTGAGAGCAGGGCGGTGGCAATGAGCAGGATGCATGCCCAGCCCTGGCGGGGCGTAGAAACTGGGGGCTACTGACCCATGGAAACCTTCACCCTGATATTGGCTGGCCGTAATTCCTGTAGGCTTTCATGGCGCACCACGTGTTAGCACCAGGCTTCGGCTCACCCCTTCGTGAAGCAGCCAGGGGGTAGCCCAAGGTGTGAGCATCCCCACAGCAGGGCTGGCCAGGCTAAACCAGGGGGGCTAGAGGGGCGGCTGTGAGAGCTGCCACCAGTGTCGTGCCTGCTCTGTGGTATGGACAGTCTCCATCCAGTAAGTGCATGGGAAACCGAGGGGAGGGGGCGGCTGGGCTCTGCTTCAGCTGGGTTGGTCGGTGTGCGGTGCCATGTGGGGGCACAGGCTTCCCTGGCTGGGACAGGAGCATTCCTGCTGCGGGCTGAGTGGTCTGTGGGGACTGGCCGTGGGGCTGGGCCAGCTGGAGGAGACCTGAGAGAGGACAGTTTTCAGCTGCCCGCCGGCACAAAACCTGCCTTAAAAGGGAGCACAGCTAAAGACTGGCTGTCCTAGCTGGGCAGTGGCCTCAAAGCAGCCTGGCACCATGTGGGAGGGGAAGCAGGGCCCCCAGAGAAGGGAGAGGACATGCCCTGTCCCCCACATTTTATCAGGGTGCCAGCTGCACCCCAGAGGGGGTCCTGACCTGGGCAATGCAGCCAGGTGCTCGTGGGGCGCTGGGGCTTGGTGCAGGGGGATGTGGTGTGGCTGCAACACAGTGCTTGCGTGTGTGGGGTGCCTCAGGGTGGGACGGGCTGGGAGGAGACAAGGTGGAGGCAGCAGTCCTAGCATGGCACCTCTCCTCCCATGCTGTAAAACACTGTCTCGGTGTGACTCACAATTTATGGGGCAGCGGGCTTCCCAGTGATGTCCCTGCCAGCGCAGGATGCTGACCACCCTGCTGAGCCCAGTGGTGCCCTTGCAGCAGTGTGCTGGAGGTGCTCCCCACCCTGCGGTGGGGCTGCCAGCAGGTGGGGTGACCCCGGGACCAAGGGCAGCAGTGGGGAGCATCAATGGGATGAGGGCTCCTGCTGGGAGGGGAGGCTGGAGCCAGTCTCAGTCATAAAGCAATCCCAGTTGAACCATGAATCGTGCCTCCAGGCACAGCTCGGCGCCTCCTGCACCCATGAGTGGGCTCTGATGTCAACAGGGCCCTGTTCGTGCCCGTGGGAGGGTGAGGCGTGCCCTGCATTTCGGGAGGCAGACGCTAGGCGTCTTGGTGCTGGGTTTCACAAGCCCTCATGACCTTTGCAGCACAGCAACGTGCCCTGGGGAAGATTGTTTCATACAAAACAGACCTTTGGATAGGCTTTTCATTTCCTTCTCAGCCAAGCACAAAGGAACAGCAAGTCCTCGCTTCTAATAAAATGACAACAGTCAGCAGTGCAGATGGGCTGGCTCTTTGGGGGTGAGCGGAGCCATGTCCCACACCCACACCATTCCTGAGGTCCTGCAAGAGGGGGGTTACAGTCCTACATCTTCCTCCTGCTTCACCTCATACCCCAGACTTTCCCCACGGGCAGGAGATGCTGCCGGAGGGTCGACTTTTATAACCCTTTGGGAGACACAGATCTGTGCTCAGAGGGGGTGAGCCCTGGTGGCCAGCACCCCACGACTCCATCTGGGAGCGTGGTGAACTGACAGATGCCAATCACACCTCCAGCCCCACTCACAGCGGGGCTCTCGGCCGCCCGCACAGCTCGAGCGTGGGCAGGGAGCCGGCAGGGACTCGGGGCGCAGAGTGTGGGGTGTGCAGAGGGTGTGAGGGGGAGCGGGGGTAAGGGGTGTAAGGGTGCAAAGGGTGTAGGGGTGCAAAGGGTGTAGGGCTGCAGGATGCAAAGGGCGCGGGGCTGCAGGTGGAGGCACTGGTGGAGGGTGCAGGGGGTGTCGGGCTGCAAGGGGTGCGGGATGGAAGGGATGCGGGATGGAAGGGGTGCGGGGCCGCGCCCTGGGAGCCCCCTGCAGGGCTGTGCCCCGGGCGGCTGCCTCCAGCTGCGGGCGGGGCCGCACATCTGGGCGGGGCGGGGCGGGGCGGGCGGGCAGTGACTCCGGCGGGGCCGGCGCGGAGCATCCCACAGCCGGAGCCAGCGGCGAGCCGAGCCCACCGCCAGCATGCCCAAGTGCCCCCGCTGCCAGAAGGAGGTCTACTTCGGTAAGGGCTTCCTGCTCCCTCCCCGGGCCGCCTCCACCCCGCCGGGGCCGCAGGGGTGCCGGGCTGCTTAAGCCGGGGTGCCCCGATGCTGCACCCCGCCAGGCTTCGGGTCCCCGGGGGCACCCCGCCAGGCTTCGGGTCCCCGGGGGCACCCCGGCGCTGCGGGTCCCCGGGGCACCCTGATGCTTACAGGTCCCTGTGCGCCCCAGTGCCGCGGGTCCAGGGCGTCCCAGTGTTGTGCGCCCCAGCACTGCAAATTCTTGGGGTTCCCCGAAGCTGCGCACCTGTGGGTGCCCCCGGGTGGGTGGCCCTATAAATCCACCCAAGGAAAGGGTGCCTTGCTGCACAGTGAGGGGTGTAGTGGTGACCCCCAGCCTGCAGGCAGGGCCACAGCATGGCGCGGGAGCACAGCCCTATTTCCTTCCCACGTCACCCGCAGCCCCATGTCAGTTTGGAGCTCAAAGGCCCAGGCAGTGTAGCTTGCTGCTCTGAAAGCCTGAGCGGGCAAGCAAGTACCTTCCCAAGGGTAAATCCTGCCCTCAGGCACGTTCCTGGGTCAGTGGGTTGCCCGCATGTTGTCCTGCGTGGTTTAGCACAGTGGGATCACAGCCGTGGGGTGTTATTTTCAATCCACCATTGCAGGCTAGGCGTGAGCCTTGTTGGGCTGCTGGCTGGGTTTCAGGCAGGTGTCCTCCCCCCAAACCCAGGGCCCCAGAGCTCAAGGTTCTTGCACATTCTGGTGCCGTGGTCCCGCTGTCCTCCCCGGCGATATTTGGGGGGTTTGAGCCTCTAGCCCTGCTGGTATCAGCTGCACTTCCCTGATTTAGCTGAAATGGAGGGTGTTTGCTGGGAGCAGCTTATAAGCACCCCCTGCTTTTTAATGTACTAGAGATGAGGGATCTGGGACCTGAGTGCTGGCACTAACTTCTGCTCTTTCTGCCTTATTTCTGCTCTGCTTGTGTGTGTGCCCCAACTTCTGCTTCGGCTCTGCCAAGGAAATCGGCTGCTCTCCCTGCCAAAGAGCCATGTCTGTTCGTTAGTGATGCCCGCCGTGGGGAGGTGTGCTGGGTCTGGAGTGGGTGCTGCCTGGAGGGCTGCTGGGGACATGGCTCCTGCGGTTGGGGAGCATCTCCACCTAAACTTGAACTCCCTGCTTGCAGCCAGGCTTTGAGGTGGGGGTTTGGCACAATACAGTTTGTGGCTCCCTTCTGCAACCAATGGTCCTGGGGCACCTCATTTACCCACGTGGCTTGATACCAAGAGCTACCAAGGTCCTGGTGTCAGTGTCTGCCTTTCCCATGTCCCTGTGGATCTGCTTTGATCCCAGTCGGGGTGAGCTGGGTCTGCCATGCCTACAGGTGCAGCTGTGGAGGACAGGGCCGTTTGACCAAGGAGGGGTTTTGGCCCCCGCGCTTATCAGGCTGCTCTTACGAAACCATCCTGTATTGATGCAGAGGCTGAGGAGGGTTCAAAAGTGGCTGGAGGACTGAGGTCACTGCCTGATTTCTGTGCTTGGAGATAAGGAGTGCAGGCAGAGGAAGCTCTGCTCCAGTGCACCCTGGAGCTCTCAGAGCCTGGTGGTCCTGCTCCAGCATTCCTTGGGCTTCTTTTGGCCAAATCATGTCTGTAGAGAGCAAGCGTGAGGAGGAGATGATGCCGAGAGGACTGGGGACGGGGTTTGCAGAGCCACCACCAGCTTTTCAGGGGCATCTCAGCTGAGTGGCCGAGAGCTGGAGGGAGCCCTGCTGCAGCGACCCTCGGCAGAGCTCCTGCCCGAGTGTTGGGGCAAATCCTTGTGTGAGAGGTGGGGAGGTTGAGCTCTTTCCAGAAACCCTGGGATGGGAGGGTCCCACCACAGCCAGGCTTGGGTTCTTGGGGCTGCCCGAGGGGAGGATGCTGCAGCCCCCGCTGGGCTATGGGCACAGGAGGCTCTTTGTGCCGCTTGGGGACAGCAGCGAGGCTGCCTCGTGACATTTGGGCGCTGCCCCCGCTCCCACCTCTGCAGCCGCCGGCTTGTTCCTTGCATAAGCTGTTGTGGACGTATTTGGACTCCAAAGAAGAGGTGCTTCAGGCTGTTGAGGCCCCCCCCGGCGCATGTGCTGTCAGCAGCGGCTCGGTCCCATTGCTCGACCTCCTTTTGCAGGCATAGGGAGAGTTCTCGGACGAGGTTCCTGTGGAAAGTTCTGCTTTATCACTTAATAAATCCCCAGGAACACAGCTGCCAATATGAAGAGCACATGTGTCTGCAGAAAATACCCACCTCCCCCGCTGTGCCGCAATTAAAAGCCACCCTGTTCTCCATAAACATGTCCTGGCCCCAGCAAACAGCACATTGTCCCCTCCGCAGCCACCTGAACCCCAGCCAAGCTCCAGCTCTGCTCTGGTTTGACATGGTGTGTGCAAAATCAGAGCTGTGGCCAGACTGCCGGTGGCTGGAGGGGACTGGTTTGTATTGGGGCAGGGCACGGTGATGGCTTTGCCTCCTGGTCCTTGCCAGCATCCATCCCCCTTTCACCCCTGCAAACTCTAGTGATCGCTTGGGCTCCAGCTGGCTGGGGAGAAATTCATCCTCTTGCAGGCTGGTGTTGGAAGGGGAGAGGTTCCCAAATCTTTGGAAGATGCGTAGAAGTTGGTCCATCTCCATGGATGCAGTAGTGTTCACCCTGGGTGGTTTCGGACCGAGGTGCCTGGATGTGGGCATGATGATGTGCATGCACAGCAAGCATTTGGGTTTGAAACACAGTGGCCTCTGTCCTGGACAAGTACACTTGAGAAAATGCCCCAAAATGTCCTCCCCAGGGTTGGTGGTAGGGAGGCCAACCTGCCAAAACTGACTTGTTGCGCCCGTTCAGTGCCTCAGCTAACCCACCTCCTTTCCATGGCAGCCGAGAAGGTGACTTCTCTGGGGAAGGACTGGCACCGGCCCTGCTTGAGATGCGAGAAGTGTAACAAGACCCTGACATCTGGAGGCCATGCAGAGGTGAGGTTTGCTGCCCAGGAGGTCCCTGTTCCCCGCAGCTAGGGGCTGTAGGAGCGGTGGGAGGGGCAGAGATGGAGCTGAAGGGCTACCGGGGGCAGTCAGGGCTGATGCTCTTTCTCTCTCCCCGCAGCACGATGGCAAGCCGTACTGCAACCACCCCTGCTACGCTGCCTTGTTCGGGCCCAAAGGTAGGGCTGCTGTGGCTGGGGGGCTATGGGAGGGAGGGGAAGGGGGCTCGGGGCTCCTGTCTCTTGGCGAGGGGGCATCCCTCAGTGCGCTCACAGCGATGCTGACCCCGCTCTGTTTTGCTTCCAGGGTTCGGCCGGGGAGGAGCCGAGAGCCACACGTTCAAGTAAACCTCAGGTTGGTGCCTCCCCTCGGAGCTCCCCTTCTGCCTCCGGCTGCACAGGCTGGTGGGGCTGACTCTGTGACTCCCAGCCCTCCTGCCAGGGCTTGGGAGCAACCTCCTGGGCGCCAGCTCCTCCTCTCCGTCAGCCCCAAACGACTGCTAGCACCCCCTTAGCTCTGACACCAAAGGCTTTTGCTTTGTGGCCGGTCGGCAAAGTCAGGGTGTGCCCCGGAGCAATGTTGTCCCTGGGACGTCTCCTCTCCCAGCCCAGCCTGACTTCATCCACCCCTCTCTTCCGTCCCTCTCCAGGTCTGACGGCCAGGGTTCCCAGCACAGCCCGAAGACAGCACCAACGCACCGCGACAGACATGCATTTCTGTTTTTAATTCACTCTCTCTACTAGACTAGCACGTTAAAAGCAATAAGTAACCAAGGCTGGGGCTGGTGTGGAAAGGGGCTCTGCTCCAGATGGAGCACTGCTGGGGTGGGGGCGTTGGGACGCCCCGCCGGATAGGAAATTTGGCCGGTATCGCTGAAGGCCGCCTGGAGAGGAGACCGCACCCTTCCAGCTAAAACCCAGCCCTGCTTTTGGCACCCGGCTCTCGTGGCTGGGCCCACAGTTGTATTCTTAGTCTTTAATAAACCCAGACCGAAAGATGCTTCCCTCATGCAGTGGTTGTGCTCTCTGTAAGGGGAGGTCCCGCGGGACTCTTTTGCAAAGCACTTGCCACTTGCCAAAGGACCCCACGTGGCCTCTGGGTCAAGCTCTACACCGTGTGATGGCTCCGTGTGCTTTTGCTCTTGGGGTGCGCGGGGTCCTGCCCATGGTTGCCCACCCCAGGGGCCTGCCCAAGCCATGTGGGGCAAAAGCAGCCCCCGGGTGCTGTGGGGACCAGGGCTGAGTGCGCCCCAAGGGAGAGGGGTGGTGGGTATCGTACCAGTGCTTGCCCAGAGGCTTGGCCTTCCTGGGCTCAGGGGGAAGGTTATACCCCACCTACAGCCTCGCTGGGTCTGTGCCATGACATTTGCAGAAGAGTAAAGCGTGGTGGCTCCCGCCATGAGCCACCTCTTGTTGCCTGTGGCTGTAACGGGGTTCAAACAGGGGCATGCAGTGCTGCTGGGCAAGGGGCTGAGGCTGCTGACCCACAGTCTCTCCAGTGCCCAACAACCTCCTGGCTTCATCCCGGTCCCTGGCAGTGCCTGCTGGAAAGCCATGCCCATGGGCAGCCCCCAGCTCTTTGCTCCAGGATCTGAGGTGGCAGTTTTCAGCCCTCAGTTGGGGTAGGGAGGAGTGTTGCTGGGAAGCAGTTGACTGTCACATCAGGAAAACCTGGTGTTTGCTGCTTTTGCTCCGAGCAGCCCTAAGGACAGGCCAAGTAAGGAGGAGGTTACCGGCGAGGCAGAGCCAGCCTCCCTCGGTAAGAAAAGCAGAGGTGCAGTATTACAAAGCGAGAGCTGGCTCACAAGTGCTTTGCTCTTTCGTGTTTCAACCTCTTTGTCCCACTGGAAGAACAGAACTGACAGATATAAAAGATGTTGACTTGAGGGATGTTTCTAAAATGGTTTCTTAACCATGTCTTTCCCTAACCTGAACCACCTCATTTACATATTCAGAGATAATTCATAACACACGGGGGTATTTTTGTCTACGGTTTATGCATACATTTCCTTAGAGACTGCTCTGCATCTTACTGTCACGCTGGCCTTACTGGGACTTGGCCAAAACCTTCAGGGGTCAGAGGTGCATGTCTAATGTCAAAATCTTCGGTGTCAAAAGCAGCCTGATCTGATAAGCATCTTAAAACTTCCCGTGTGCCCGGTGCCAAAAGGCTCTGCACCCACCAAGCACACTTCAGTGGGACAAACTCGACCAGCCGGCGCTGTCTCCCCTCCCACCCATTTAACACAACAAATGCAGGCGTCTGTGTCAAAGGCAAACCCCGGCTGTTTCTGTATGGCCACCACCATGTCTTCCAGCCAGACGGGGCTCATAGGGCCCCCTGCTCTCCCACTCCCACCGCTGCCCTCACCAGCAGCCTCCAGGGGATGCCAGCACCCACAGCTCCCAGCCAGCGAGACACAATGCTGCTCTGCACCACTCCTGGCACCCAGCCCGCCCCTGGGGCACTGGGGACATGGTTTTCCTCTGCGAGGTGGGCTTCAAAGCAAACTAGTGATATAATCTCAGCAGCCTTGAGCATGCCAGTAAGATAGCATTTACCCTTAGCATTAAAAATAACAGCAAACACAAGCCTCGTCATCCTCTGGGCTTGCATAAGTGTGTCCAGCTGGGAAAGGGACCCATGAATTGGGCTCCTGGTCTTTCCCAACAAGGCCCTTTACAGGAGCAGCTAACTCCAGGTGCAAGGGGCCAGGTTAGAAGGCATGAGCGGGGAACCAGTGAGAGGTATGGAAAACAAGCCTCTCTGCCTGGGGAGAGGCTGGGGCTGCCCATTCCTCCAGCTGAAAGCCCTTTCTGTGGGCAGTGGCTGCAGCTGGGGCAGGATGCAGTGTTGCTCTTTACCACGTGCTGCCCAGGGATGCTGTTGGCATCCCTGCTCCCAACTGGCAAGGTAGGTGTGGTGGCTGCCCTGGGTGCACGGAGGGAGGCAGACACTGTGCAAAGTCTGTACAGCCTCAGGAAACCTGCAAAGAAGCTAAACCTGACCCCGCAGCTGCCTCACTCTATGCTATGCCTTGGAGGTGTGTGTAAAAACTGGGAGTCCCTCAAGCAAGCTCTGGGCACAAGCCCTTAGGTGTTTATTCCCAAAAAGATCCTTCTGACTGTCCTATTTCTCTAACCGCCCTGCAACAGGCACTCCCACTGAGATGGCGTTTAGGCCCAGGACTTGCTGTCAGGATACTCCCCTCCGAGTGCTGTGCTTCTACGAGTCATGGACTCTGCCTGCTCCAGCCTTGACGCCGTGAGGTTGGGCAGTTCAGGCACGGGCCACATCCACGAGGAGCCTTGGTCGAAGAAAAAAATACGTGATAAATTGATTTTTTAAAAATGGCTTTGGTCTTTGGAGAGGAAGCAGAAACAGCTGTATTGCATTTGGATAGGAAATCCGCGCTCGAGCCAGGCGCTCCTCTCCGAGGTGCAGGGAGGCTCAGCAGCAGCCGGCGTGCCGGGGAGGGAGGCTGTCAACAGACCCAGTATTTTCTCCCTTGAACAGTAAATCTCCATGACCTGGAGCATGAGCTGCACAGACAGGCAGCTCATCTGCGATGCTCTCGGCTCTAGGCCCCGTGGGAGCTGGGAACAGGCAGGGAAGGTCCCTCCCCTCCCATTGCTGCCATGCCCTGGCTGTGCTGCTCCTGCAACAGGGGAAGCTGGCAAGAACAGGATGCTCAGGGCAAATCCCAGCTTTTTTTGGAAGCAGTTGAGGGATGCTGGCTTGCTGTGCCCTACTGGGTGCTCCTGCCACTCTTGAGGCAGAGAGGAGACCCTTTGGAGGTGGCTGGCAGCCACCGTGTCCCTCCTGGCTGCTACCCAACAGCCACGGGGACATCACTGCCATTGCAGATGGGGTCAGGGCACGGCCCCAGCCCCGAGGTGCCCTTCTGGGACAGCAAAAGGTGTTGGGTGATCTCCAGCATGGTGATGCCCAGCACAAAGGTCCCCTGCTTCGATGACCTGAAACACTACTGTTGCTGACCACAGAGGAAGGGGATTGTGCTTCCTCTGCCGTTATTTCGGAAGCTTGGGCTGAGATCAGTGAAGTTTGCGGATTGCGGAGCGATAGTTGCTATAAACAGTTCATCACTGTGACAAAAAAACCACAAACAACATCACCCGTTGCTCTGGCAGCTGGGTGCGGGCGAGCCCCAACACCCCGGGCAGGGAAGCAGAAGAGGTTTTGGCAAGGACAGGAAACAGGACGGGTTCAGAAACTAAACTGCTGCTGTTCCCCGCCCTGGCTCTGCGGCTTTCTGTACAGAAGAAAAAAGGAGAGAGATGCAGAAGGGAGGCTGGGGGGTCCTTTGGCTGATCTATAAGAGGTTGTTGTTTTTGCTTCAGCCCCCGGAGAAGGCAGAGTGCAAACAGGAGGGGTGGGTGTGGGTCACCTGGCCCTGCATCCTCCTCCCAGCACAGATGGGGCAAGCCTTAATCCGAAGCAGGGGACAGATGTGTCCCTGAGCCCACAGCTGGCAAGGAGACGGCTTACTGGAAGCCTTACAGCAGGGTGCTGCCCTCAGCATTGCTCCCTAGGGCTGTCCTTAGCGAAAGCAGGAGCCGCAGCCCAGGGACAGGGCTGTGTCCTGCCGTCGTGCCTGCGGGAGCCAGCTGTAGCTCACATCTGGGCGAGCACGTGCTGGGGAGCTGGGGGGTCTGATTCCGTGTTGCCTCAACTGAGACGCTGGCAGGGCCACTGACCCTCCCCTGCCAGCACGGACAGGGACACTGATGTGACACCTCTGGCACTTCCCTGGCGGTGATTTTGTGTCTCATCCGAGCAGACTCCGGCGCCTTGGGGGACACAGCAGACCTTGCGGCACAGGTGGGGCCGGGCACCTGCCGTGGGGTGGCGAGGAGTTTGTTTCCCTCCTGGTGTGTTTCTCCAAATAAAGCTGTGTCCCCTTCAGGGGCAGACAGGGACAGGGGAGCATGGCACGGGGGCTGCAGCTGCAGGGGGTTCCTGCTCTTTGCTACGGGGGCCTCATGGGGCTGGTCTGCGACTGGGCGATATCCAGCTCGCCGCCGCTCTGGGTATTTTTAAGGCTGATTGGTGCTGAACTCAAAGAGCTCTGTCTCTCTTTTAGCTCAGGAAAGTGTCTGCCCATCTCCTAACACCCCAGAAATCCTGCCTTCTTATCTGGGCAGTGGTTAGAGGGATGGTGCAGCTGCTGGCAGGCAGCAGGAGCTCTGCAGGCTGGCGCGGTGACCTGCCACTTCCCGGCCCAGCTCTGCGAGGCAGCGGCTTGGGGAAGCCCCGCGCCACCAGCAGAAACAGCTTTGCAGAGGTGGTGAAGAGGGGGTCAAACCTCATTCCTGATGAGGAACAACAGCCTCAAACAAATGCTAAAGCAGCTGAACTGCTGCTGGAGGCAGAGAAGCGCAGCGAGAAGCAGACGAGACCATGAATCACAGTACCGGAGACTGAGGTCTAGCCAGGGAGCAAGGAGAGGAAGGGATGGGCTGTTCCATGCCCAGAGCCTTGGGGACCTTTGCCAGGTCCTGGGTGGCTTTCCCCAACAAGGAGCCTGAGAAGAAAAGTTGGCATCCTCTGCTAGAGCTGCATTTTACTTTTACTCCTATTGTGTTATTTTCGAGGCAATAGGGAGAGTTTCCAAGGGGGAGGGTATAGGATCTTCTCCCTGAAGCCTCTGTCTTCTCTTCTGTCTGTGAGAACAGAGTATTGCAAGACCCCAGATATTTTTTTTCTAATCCTTCCCAGTTCACTTATCCTGTGAAAGTGCAGATGCTGCATCAGAGGGCCTGAAATAACAACACCTCTCTTCAGCATCCAACTGCTGGGATCTGACCTTGAATTTTGGCGCTACAGCCCCCACACAGGCCTAATGCAGACTTAATTGGCTTTGTCCAGGAAAACCAGCAGTAGAGTATTTGTGTAGCCATTACGGTCCCTCTCAGGGACCCAGTTATCTACGTGATGCGATTCAGTGTGCTAAAGGTGTGCTGGCCATCCCGGCAATATCAGCACCTCTGTGAAGGTGGTGCCAGGAGGCAGCTCATTGCTCTCCAGCAAGGAGATGCCTATTTGCGACCTGACGTGGCTACTCTGAGTGTGCTGACAGCTGGACTCCATCAGCAGAGATCCCAGGGTGGCTGGTCTGGAAGGCCCCATTCTCTCCCCAGCCAGGGAAGGCTGCTTGGCTGGCGGAGACACAAGCCCACAAGTGGTCTTCATCCTCAGATACTGGGGGCTGCTCCGTGCCCGGTGGGAGCTGTGATCCCTGACCCTTCCCCACGCAGTGTGGGGCTAAGCATAACTGCCCCACATTTGCCTGTGTTCACAGCCCCGTTCTGCTCCGCTCTTTCCTGCCGGCGTGATGTTCTAGCTGGCTGCCAGACTGTGCCTTTTCCCGCTTGGATTAACCCAGTGAGAGGAAAGAGTGCGAGCAGGGAGAGCGCTGGGAAGGAGCAGGAATTGTTTGCGGTAGGAAGCGGTGCAGCCTGCCTGCTCCGCTCAGGGTGTGAAATGCTACGGCCACCCAGAGCCTCCCTCGCACGGGCAAGAGGAGCAGCCGCTCTCTGCTCGGATGTCTGCTCAGCTGCCGCTGCTGCTGCTGCTGCGGGGAGGAGAGGAGCCAGGAGAGGAGC
>JAOXNO010000004.1:4776618-4802943 GCA_028565335.1 Limnodromus scolopaceus
CAGCCTCTTGTTTGTGAGTCTTTGATACTATCCTGGTCAGATCTTTTCAGTGTCTTCAAGTGCTTGTTTGGCTATGGACGAGCTGTGCCATGCTGTCATTTAGGCAAACTCAACACCCACAAATCCATGGACCCCGATAGGATGCACCCACGAGTGCTGAGGGAGCTGGCAGATGTTATTGCAGGGCCACTCTCTGTCATTTTTGAAAGGTTGTGGAGAACAGGAAAGGTGCCTGAGGACTGGAGGAAAGCCAATGTTGCCCTAATCTTCAAAAAGGCCAAGGAGGAGGACGACCCAGGAAACCACAGGCCAGTTAGCCTCACCTCCATCCCTGGAAAGGTGATGGAACAGCTCGTTCTGAGTGTCATCTCTAAGTATGTGGAAGAAAAGGTTTTCAGGAGTGGAAAACATGGATTCACCAAAGGGAAATCGTGCTTGACCAACCTGGTAGCTGCCTACAATGGCATGACTGGCTGGGTAGATGAGGGGAGAGCAGTGGAGAACAAGGCTTTTGACACTATCTCCCATAGCATCCTCATAGGTAAGCTTAGGAAGTGTGGGTTAGATGAGTGGACAGTGAGGTCAATTGAGAACTGGCTGAATGGCAGAGCTCAGAGGGTTGTGATCGGTGGCACAGAATCTAGTTGGAGGCCTGTAACTGGTGGTGTTCCCTGGGGGTCAGTACTGGGCCCAGTCTTGTTCAACATGATGAGAGGACAGTGTTTACCCTCAGCAAGTTTGCTGATGATACAAAACTGGGAGGGGTGACTGACACACCAGAAGGCTGTGGCGCCATATAGAGAAACTTGGAGAGGCTGGAGAGTTGGGTGGAGAGAAACCTAATGAAGTCCAACAAGGGCAAGTGTGG
This sequence comes from Limnodromus scolopaceus, assembly GCA_028565335.1. Classification (NCBI taxonomy): domain Eukaryota; kingdom Metazoa; phylum Chordata; class Aves; order Charadriiformes; family Scolopacidae; genus Limnodromus; species Limnodromus scolopaceus. The sequence goes on from JAOXNO010000004.1 coordinate 4,777,487, forward strand.
GGTCCTGCACATGGGGAGGAATAATGCTGGGCACCAGTGCAGGTTATGGGTTGACCTGCTGGAAAGCAGTGCTGTGGAGAAGGACCTCAGGGTCCTGGTGGACAACAAGTTGACCATGAGACAGCAACATGCCCTTGTGGCCAAGAATGGGTCTCCTGGGGCGCATTAAAGCTACTCTGCCCTAGTGAGGCCAGATTGGAGTACTGTGTCCAGTTCTGGGCTCCCCAGTTTAAGAAAGACAAGGAACTACTGGAGACAGTCCAGCGGAGGGGCTGCGAAGGTGATCAAGGGAATGCAGCATCTCTCTTACGAGGAATGGCTGAGAGACCTGGGCCTGGGAGAAGAGAAGACTGGGAGGGGATTTCATCAATGCTTATAAATATCTAAAGGGCGGGTGTCAGGAGGACAGGGCCACACTCTTTTCAAGTGGAGTTTGGTGGCAGGACATGGCGGCAATGGGCACAAACTTGAACACAGGAAGTTCCATCTGAACATGAGGGAAAACTTTGTTACTTTGAGGGTGCCAGAGCACTGGAACAGGCTGCCCAGAGAGGTGGTGGAGTCTTCTTCTCTGGATATACTCAAAAGCTACCTGGATGTGATCCTGTGCAATCTGCTGCAGGTGAATCTGCTTTCGCAGGGGGTTTGGACTAGATGATCTTCAGAGGTCCCTTCCAGCCCTTACCATTCTGTGGTATGTGCTTATATCAGAGCAGATATTTTGGAAGCTGTGCTCCTGTATGCCTGTGCCTCAAAGTGCTGGGTCTTGCTGTACAGCCAGCATTAGTAGCCCTTCTCTTTTTGAGTGTCCCTTACTGTAGGTAGCATTCATAAGAGAGCTAATACCTGAACCTGCCTGATTCAACAGTGTTGGAGTGTGCTCCTCCATGTAACAAGTGATGCTTGGATATGGGTTTAATTGCCTAATTAATACTAAATATATGGCAGATATTTTGCCTGCTGATCTCCCCCAACTCTTCTTCTTTTGCAGAGCCTGGATTTCTGGAGGCTGCTCTACGCTCTTCTGAAACAAATCCACAGAGGAAGGTGGACTGAGTCCGATGCCACAGGTAACAGTCAGTCTGGCTGTCTGTGTGATTTCCATCTGTCCCAGGGAAATACGGGGACTGGTTTTGTAGCATCTTTTCTTTGACTTCTTGCATCCTGTCAGGAATGCTCCATTTTGAATACCTGTGCCACCAACTTACTGTTGCATCACAGCTGTGTGGGCAGGCTTACTGCCCCTCGGGTTGCTTTGTCCAGGAAACTGGTATGCTCTTGCATCTGCTAGGGACTCTTGCTTCCCTTTGACATTCTTCTGCAGGTAAATCTCTGCAATGATCTTATGCATTCTCAGCATTTGCAGAGATAATTACAAAAGTAGATTTTTTTTCTTTTTTTGATTCTTTCTTTCTTTTCCCATTCCACATATGATGCATGATTTTGTGGTTAATTTTCTATCAAGTGCTATGTCAGGGCATATGAACCATAAAGGCAGTGTTTTGCATTGAAGTTGTAGAAAAACCAAAAGTGTGTGTGTGAATATCTACAGAGAGAAGCTGCATGCTTGTTGGCTTCTTGCAATAACAGAGCAGTATTTACTTCTTAAATATATGTTTTTCCAAGTACGATGTGACTCCCCAGACTTGAAAGCTGTCTGTCTAGGGCCCTTTCATTGTCAGAAATTTTTGAGAATGGGATTGTCTTTGATGAGTAGAGGTCTCCTCAGACCAAATCCACTTTAAATCCACTTTTGCTATTGAAAGCAAAAAAACCTAAGCAACATTGGTTTAGGCCCTGAAGAGCTGGGAATCGGATTGCTCTGTAAGGGGAGTTAAAAATGGCTATGCATTGTGGATGAGATATCTCAAGGAGCATGGAGCAAAACCAGCATAGTTTTGTTGGTAGCTCAGCAGGAAATCAGCGTGGTTCTGTGTTACTCACAGGACTGCTATTTTTCATCTGGCTATTTTTGCTTTTCTACTCATCCACAATCTGCTGTGTATGGTAACTCAATTTATTGGCTGTGTCCTACAGCTGCTTTGAGGTGGTCCTGCACAAGTGCGACCTCATTGAATCATGGCTGCTCCCACGCTAACTGCTTGTAGCATTTGGAAACAGGATTTGCATGTGCATGTGGCAGGTTGCTGGCTCTAGAGAGAGCAAACCCAGCCTCTGCTGGTAGATTGCAAGGTAGGAATGTGGGGTTCTGTTCAGAACTGTTGAGCTGTTTTTTAAGAAACTTGTTTAGTCTCAACACAGAGATTAAAGCTGAAACTCAGGCAGGATAGCCATTCAGTTTTTCAAATTACACGAATTGCCTTTGCTTGGCCAAGTGAATGAGTTGTCTGCTGTGAAATGCAATCAATATTTTACTGCCGTTCTTCTCTGTCCCTGCTCTGAATCACTTATGGTCTTTCATGTGTTTATTTCATGGAAATGAAGTGGAAGCCTTGGGCATAGGGACTAAATAACCTTCTCAGGTTTGCACAGGATCCTGTAGCACCACAAAGAATTGAAATGGATACCTTTAATTCATGTCTAGTGCTTTAGTCCATGGATCAGGAATTCCTTTCTTTGCTGTTTTAGTAGAGCCTCTTAATTATCTTAGCTAAAACAAGGAGAGCAGCACTTGCCAAGTCCCAGAGGAAGGCTGTGAAGACTCCTTCAGTATGAGGGTTACACTGTGCACAGGCATAGGAACACCTTTCTGGAAAAGGGAACCTATACTCAAATGGTCTTGTACCCTTCCTTTTTTTTAGGCTAAAAGTTCTTCCAGAGGAAACACTTGTGTTTTGGCCTGTAGTCTGGGTGTGGTGTTGAGGTCACAACGTTTCTTCTCGCTACTCTTTAGAGTGAGACCTACATTTCAGGGATTGCATTGCAGGTGTCGGGCTGTTTGCAGTTGTGAGGTGCTAGAAGGTGGCAATGCATCACAATGACAGAATGCTCTTACAGATTTTGCCCATGGAAAAGGACAGATTTTCCCAGAAAATTTGTCTTTGATCTGGGAAATACTTTTTATCCAGTGTCTTTTGAAGTTACACCCCAGTGTGTATTTCTGTTTCAAGTTAGTAGTTTTAATTAGTCAGTTTTTGACCTGATCTTTTCTGTAGGTGAATTTTAGAGGACATTAAATTTGCTTTGACTAGAACAGCTACTAGTCTTGCTCTTGTTATGGTTGTGATGTGATATTGTTTAGAAAAACTCTCTGCATCATGTTTTCACATGGTTGATGTCTTCTATTGCTGAGCTAGCAGCAAATAAAACATTCAAAAATTCACATGTAAGACTGCACAATTTGATGTTTTAAAATGTAGGAACTATTGTGTTCTTGCACAAAGAAACCAGAAACCGCACTGAAGCCTGCCAGTCAGTGGTTATAAAATGCTGCAAGTGACTCTTTTGGTTTCTCATTTTGGAAGAATTTTTCCTTCACACAATAAAAAACCACTTACTGTAAACTTTGGTGGGAAGCCATCAATACACTCCAGCCCTTTCAACATGTCAGAACAGTGGGTCTCTCGTCAGTGGAGTTCGAGTCAAAGTAAGCTGTGTAATAGTACTCTGGGCATAACCTTACTGATGAAGTCATTATTAGTGGTTTCATGCTGCTCTTTCTTCACAGAGGCTGAGTGCTGACAGACTTGGTTAAGAACATAACAACCACAGCAGGTAGCAGTGCAATATATGTTTAGATAGTTGGAAGAAATGTTTCTTTTCTGGAGTCACAATTCATTTTTTTTATAGTATGGGAAAGAGGACTGGAGCTGCAATATATTTTTGTTTGTTTGACAAATGAAGCAGAAAATGTTCTTCTGCAGCAGTAGTTTCCCATAACACCACTACCTATGCAGGTGTTTCTTGCCTGAGTGCGTGAAGTAATGTATCTGTGTCTATTCTTTACTTGATTTAGTTTCTTTCCATCTTAGCCTGCCAGGTGAATGCATAACCCTTATTTGAATACCATGTTGTAATTCACTGAAAATATTCTGCAGGATTCATGAAGTGGAAGAGCACAGCTTGAGTATAGTTTTAAGAGAGCTGAACCCTAAGGTTCATCCACAGCTTGGTCTTACTGAATGGGCTTTTATAAATAATGTGCATGCAGAAGGGGATTATTGGAAAGACTGTGAGGGTCTCTCTGTCTATAAATTGCCTAATCCTGATGAAATGCCTTAAGAAGATGTTGTCAAAGAGAAGGTGCTTGAGTGACTGGTGTTATCTGCTATATGAGTGAGCGTTTTTCTTCTTTCTCAGCTGCATGTTAAGGAGGAATCCGTCTTGGTCTTGGGTACCTATATAGCCTCTACTGCCATTTATCTGAGCACCGTTTTCTTGTAAGCAGAGCACTTTAGAGATGAGGAAAACTAAATGACTTCTCTAAGGTCATGGAAAGGCTCTTTGAGCCCCAGTTTCAGGACCATGCTTTGACCACAATTCCTGCCTGATACTCTCACCAGTCGTACCCTCTCATGTGAGGGCAATGTGTTGCAGAGGGAGCGATGAAATAGGGGGAGATAAAAGACCAAAGCAACACAGAAATTCAGGTGGTGAAGTGCCTTGGTGGATCTGGTCCTGAGTGGTATTTCAGAGCAGGGAAATGGTGATAAAGGAAAAAAAACCACCTGGCTTGCTCTCTATTCCTTCTCTTTGATGTGTGATTTCTTGGGGAGCTCCCTGAACTGCAGATGGCAGCATGTGATGCTTGTTTGCTTTGAAAAAGGAGGAAAGTATGTACTGATCTTTCTTCCTTTTGGAGTATTTCTGCCTTTACCTGTTCCTTTCTTGACAAATACGCAAAGAAAAGGAAAGGGCAACATGAAAACCTACCTCATGTGAGAATGTTCAAGAGTGATCAAAATGAAATCTCTTAATACCTGAGTGCTCCCCCTGTGCATGAGGGATCGGAGTGCATATCTGCAGCAAGATTTTTAGCAAACCATATGTGTTTCTGCCACCCTAGCATCATGAAGGGAAGCTGCTTGTTTTTACATTCACAGGTTCTGCAAAAAGAGCAAATGGAGTGATTTAGGTGTTTGATTTTCCTTTTTGTGTCTGTAATGCAGAAACAAGCTAGGTCCATTTGTCCAGTTGTCATGTTCCTCTGCAGGAGCTCTGCTATGCAAAACACTAGTCCTCCAAAAAATTAGTAGCTCTGCACTGTTGTGTCACCTGCTTAATCATCCTCCTGATCTTGTTTTTTGTTCTTCAGTCATGGTTAATGTCGCTGTCAGGAATTCATTTGTAGCTGTCACGTGGCCAATCGCGTATTCCTGCTCCTGCTGCTGAAGATGTGTATAATACATCTGTATAACAGTTTTCAGCTGTGTATTTGGACTGAGGAGCGCTCTGGAAGTAGGCATATCTCCTTAGGGATCAGCGATCTTGTCTCCTAAAGTTGGTCAAACAGTGCAAACAATATGCCTTCCTCTGGTTTGTCAAGGCGCAAAGGGCTTGGTGGCTCTCTACCACTCCCAGCTCCAGCAGAGCTGTAGGATGTACTGCTCCTACAGGATTACTAGCATAGGTCAGTTTATAGCTCCTCCCTGTGTCTTGGCTTTGTATTACTTCTGTTGGATATGACTCCTTTAGCATTTTGCAAATCAAGTTAAATCAACCACTCTTCACTGTGAGAGTCTCTTGTAATTAACAAATTCATTTTGGAAGCAACAGGATTTTTTTTTTCTTGGTGGTTTTTTTTGTTGTTTTGAAGTTGGTCATTATGTGTTTTTTGAGCTGCAGCAGTCAATGCCAGACAAAGAAAGATTACAGTATGTGTCAATGCTAAGGGATGTTTTTACCACAAGTGGCAAGGAAGAGGTAAATGAGTATGTAATGTGATGAATTGGTATGTTAATTAAGGACAGCAGTGACAATCCCTGATTGTAGAGGTTTGTACTTCCTGTTATTTTTATGTGTGTGAGCGTGTACCTTTTTTATGAAACTGTACAAGAGATACCGAAGCATTACACTGAAAAAGGGGAACAGCTTTCCTCCTTACTTTGTAAGAATCCCTAAACTGGATCAAACTGAAGGTTCCTCTAGCTTCATCCAGCAGTGGCAGCTGTCAAAATGGATGCCCAGGGGAAAGGAAAGAGCAAATGTAGAAGGATGCTTTCAGGGGGCTATTCTTTCAGCCTCCAGTGATTTACATCTCAGACTTCCAAACCAGAGAGGATTTCTTTGTATTTTGTTAAGTTTCCATGAATTCCTCTTCTGTAAATCCAGTTCCTCATTGATCCTGTGTGACTCTGAGTATCCATAGGGTCCCATGGCCAGAAATTATAGAGCTTTGCTGGATGCGTGAAGAACATCTCTTTAACTTGTTTTGACTCACATGCTTGCTAAATTTGGAGGCTCCGAGTTCTTGTATTGAATACTGTGCAAAGAAATTATTCCCTATTCACCCATTCCACAGCACTTATGGTTTTATACAGTTTCGGCATATCCATTCTCAGTCATCTTCTTGGCCGACGTCATCAGTTCTTACAACGAAGCTGGTCTGTATTTGTGATTGTACTTGTCCTTTGTTTTTTATCCGAGTCTTCTGTAGCCTTTTTGGGACTGAAGAAATAAAATAACACTGTGAATTTGAGATGTGGGGTCACAGTGGATATAGACAACAATATAATGTTGTTCCCTGTGGTCCTTTTAGTTTCGTTTCTAGGTTTCTCACATTGTTTGCTTTTGGATGCATATGAGAACAAAGTGTGATATTGTCCTGAAAAATCTTGTGATCTAAGATTGTGTTCCTGAGTCCAGTGGTCAGCTCCAAGCCCATTGCTATGTCACTGAAGTTAGGATTGTTTTTTCCCTTTTGTGTGTCATTTTTCACTTTTTCTAGAAAGAATTTTAGCTGTCATTTTAAAGCTTGGGCTCATTTGGTTCTGCAATCCTTCACGATCTGCCTGCATTCCTTACTACTGAGTAATAACACATCGGCAGCAAATTTTCCGTCACTATCACGTTGTCTCTGTGTCATTTTGAGTTGGTTGGACAGCAACTGCTTAGCACAGAGCCCTCATGTGAAACCACCATTTGTTCCTACACTCTGGTTCTTGTCTGCTAGGCACTTGTCATTGATTCAAGGGCCTTCCCTCTCCCTCCACCGCAGTGGCTTAGTTTCTTTGTGCCAGTTGAATCCCACCGGGAAGTCTAACTGTCCTGTGTTGGTTGAATTTTCCTTAATCACTTGCTTGTTGTTGCCTTTGGAGAACTCCAGTAGCTTTTTGAGCAGGACTTCCTTTTAAAACAACTGTTGTTTCTTCCCCAGTATGTATTGTTTATCACTGTGCCCCCTAATTATGTTCTTTATTATAGTTTTGACTTAGTTTTATATATAGTTTATATATATTTTATATAGTTTTATATATAGTTTTATGTTCTTTATTATAGTTTTGACTTAGTACAGAGCTGAGGCTTACTTAATTTTCTCTGTGTTTCCTCAGTGTTTTATGGCTCTGTAGTGCCTGTCTTGTGGCTGTCAAGTAACATTTGCTGGTGTGAAGGAATATGGATCAGAGCATTCCTGAGAATTAAATAGTCCATGTGGTCTGGTATGCAGTGTGGAGTGCTGCCATTATCTCTGCCTGCTCACTGGTGCTCAGAGATTTGCAGCAGGCTGTAAAACTCCTATCTCTAAATTCCAGTTTCATTCAGGAGTAAAGTGACTGAGTGTTTACTAATTCATAGCATGCTTAGTGGCTCATAAAAAATGAATAGGTGAATTGGAGTCCTGTTATAGTGGTGACAGCTATTTACCTTTTTTTGCCTTTGTTAGTCTTCCAGAGGCCATTATGGGGCCTTGATCTCAACTTTGAAATTTCTTCTTTTCATAGAATCACAGAATGGTTTGGGTTGGAAGGGACCTTGAAGATCATCTAGTTCCAACCCCCAGTACTCTTCCCTGAGCAGTAGTTCCTGTAGATCACAATGAGGCAGCGTAAGGAAGGCTTTTACCCTTTACCTCCTGCCCTGTATTGGTTGTTGATAGTCTCCACTGTCCTCCACTAATCTTAGGCTTGATTAAAAGTCTTACTCTCAGAGGAGACAGCAGTTTCCAGAACTGAATGGCTAAATGCACCGAGTAGTGCAGTGTGTTATTCTTAATTGTTTTCTTCTTTTCAGATAACCAAATTAGGTTTGTAAAATCAGCGTTGTGGTACCATGGCTATGGCAGGCCAGAACTCTATCGGCTCCCCTCGGACGGCTCAGCGGGTAGTCGGGAGCTGCTGCTGGCATTTTCCTGGCTGCTGCACAGAATCAGCCTCTTGGAGCAGCTTTTGGCTCGGAACAGAGTAAAGACTGGAGATGAAACCTCTGTGTGCACGGTGAGCATGTTTGTGTCCTTCCATTTTATCTGTCCAGAAGTAATGTTCTGTGACAGCAGCTGTGTTACTGCTGATGTGTAATGTGTTGTATCTTGGTATCTTTACAAATAAATGCCTTACTCCAGTTTTTTTAAAACTTAAAGGGGCCAACATGTGGAACTGGTATACTTTCCCTTCTCTAAAATTTTCTGTGTGCGGGTGATCTGGGTTCCTCTTCTTTCTGAGACTCCCACCCCTGCCTGAATTCCCTGCTTTTTATTTCCAGTGTAGGTGAGACCAGTGTGAAGGAATGCAAGTAAGTGAATCTGATCTCTGTGCTTCTGAGTTTTGTGCTTCCAGACTGAAGCATGGGTGGTGCTACAGTGTAGGCAAACAGGTTTTCTGTGAATGCTGGCTATGTTGACATTGGGTAGAGCAAGTAATCCTGAGGCAAACAGTACTTTTTAAAAACATCAAGAGCTCAAATGGCAGCTACTGCTCTTGGGGTTACTAGTGACCTTGTAGCCTCCTTGAGAGCACAGTGGGGTATGTGGTTGTTTCCATCAATAAAAGGATGTTAGCAAATAGGAAGGCTGCTCTGAAGTAAGGTAAGGATAGCTGTATGTCTGCTTTAGCTGCAATATATGTATGTGATCAAAAGAAAAAAAAATAAGGCAAAAAACTCCAGAAAAACACAGTCTAATAATGTTTGGTAGTACTGCTTTTAAAATCCTTTCCTTACATTTAAGACTGCATGCACATGTATAAACAATTGCTCTGGAGCACAGAGAAGCTTAGGAGAGAAAATGATGTTTTTTCCATGTATATATCTTGTTTGTTGCAAATAAACTGTCCCTGCTCTTAAGACAACAGATAATGTACGCTGAATTTAAACTGGTGTGGCTGAGGTCTCTCTAGATGGTTGTGAGTTTTAAGTTATTTTTGTCTGGTCAGACATTAATTACTGGTTAGTTTGGTTCAAAATTACAGGCTCCCAGAATTGTCTCATATTTTGGCAAAGGACATTGTAGGTCAGAAACCTTATGTCCTGATATCTTGTAATGTCTAAGACCTTGTGATCTTTGTGGTCATGTATACGTGCTCCCTTAGAATGTAGGCTGCCTGGTTTTCTAGAAATTTTCTAGGGGATAGCAAAGCAGGAAAGTGAGAGTTTGGAAAGCTATGATATAGATACAGGGTCTCTGGATGGAAAACACTTGTAAAAATGGAAAGCAGCTCGAAGGGGAGAGTCACCTTTGTAACAACATCGTTTAGCAGTATTTTGAGCAAATGGACCGCTCTTATTATGCTGCAGTTGTGTGCTGCACAGAACACGGAGCACAAGAGGCCACGCTTGGTGCGTGCCCTCTGGTGATGTGAAGGCTGCCATGAGACTTTAGGGAAAACTTCTGGAGGACTTTTTACTTTAAACTTCTCTTTCTTGGTTGTGTGTTTTGTTTTTTTGTTGTGGTGGGTTTTTTTTTGTGTGTGTGGTAGCAGGTTATTTTTTGTGTCCTTAATTTCTATTACAAAAGAGTGATGAATTTCTATTACAAAAGAGCAGTAACATGAATTCAGGAAATGGGGCAGGGCCTATGTTATTTTCTCTGAAGGCCTTAAGTTTTGCATTTGCTAAAAAGAGATGAAAGAACTACGGTAATACAATGTTATCTCTTACGGCCACACAGAGGCACACTAAGAAAATTATTGCTGTGCTTTTCGCTGCAACTCTAGCCTGCTCTACCTGTGTTTCTTAAAAAAGCATGGAATACATATTTCATGTTTTTATCCAATAGTATTCCCAAACAGTGTTTGGTAAGGTTTACAGGTCTGGATTTTATTTTTTTTTTTTAATAGGCCAGACAAAAATTTTATAGACCAAGACTTGGAGTTAGCGTATGTATGTGAAGCTCATTGTATTAACAGCAACATTTCTTATATCTAGCAAGTTTTCATACTCCAATAAAAATAATGTTCATGGGAAAAATGACAGAATGTAGTTACAGTGGAGAATGTGTAAATAGTGTGTTTTGTGATTCTGCATCACAGGAAAGGTAAACAGGATTGTGAGGGAGAGGTCTTGTCTTTTATTTGATCAACTAGGCGTTACAAAACCAAGAAATTCAACCAGTAAGACCAGTAAGATTTATGAGTGCGCAGTTAAGGAGGTAATGGTGAGTGTGAAGGAGAAGGTAGGTGGGTCGCACCTCATTTTGATTAAGTCAGTTCCTTGTAAATCACTCATGAAAGCCTGTTGTTTGTTGCATAGAAGCGTGATAGTTTTCTTACTGTTATATATTGTTACTTGGTAGCTATTGTTATTTTATGGGGTACCTTCGTGTGGCAGTCTTCTCATCAGTCAGAATGCTTTCAACAATATAGCCCCTAAAATCCTAGTGAGAAAGGAAGAAGGCAAGGGTGTCAGTTTGATACCTGACATCTTGTGAGTTAAAGTACAACTTGAACAATTGAAGTGCTGGAATTTTGACTATGGGAATGTTAAATACCAGGCATTTGTGATACTTAAGCTGAAGTGTTGGAAGATGTGTAACAAATTGTAAGGGCGTTGCTAAACATGCCTGAGATCTAACATGCCAGTCCTAACTCTCTTTTATTTAAGTAAATTGAATGAAAAAGGTAAAAGAGGAAAAAAGCTTCACTAGAGAAAGATCTGTCTCAAAAAAGAAGAAAGGAAAGGAAATGCTCTTTCAAACAACTGAAATTCACAGCTAAGGAAGAGCTTAAAACCTTCCACTGCATGGAGTCTTTTTTTTTTTTCTTCTTTTTTTCAAAGGATTATAAACAGTTGAAAATATTTTCCCGAAATGAAAATGTTACAAAACAAAAATCCATGAAATAGTATTTGGTTTAGTGCATTGCTGGCATCTCTGCCAAAATCAGCGAAGCATGAAAGCCAGTACTTACTGGCAAAGCACATCTGTTGGTCTACTAGTGAGAAGAAACGTGAAGAAAATCCTTACCCTTTGTCTTCATCTAAAAAAAATGGATTCTCCAGAACTGTAGGCTTAGCTGTTGTTCGAACTGATATTCATGTGGTTTGCTTTTAAAATTTTGATGGAAAAGTGGACAGAATCTGTTGTATGAAGATGAGAGAATGCAGCTAATCCCTAAATTAAGGGTGCAGTTGTGTTCTGACTATTTGTTCAGCCTAAGGTTGAAACAAAGCCTACAGCCTGCTAAATTGCTGATAATATGCCAAATACCCAACATATCAAGGGCCAATTAAATTAATTCCTTTCATTTCATTTCAGATTACCACTTTCTGGCCTTTTCTTCTTTGCAGTTCCTTAGCAACAGTTTTCTTCTCCTGCAAATTGAACACTTCCATCAGCTCTAAAGGATTTCAGGCTGGTTATTTATAGAGGGACAAGGGTATTCATGACACATGATGGACATGGAGCTCAGCCGCTGCAAGGAATTCATAATCTTAAGATGCTGAGCTGGGAAGGCTTCCACAAGCTTAATTTTTACGTGTTCTTACATCTTCAGAATCAAAAGTTAAGTGATTCCTAAAATTATAAACTAAACAGTGGTAGAAGCATGATGAAAGGGCCAAGGTGGTCAGGAGGTAGTGCTTAATGTGGCTAACATAATTAAACAAATGAGTATGGTTAGTAGCCTAGAATACTTATATGGGTTGTCTGCTTTTGTGTGTTAGGTAGGAAAATCCCTCAGGGCACCTTGTCTTGGGTTGCCTCCAGTTTATTTATATTTTTTTTTTTTAGAAAGGCACTGCCTGCCTGCTACAGGATGCCCCAACGAACAGGAGTGAAGGAGCCACTGTCCTCTCAAGGCTTCTATCTGTGGTTCTTTTCCAGTATATGGACTTTATGAACTGAGGGGGATGACAGTTAAAAAGAGCTGACTGGAGCCCATGTTGCTGAGCAGGAGAGGGAAGAGGGGATCAATGGTGAATGTCAGATTCTAGTACCTGGCTGCTGTAGTGCCTGTCCCCTCTCTGAATTTATTGTGCTGGCCTGTCAGTAGGTGGTGACTCCAGAGGCAGTAAGTTAAAGTTCAAATCTTTAGTAATCACTAATTCTATTACATCTATAAAGACTTAAGTACAACCTGAATTGGAGGTTCACATCGATTCACAGAAGTGTCTACTTGGGAATTCTTGCCTGTTGTTATTGCCTTAAAGCACTGGGCGATTAATTGATGGACGTTTTCTTCAAAGGCTTTTTACACCCCTTGTGGATTTCTGTCTCCAGTATGCACTGATGTGATGTCCGTTTTAACACCCTCTCTTGTTTTGGTGATCATGTACATGCAGATTATTCTCAAGTGCCATTCATTGATTCCTATTTACACATGAAAATCCTGGAGTACAAAACACATCTGAAAACTGGTGGGTGAAACACTGTCTGTAAGAGAGACCTGGGGAGTTCTTACATTCTCTCTCTCTCTCTCTCTCAGAGAAGCAGATAATTGCTTGATATAAACCTGCCCTTTTAGCACATTCAGTATTTGACTTAATTATTTTTGCCTTGCTTTTTAAATTTTAGTGATATCATCACAGCTTTCTTCAAATCTATGATGGTTGGTGCAGATAACAGCAGCACTCTGTGAGAGTATATTCTCTCTGTTTCCAGGGAGGAATACTGCCTGTACTGGTATTATTTCTGGAGCTGAAATTAATCTATCTGTGACCCATAATTTAATTATGTGTGGAGGCTGTTGAGTTTTTTAGATGGTGGTAGTGATGTTATATTCCTCATTATCACCAGGATATGTTGTACAAACACTGGTTCTTGGTTCCACTAATTCCTTCTGCCTGCTTCTTGCCCTCTGAGTGAAATTGGATGCCCCTCCCCTTTTGGGAATTTATAGTAATCAACAAATAGAGCTATTATGGCTATTATAGTTGGAATTCATGCATGTCTGTCTAGCATGCCAAAGTGAACTCAGTTTAATTACTTCTGGTGGGGAAAAATGAAACTAAACATGCCTTCTGACTCTTAGGCTTGCAATTTCATTAATCTTTTGTTTGTCACGGTCTAGCTTCGCTCACTGGCTATTTCCAGTATAGTGTAAGGCTTATGCTTGGTCTAATTTTGTTGTTGAAATGCCTTTCTCTTACAGAAATCTTGACTGTCACTGCTGTTCCATAAACCCTGTTATTAGAGGAAAGTGTTAACATAGCAGCCAAGCTTGATGTTCCCCCCAGAAGAAAACCAGGAAAACTTAGGCACTAGTGTCAGTAAACATAAATTTTCTGGGTTTTTTTCCCCTCTTCACCTATTCCAGTGGGGGCGGAGGACAGAATTTTATTAACCTATTGATTCTGACTCAGAAGCATAATTACTTTCTAGATCTTTATGGGCTATATTAGTCTGTCAGCTTTCATTTTTTGATTTCCCTCCTGTGTTCCCTGTGCTTACACTTCTATTCTCTTTGTCCTCCTGTCTTCCTGCTAACTCTCGCCATTTATCTTTTTGCCCTTTTTTGCTGCTGTTGATGCTGTGCTCAGTAGCTGCTGAGGAACGCTTTTTTACAAGCTGTCCCTGAAACAGAGGGCACAGGATCCCTAAAGTTTGTCCTGCAGGATTTCCTTCGCCTCATTTTTGGCAGTGAGGAGTGCTGCTTTGCTTGTGGCAGCCTGATGTTTTTGGGGAGCGCTGCACCCCTCTCCATGCCGCCTCTGCGGGGGGAGCACCAGGGCCCCACCTTCGCAGCTCACTGGGCTCCTGTGTGCCTGACAAGGCTGTTGCCCTCTGCTTGCACTGCTACCCACACTGTAAAGGCTTCTACCAGAAACTAAGGGAGAAAAAAAAATGCTTTACTGTTGCTTTTCTGCCTTTTGTACTTTTTAGAAATCACTTCCAGAATACGTAACTATTGAACTCTGAAGTGCTAATTTTTGTCTTTAGTTACTGGTATTGCCTATAGGCTTAAACATATTTTGTGGTTAGAGGTGATTAAATTAGGAGTACTTTTTTGCTGTACAAGAACTGGAGCACTTTTCAGTTTGGACTTTTGAAATGCACCTTCTGTGTGTGTTAAAGCACAAGTCACAGGTGACAGCTCAGATTGTCTCCCTGTTGTTCTGCATGTGCATATATCCATGCTATTCTTTTGATCTTTTGTGTTTTTTTTTTTTATTTTATTCCGTGCTTCAGACTTGTCATAGAACCTTTTTCCCAATGAAAAACAATTTCCTGTGGTTGGTGCACTGTTAAATGTGGGGTTAATAGCATTTATTTTTGCCTGCCACAGTGAATGCGCTTTTAAGAGGTTTTTCTTGTGTTGTTTTTTTTTTTTTTAGACAGCATATCAAGGTAAAATGCTCTAAAAGAGGAGTCTGAAATAATCAGGCTTATAATTTATTGAATCTGCTGTTTCTCTGGTAATATCTGAATTTCAAATAAACGCAAAATTTCTTGAACCTGACATTTATAGCTGATGTGTTCTAGATGGGGTTCTGCCAACAGGCTCAAGCGTGAGCTTTCAGATGAGGAGAGGAAGAGGAGGACTGGTGTACTAATAGGAAGGCTTAGCCTGGTCATACTGGTATACTCTGCTGGGATCCTCTGGGGAAACCGGGGGATTTTTAATATGTTTTATTGCCTCTCCTGCCCTCCAGTGGCGGGGAGCAGTCAATACCTTTGGCACCGGCTAATTTATCTTTGCTCTATGGTCTTCTGATACAAATGAAAACGTTCTCTGCTTTTGATGTCCCACTTCAAGCGATCAGGGTTTAACTCCCACTGGAGGATCTTTTGAAATAAAGCACTTTTTCCTCAGGAGGACAGAAGGAGCGTGCAAAGAAGGGCATGGCAGGCCTTCTACGTATGGCAGAGCTTTCCCCTGGAGGGCAGATGCTGTTGCTTCTCCAGTTGGCCTCTTTCCTCAGGATTTGCTGCTGATACAGCATGCTGCATCTTTCTGTCTTCACTGGTTGCCCCCTCTCCAGCAACTTGCCACAGTGGAGCAAAGTGGACGTGGGCAAGCGGGGCTGCGGCTGCAGGCAGAAGAAGTGCAGTGCAAGGCACTAGCTAGATTGGCATTTCTTGAGCCCTGCAAAATGCTGTGCTCTGTGAGTTAAGGTCTGCCCCACCACGTGTTTGTTTTAGTATATTTGGTTTCCACATTTTGTCTGAATACATGATGCAGTGCACTTTGGGATTTAAATGTTATTTTAAATGTAAGCGATACCCTCGACCTTGCAGCTCCAAAGATTAAGCAACGCTGCTGTGCTCTGTTAAAGGCATCGTGCTTTTGTGCTGTTGCAGAGCTCTTAAGTAACCTCCTGAGCGAGCGAGGAGGGATGGGATAAGGGACTGACTCGCTCTAGTGCCTCAGGCCTGTGGCCACTGCCAGGCGGGCTTGGTTGAACAAGCCAGGGATGGATAGGAGCTGCGTTCACATTTTCTGTCTTCCCTCAGCACCTTCTGTTTTTCACTCTTTGCCAATCAGATACTAGCAGAGCTCTTGGGAGTGCTGTTGTGAGTAGTAATTTTTACAAAAGGCATTGAAATTTAAAAGCTAAAAGGCCTTGCGGAAACATAACATTTTACTTTTTTTTTTTTTTAATTGCTGAAGATGCTATGAGCATAACTTCTATGTTGTGAGCACTTACGTTTGTGGAAACACATTCTTCTGTGCAAATTTCTGGGTATTTAATTGGGATGTGCGTCATGTGGGAGTGGGTTCTGACACCATCTATCTTTCCATGCAAATGTCTAATCTGGATCCTACCTTGTCTAGGAGGAAATCCAATTAGTGTTGTTGATGGTGCTGTTAATGAAAATAGTGTTGTCCCTTTCACATTCATCTGTTCAAATTGTTCCTTTTCACATTTTCCCCTCCTGTAGATAGATATATGGCTGTATTAATTAGGAAAGCATGTCTGATACTGTTATTTCTGGCTATGGTGTTTAATTTTTAAAAAAATTACACTCTGTTTAAAGATCGGTAATTACACAGGTTAACATATGTTATGTCACATCAAAACCGTTGTCTGAATTATGAGCGGTTCAGAATGAGCACTCGGTAAAAGCTACAGAAGCACTTTATTAGCTTGATTTATGTGATTGCTTTGCCTTCCCCGAGTCCTGCAGCCAGGGATCTAGGTAACGCTCCTTCCCACCTTTGCGATACCAGGCTGTGTGCCTAGTGTAGTTAACATCTGAGTAGTACCTGAGAGTTTCTGTCTAGACCTGGATTAACTCACGTGAAAATGAGTAGTGGGGTGGGAGTGTGTGTTAGTGGTTTTAACTGGCAGGTGCTTTTTTTCGCTCTGCTCAAGGATTAATGTCAGGGAGTTGACTTAATGCATATATCCGTGTTCAAGAAGGGGTTGCTTCTCCATGGGAAGAGCAGCAAGCTGCTTGCTGGCTGTCCAGGTATGGATGCAGAGAGCTGATCCTTGGGGGGATTTGGAAGATGTCCGTGGAAAAGCCACAGCGCCGGGGCTGAGCCGGCAGTGGTGGGGGTCTGTCGTTTACCGACAGGTGGCAGCTCCTTGTCACAAAAGAGCATCTCTCGGGGAACTAGTCTTGCCATCGCCTTGCTTTTACAGCAATGCAGGCAGCATAGGCCTTTTCATTTCCTTTGTGTGTACAGGCCATAGTAAATGTATTCAGGTAAGAATTTATAAGCATTAAAATACCTATATAAATTAGGAAAGTACAGAAAGTATAGATGTGTGATGAAGTTGCACAACAAAGGGTTTTCTTTGCAGTATTGCTTGTGGCATATTGCTAGATCACCACCGAATCCGCAAGGAATTTTGCTTTAAAACAATTTTGGGAGTTTGTTTAATTCAAAGTGTATGAACAGAGCAAGGTCAACTGCGTGCCAGGTCAATGAAATTCTCAAATGGAGCAAGTAGTGCAAAAAATGCTCCCTTCTCACATGTTTACAAACACACGGATGCTTATGTTCTTTGATAAACTATTTATATGCTGAAGTGCTTGTTTAATTTATCTCCATCCACTGTTGGTAGAACTGCTCTCTGATTTCCAGTAACATGGGATTGCTTTTTATTTCAAGCCAACAAGAAAAGCTTTATTTCTGCTTTAAAATTTGAAAATTTGATCTTTAATTTCTCTCTCAGCAAGTTGCATGCAAGTTGTTTGCCCAAATGTATCGAATGTGAATGACAAATGATATATCACCATGTCGTCTTTTCACACCCTCCTGTCTCCCACCCCTTATTTTTTTTCCCCTAAGTACTTTTATATTGAATGGCTGTTTTCAGTTCAGTGTGTTTCGTGAATCTGACTTGTCTGCTCAGGGCACTTCTGCCATAAGAACTGTGTTGGCTTTTTTTGCACTTTCTGCATTGTCTAACCACAACAAGTCCATTCACATATTTTGAGAATGATCTGGCATCTTTTTTCATAACAACTGGACTTGAAATAGCCTGGGGAGAAGTGTTTAGGGCAAAACTCTTGTGGTGTTTGAGGCTGAACGCTAGGCTCCCTTGCAAAAACTTTGAATATGTGCTTTTAGGACATAAACCATGTTTAGCTCTAAGCCAGAAATGTATTTACGAGCTTGGGGTAGGTTTTGTAGTTTATGAGCTACCTTAGTTGGGATAGTGATGTGTGGTGTCCTAGAATGTGTATTTATTATCGGGCTTGGCTGGTTATTTGCTTGGATCTTTTACCATAGGGGAGCTGTGTTTAAATTCTGCCGAAGTGCGGGCAGGGTAATAGCTCAGCAATTGGCACGAAGAGAGTTCACGTAAATATATGCATGTCACCTTCATCAGGCTTGTGCTTGCTTTTCTGAGTCTTGCCAGTAAATGGATATTGAGATCTTTTAACAGCAGTACTTTGAGCTTTTAGGACAGAAAGGCTCATTTGGGGTGAGTGACAGCTGGAGTGGAATTGAGGGGCTTCATTCTAGCTTCTGCTTAAGTTATGCTAATCATAGGTGCTCTGGCGAGTCCACGTCGTCCAGTTTGACAAGACTAGCTCTGATATTGCCGGCGTAACGGGAAAAGACTCTGACACTGCAATGAGAGTATTGATATGTGTTGATGTGGCTTCTGTGCTGCAAGCCTGTGGCACCATTCTGTAGCTGGACTCCATGCGCTTCGCTTCTCTGAAACAGATCAAAGAGAAACATTAATTGCAGCAAACAGTTTACAAGTAAGAAGCTTTTCTGGTAAGTGGCTATGAAATGATCTCTTCCAGAGCTGATGTTGAGCGTTCCAAGTGTGAGGAGGCCATTGAGAGCCCTGGGTGGTTGTCTTGGCAGCTCTCTTCGTGACTTTGACTAAATAATATGCACTTCTGTATCTCAGAAGTGAATGTAGGTGTGTACCCATATTGCTGTATAGATTAGATAAATTCACAGTGATATTTAAAGCAAAGGCTCTAGCTTGGTCTGGTATTTTAGTGATTTTTCTCCCACTGGGAGAGCAGTAAATAGTCTTAGATTGTAAAGATGGGACTAGAAATTGAGGTCACAGTATAATATGAAGATCTTTTTTTTTTTTTACCTTGTTTACTTTATGCCAGGCTAAGTATTTCATAGCAAAAGTAAATTTTTTGTGCAGTTTGTGAAATAAATAATAGAGAGATCCTGTTAAAAAATGCATTGGCTGGCTTCCTTATTTTAATATTAATAAAGCAGGTTGCTACAATAAAATTAGCTCTGCATGGTGTTTGTCACTGTACTGCCAAAGCAATCGAGTCTAATGCCATTCCTTCTTGAAGTGAATCCCCAGGAGAGCAGTATTTGGGCTGTTCTGAAACCTCTCACCAGGAAAGTTGGAATTGAACGGTAAATTATGGAGAATGCAGATTTTAATCTGGGAGTCCCAGGTCTGTCTTTGGCCTTGTGGCTTTCTGGCCATTTATGTGAAGTGTTTTGATGTTGTTTACACATGCGTTTTCTCTGCTGTAATGACTAATATCCCATTGCTTGGCTCATCGTGTTTATGGACAACTTGGCAATCGTATTTGTATGGTTTCGTAGTCCAGAAACCTCTCCTGGTGGGGGCAAGGCAATCTGAACCATGAAGGTACTTGGCTAGGACTGCAGTGCCCTGGAACACTGTGCCTTTTGATTTAGGGGGATGGGGCTGAAGGTGTCTGAGGAAAAAGAGTGACTTTGCAGTTGGCGCAAAGGAGATACTGTCTGTCTGTTTTTTTTTTTTTTTAAAAAGGATGAATCTGTGCCTTTAAAAGGAAAAGCCCTTTACCAACCCTGTGCCTCTGTGATTTATAGCAAGCATTTATCTGAGCCACAGAGCAAAGGGAAAAAACTTGTAATCTTGATACATTTTGTTATGTGACCAGAACAGCACTTTTGTGCTTATAAATAATATGAAAACTTGTTATATTAGAAGTCCTGTCAGCTGAGCTGATATTTAGGTTAAAACAAGCATCAATGGGTTATTTGATCATGGTCATAGATACACGAAATCTGCATTTAAGGCAAGATTAAACTCTCTTCATTTTACAGTTTGCATTTTTAGTTTAGGATCCAAATTGGAATTACATTCAAACTTTGCCTGCCAACTGAATCTTTATAAGATTTTATTGAACATGGAAGTCTGTGAAGCAGGGAAGCACATATGTTTAAATACCATCAAGGTCTATTGGTCCAAATATCTGCTTAAGTGTTTTCTTGAAAACAGTCATGTTTGAAGTAGACTTTCTAAATTTCCACTTTAAAGAAATGTCTTGAGAATCCAACAACTGGGAGACACTTTCTTAGCTGGTGAACACATGTTCTGAATAACCAGGCTTTTGCGGTTCTGTGTTATTTCTATTTATGATATGTTGTAGTAAAAAATTGGGAATTATGGATTATATTTATTGTACGTACTTTCTGTAGACCGGATGAAGTTGATAGCCTTACTGTAAGTGACATTACTGGCATCAGAAGTAAAACAACCCATGACTTGTTTTTAATTTGCAATCTGCAAGAGTCCTAGCTGAAAATGGAGAGAGATCTGTTTGTAAATGTGAATAATCTCTTTGTGCAAGAGGCTGAGGGAGGTGGAATTCCCCCCGTGTTCCTTGGGAAAGGGATAGGACAGAAATGTCTTGCTGAAGGTGGTGGTTGGTGTTTTAATTTTTCTATTTTTTTTTTTTTCTGCAGCAGAAGGTAAGTGGGACAAGATGAACGAAAGGAAACTCTTAGCTTCTCCCTTCTTTCCAAATTACTCTAGAGAAAGGCAAAACAAGGCAAGATAGGTGGTGCAGCTATAGCTGGGAGTGCCTCTGTGGACTCCTGGATGGCCAGCCGGATGATTGTTTCTTTTCCTCTATCCTGCAAGAAGGGAAAAGCTGGGTGGAGAAAAGAAAATATATGAGTAAGCACGGGCCCACACTTTTGTCCCTATATAAGGCATTTACAAAATGGGGTCACCAAAACCAGCTTGCAGTGCTTTTGGGAAGACACTGGAGGAGCTAAGTCTGTTTTTTATGTTCTTTGACTTATTAGAATCTAGACAAAATGTGATTTTTTTTTTTTTTTTTTTTCTTTCTCCCATCTGGGTAAAGAACATGCTTGCTGTGTCAGGAACACTGTGTCTTCCTGGGTACAGAAAATTAAAGACAGGAGAGAAGACAGCTTACCACGTCATTGCTGAGAAGCTGATATTTGTTCCAGACTTCAGTACTTGTTTAGGGTGTTCGCAGTCCTGTATTCTAAAATATTCCAATTTCTCTCTACTGCTGGAACTTACTTCCTTTTTTGGGCGTTTTTTTCCTCTTTGGCCTATTTGCCTTGTATGTTCCTCACTACTGAATGATTTGAAAGTGTTGAAGCCAACTCAAAACATTTTGGTATTCTCTCCTGCTTTTAGTGTGAAGATGATCTGCTCAACAGCCAGAAAAGCACAACTGAAATAGCACCTGAATATGAACTAGAAGACAGAGTAGATGTTCGATACCTTCAGTGGTTAAATGGGAGGCTAAGGTTCCAGTGGCAGAGTTTGCACACTCAGCACCAAGAGCAATGCAAACTTTTGCACAAGGTAAATGATTCTTCTAACTCACTATGACGTTGTTTATTATTTAAAAGCCTTGTCAGCTAGAGCTAAATGTACAAATTATTTTTGTTTGCTACTCCTGCATTTTCTGTAGGTACAAGTGAATTACTGTAAATATAAGTACCCCCACCTTTCTCCAGCGGTGCCAGAACCATGAGAAAATAAAGTATGTACAGTGTTCATAAGGTCATAATTGTTGTATAAAAGTCTCTCTTGCAGGTTGACACATTAGTCGCTTCTGCAACCATACAGTGTCTCCATTTTTCTCAGAAAATGTCTGGTAGAAGCAAGACAGAGCATGCTGGTCCCACAGATCAGAAGTAGTGATTCTGAACTATATAAACTCATTGAAAATGTGGATTCAAAATATTGAGCATGGAGGTTGGAAGTAATAGCAGCAAAATAAAATGCCGTTTCCCTTTCTGAAGTACCAGGAAACATCTAAGCAGAACCCAAAATCCACCTGCTTTTAAATCAGGAACCAGTAGCAGTCTTTACACTGCTAAGATTACACTTCACATTCACAAATAATGTTTACACGCGTGTCTGAAAATCAGACATCTGGGAGCGTCATGTCTGCATAGGATGGAAACAGCCTGCAGTCCCAAAGTTGATCGTGGTGGTGGCTGCAGAGACAAATTTTAAAAAAATGGTTCTAGAGGTAGTACCAAAAGTTATTCAGAAATGTTTTCACTAGGCCCCCTTTCTTCATTCATACCTTTTCAGGTAACCTGTATGGACCCTTTTGGTATTGTACCCAGAATCTTCACAGAAAACCTTTTGAGACTACAAACAGTTTTGAGAAATTTCCCCTCAAAAACCAACACTTATCAGAAAGTTGTCAGGATCAGAACAAGAAGGGTTTGAATGAAGATGCCTTCTTGGTTTTAATCCTGTGTCTGAGAGAGCAATGCTGAAAACTATAATGAGGTTACATTTTGTTCTTTACATGAATTGATTGCTAGGGAAGATGTCTGATTGACAGCCCTAGGGAAAAATCAGGTGCCGTGTGTGCACAGCATCTAAAATAACCTTTTGCTTCTCATTGCCCACTGTGAATGTGCTTTCCTGATCTGGGAACTAAGATAGCAATTCACCGTAAGTGCAGGTGCAGTCCTTGGCTTTTGCACTGAGATTACAGACAGTGATGCTATTGGAAGAGGTGTCTTAGTAATATAAAACTCAAATGAAATGATTGGCATCTTCTCCCCTTGATAAACTACCTCTATTTAAAGTATGCTGATTTTTATAGTAGGTGAAGCAAATATCTCCATATCTCATTATCAGTTCTCTGACTTATGTAGTACTTGGCAGTAACAAATCATTAGGCAGCTTCAATACCTCAGCTGGCAGTTAATGAGACCAAGGAAGAATTAAGAGCAGGTCGAACCTGGTGCCTCGAGTACGAACATAGATACTCTCAATGGTCCAGGTCAGGCACTGAAATGATGAAGAGATGCGCTGATTGAGGAACGTGCTAAACTTGTTGACAGGGAGATGATGACCTCCTGTGGGGATTGTACTTTGAAATAAACTTGGACTTCTTTTTCTGCTGTGGCTATCCAAGGAAGAATGTTGCTGAAGTTAGGGCTGTTAGTCAGTCAAACGTAAGAGACGAGTTAGTTATGCTGCAGTTCCCTGGACCACGATTTCCAGGGAAGAATAAGCAGGAGGGGAGGATATTTCTCTGTTCATCCAGTTGCCCAAAGCTGCCATTACTGCCTTCTGCAACAGTCATCACTGGACTAAACTGAAAGCAGTAAGCGGTGCTAGCAGTGATTCTTAGGATCAGACTGTGTTCTGCAGTGCATGTAGAGGGCTGCCATCGTGAATATTGTACATAGGAGGGTAGACTGGAGCCCAGCTCCTGAATATATGGTCATGCACCAATATTATCCATGCTCAAATACATATGTGCAACTGTGGGAGTTCTGTTCAGAGGTGTAATAAAGTGCAGTGCTCTGATTTATATTTTAGTCTGAATTAAATGCAGGAAAATTGAAAGGCAAAAGTGACTTTGGAAGGGACTTCATTACAGTGCCACATTGATGTTAACATTTATGGTAACACAAAATATAACATACTTACACAATTTAACAGCTGCATAAACAGTAATTGGTATTTCCTGACTCTATAAAGAGAAATTTTGGCTGTGCTACTGCATTAATTTTAAAACTTTTAAACTAGTCTGCTACGTGTTAGAAGACTAAGCTGACCTAATATGACCTCTATATGAGCTGCTGGTTTTCTCATATAAACCACAAACACAGTATGCAAAAGGCTAATGAGTGTTATGTTTTTTAATTATGCTGACAGATTTACAGAGGGCTTTCTCTACAAAATGGTAATAATTATGGCTTTTACTCGCTCTGTTTAATAACTTAACAGGTTATGTATCTCAGCTGCAGAACAGTCTTATTTACTGCTGATCATGAGCTATAATTTTTGCCAAGTAGTGGCGACACTTCCACAGATCTTATTCTGTGACTCACATAGGCTCTAAAATACCATATTCTCTATTTGGGGCTTTTTGAGAAAAATGCATTGCACTTGGAAAATATGTTCTTATTCAGAAGATGACTGCTTTTCCACTCTGTATTTTGTAAGTATGGATATTGCTGCTGGATGTAAGAATTGTAGCAAGAAGCTACCAAGTTAAGTCAAAGACTAACTGAGTTGGGCATGATCTCCAAGAAGAGGTTGAGGGAGTTGGGCTTGTTTGCTCTGGTGGAGAGGAGGCTGAAGAAGAGGTCACCTAATAGCTGCCTTCAGCTGTTTGGTGGATAGTTACAAAGATGGATCCATGGTCTTCTCAGCAGTACCAGGAGACAAAGGGGAAGGGGCCACTGATCATAGCTTGGAAGGTCCAGGTGTATTAGAAAAAGCTTCTTTGGGATGATGGGTAGCATTGGAGCAGGTCACCAGAGATGCTGAATGGCCTCCATCCTCAGGTTTCCAAGACTTGCATACACAAAGCCACAAACTGATGTTGGTGGTAGTCCTTGTTAGAGCAGGAGGCGGGACTAAGGATCTCCAAAGGTCTTTTCCATTTCTACGATTTTGTGGAAAAAATTCTGAATTGATTGGGTGATCAGGGACATGCACCTTCAGGTTAGAAGTGATGACTCAGGTCTTAATGAAATAGTACTGTACTGCCTAGGGAAAGGGAGCAGTAGGAGGGAAATATGAGGGGGATATGGACAAAAATTAATGGCTGTTCCTTTTCTAAAGCACACAAATGATAACTGAAAGTGATTGCTGGGGCTCTATCTACCCTGTCCTGCCCGCAGCCACTCTATGTTGCTGGAATGAATTTCTGCAGTAACCAGTGTAGGTTACTGAAGAGGGAAGCCCCTCTGGAGCTACAGCCAGTCATGTGTTGGGAATTACTTGTTAGGTGGTCTGACTGGCTTTTTCTCTTTGCTAGTTCTTCTGTTGACCTGCTTTTCAGTGACTTCAGCTCCCAGAAGGCACGTTGAACCTTACATATGTCCTCCTGTAGAAGGAAAACTTCCTCAGGGAAATCTTGACTTCTCTGTTGCTGAGGAATTTTGCAGCCTGAGGCTATGAGCTGTTGAATAACATTATAATGACTTCTCAACATGGACACGTTGGCCTGCTTTGAAAGTATAATACAGTAATACCATTATAATTCCCTCGAAATTCTCAGTGGTACATATTTACCTGATACACCTTCAAATATATGGAAGTGTGAAGGATAAATTACCGTGTTAAGGCACGCCTCTTGGTTCTTTCTGTTCTGTTTCTTCCTCTGTCTGCCAAGTGCCAGAGGAATATCTATCTGCCTGGTTTTTGATGCCTCTTGAATTCATAGGGGAGAGCAGCTGTTTTTAGTTAGGCTTTGAATTACCACTTTGCCTTAGAAAATGTGAATGAGAAGTCTTGCTTAATTTCAGAAAAACAGGTAGGAACCTGTGTAGTTTAAAACTGGCATTGTTTTTTGGGCCTGTTAAACACACTGTGCCACAATCAGCATGTGAAAAGAGATAGTGGAACACATGAGTTTCTGCAAAGCCGATGGATTTAGAACCACAGAATCATAGAATCGTTAGGGTTGGAAGGGAGCTTAAAGATCATCTAGTTCCAACCCTCCTGCCATGGGCAGGGACACCTCCCACTAGAGCAGGTTGCTCAAAGCCCCA
>JAOXNO010000004.1:4803043-4813253 GCA_028565335.1 Limnodromus scolopaceus
CCGTGGATGGATTTCATCAGGTCCCATGGACTTATGCACCTTCAGGTTCCTTAAGAGGTCTCGAACCTGATCTTCTCTTGTATTTCCCTCAGGTATTTTCAGCTGTCCTCTGTCCACTGAAGACTAGGACAGAAATTACACCTAAAATATGGGGAAGGTTGGTTCAGGTTCAGAAATGAATTTTGTTAAGCAGGTGAAGGTCTGATTGTGGACTATGGATATAAGTTAGTACGACTAAAATGATGTTAAATGGAAGTCTTGATGATAGAAGAAGAGTTTAACATAATTGGCAGTATCAGATCATGGTAAAATGATAATAATGGCTGTAATGAGCTTGGAAACTGTAAGAGGAAGTGTTTTATTCTGTCAGTAAGAATGCAGAGCGGCACTGGGAGATACCACCTATGAATGGAGTGGTTTCTTATGCCTTCACTAAGATAAACAGTATAAAATAAGGTATATTTCTATATATCTGATGTTGTAGTAACAGAGTAAAGTGACAAGGACAAAGTCTTGATCTCTGAATAACAGAGGGCAGACACTGGTGCTGGGTGATTACCTCATTGTCAGTAATTTATGAGTGAGCTAAACTGCAATTGTTAGACGCATCTGTATCTTGGCACGAAGAATCTATCATGTTACTCTGTAAATTACTACATTGGTTAATTATATCTTTTTTTGTCTTGAGATATTTTGTTTGAAAATCTTTATTTTTTCCTAAAGTGAATTTGCCATTAGATCTCAGTAGGCATTCTTTAATGCAGTAGAAGTTTTTCCTCTTGTGCAAGTGTGTGTTGAACTATGAACAAGCCCCCTTTTCATCTTCTCTTAGGTGAATTAGTCAAGCTGATCTCCCTTGCAGGGTATCTAAGCTCAAAGGCGTTCAGGAATTTGTACTGGGAACTCCCCAGAAGTGGTGCTCAGAGGGGGGCTGCGCCTGTGCTCTCATGCAAAGGTTAGTGTAAGGTTAAATTGGACCTGCCGCCTCCTCAGTCCATCCCGGTGCTGTGCACAACAGCTATACGTGCTCTGTCTCTCGCCCTCTCACCTCCTGCTTTTATCTTGCCACTTTCTCCCTTCCTAAGCCTTCTTTTATCTTCAGTATGTTGTAGTTCTCAATAACAGATTGTAAAAGCAAAAATACAAATACTGGATTATTCCAGTTACAAATACTGGATTATTCCAATACTCATCCAGTCTGGTCTCAGGGGAACACCTTATTCCTCTGTTGTTACAGCTTTAAAGTATTTGTTTTGAGCTTAAGCTGGTGATGCTGCTGCAACATACTTTTGAAGAGGAGCTGAAATTCATCCCTGGTGCTGGAGGCCCAAAGGTTTGGCAGCCAGAGTTACGCAAGAATGCAGCAGGGAGAGGAGTGGCAAGTAGAAAGGAAGAACATTGTGTGGGGAGGTGCTCTTTTATTTTTAAACTCACATAGCTCTGCACATGTGACAGATGGTTGTCACCAGAAGTGAGTTTTGGGAAAGGAATGCTAAAATATTCTGAAGTTTCAGGGAAGGTTTGATAATTACCCAGTGCCTGTCAACTTTAAAATAGTTGTCAATACCCAAGTGTATGATAAAGTTCATATTAGAATAAAGGAAGAAAAGCAGGAAACATTCTCTGTCTTCTGGCAGAAGTATTAATGAAATATGAGCGATTGTCTGACAAATGTGCACTGCTATCTTGTTTGGCAGCTGCAGTTATTACAGTAACAAAGGGATCAGTTCTGAATAGGAAGAATTGCTTTTTATTGTTCCCTTGACTAACTTGGGAAGCTTCCTCGCCAAGTAATTGATGATACCATCACCAGCGCAGCTGGGACAAGGTCCCAGTAAGCGAAAGGCAACAATACATAGCAGTGAAAGAGAAACTTACTGTAACTAGGTAGCATGTTCTGCTTTAAAGGAAGAAATCAAAAATTGTGCTGAGGGTATCCTTTACCTCTGTTAAGACTTCTGCTATCTGTGTACATGGTGTTTTCCTTTCATGCTATGCGCAAGAGCGTGTGTAGTGTAAGGAAAAACACACTAAGACAGGATGAAGAGAGAAATCTTTCAGTTTTACTGTGGTGGCAGCAGCAGTAGCAATTCCTGCATGTGGTTCTGGTAGCAATACCAGATGGACCATTTTGTGAGATGGTTGTGGGGCGTGATCATCACTTCCTGCAGGCTGTTTTAAAAAGGTCTGTTGTTTTGGTGGTGGAAGTTACATTTGTGCTTGTCCACTGGGAATGGGCTTGTAACCACTGGTTCACATCACCATTTAAATCCATGCAGCCATTAGAGGGAAGCTAATGATGTTAATGATCTGGTCCTCGTACTTGACAAATATCTTTTAATTTAATCTATTCCAGATCCATTTATTCACCAGTGGCTCTCATATGAACCAGATCCTTGGACATTTTTCTGTCACAGAAACAGATCTCATTAGACAACCGGAGAACTACAAGCAGGTAATGGTTCTTCTGTAATTCTTGGATGCTTAGTATGCTTTACACAAATATCATTCAGCAGAAAACTGCACTCCTTGTATCATGTTTTTAGCTTGGTTTCCAGCACAAATAAGGGCTTATATATTGAATTGTCAGTTTCCTCACTTATAACTTGTATTCAACAAATAGTTTCTTCCAGTTTGATAGAACATAGACACAATAGTATTAAGCTAAGCTTTGTAAAAACTGGTAGACAGGGAGAGACTAGGGAGAAGCTTGACTGAAAATGCCACTAAAGAAAAGGCTTTTAGAATAAAATATTCTGGATCAGTTGGCTGACTGCTGTTGTATACTACCAGTAACCACATTTGGGCCAGCCAGGCAGAGTGTCTGCCTGTAACTTTGCCTGGGTGAGTTGACAGTGAGACACAGAAAGATCCGATTGATCTCTCGAGGAGAACCAAAGCACATCTGATGTTAGCAGTCATTAGTTCCAGGAATCGTACAAGTTGACTACCTTTTATGGATGGTAGTAAGGGACTTTATTTTGAGGAGTATTTTAGAAGCACAGAATGTTTGAGGTTGGAAGGGACCTCTTGAGGTCACCTGGTCCAACACCCTGCTCAAGCAGAGGCACCTAGAGCAGGATGCCCGTTGCCACAGCCAGATAGCTTTTGAATATCTCCAAGTATGGAGACTCCACAGCTTCTCTGGATGACCTGCTTCATGCTCAGACATCCTCACAGTAAAAAGGTATTTCCTTATGTGTTCAGACAGAACGTCTGAGGACACAACATTTTTCGTAGTGTACTGTTTTACCCTTAATTATATATTTCTGCTGCTCTCAAATACTCAGTTATCACAGATGTTTCAATTTATTATTTGAAGTAGTACAATTCACTTGTTTTAATACAATATAATACATTTGTTTTACAAACCAGTTTGTAAAATTTCATTCTATGTGAAACCGAAACAAGATTGAAATTTTAAGCTCAGCCCTAACAAAATCAATATTTGGCAGATTTCTGCTGTCTGTCCAAATCTGTTTACTCAAAGAAGATATTCTTTCTGCTGCTACCTTAAGAACAGAAGTGGGCATTGTAAATACTGTGCACAAAGAAATTCAGAAAAGTAGATTTGAAGGTGGGAGATAGTCTTATGTTCAAACCCCCTAAAGTAAAGTGCACATTAATCTTTCATTACTGAGCATTCCTTTGAGGAATGGTTCACATCCAGCTTCTTGATAAGGTTCAGCTGCTTAGAATATTTTCCTGGATAATTATTGTTTTTCTAGAGCAAATGGCTAAGTCAGCTTGAGATTATTTTTTTTCTCATTTCTGCTTCACAGTCCCCCTCCTGTGGTTTGCTCAGCAGCTTGGAACGCACAGCAGCACAGTCCACTGAAGCCTATACTTTATAGTCTTCCAGAGCTTAGCAAACATCAAGAAAGGTCTGCTGGGCTGGTAGAAAGTAGAAGTAGAAAATTCCAGCTGCATAGAAGGACTTTCCAGCTACCTTTTTCCAAAGCCTTACTCTGAATATCTCACTGATTGGTTACAGTAAAGCATAGGGATACTCTCATAAAGCCTATTTGACTGTGCTGTTAATGAATCATTCCAGGAGTTTTCTTTTTTGCATGCTGCTCCCTTTCCTGGATGCTTGCTTCAGGTCTGCTGTTCATCGGGGTCTCAGGATAAAATGAAAAGAATCCTTTTGTATTTTAAGCGGTGTGGTTGGGTAACGTGCTATTGTCAAGGAAGTTTAGTGGGCAGCTATGTTGCTTAGTTAAAATCTGTGGAGGCTTCATTCCACCTTTCCCAAGCTTAAACAGCAAATACATGAAACAAGAGACAGCCCTTCAAAACAAGGGTGATCACTGAGAGGGACAGAGGCAGGGTGGCAGAAGGTGTTTTCCTCAAATAAGCTATGAGCGGCTGCAGTCTCCATCTCCAGTTTCTGGGCTCTGACGGCTGCAATCCCAAACAAGCTCTAGTGCATGAGTGTTGGAAATTATTTTCTTGTGTCACTTACTGCTTCAACTCATCCAAAATTGGAACTGTTTTTCAGCACAATCAGCTGTGAAATTCTTAACCTCTTGAAACTTTTGAACCTATTCAAGTTCTTCTGACCTGCTCTCTTGTGCCCGATTCTAAAATAAACAGGAAAAATTGCAGGAAATCATCACAACACAATAGTAATATACATATTTTTGAGAGACTTAAAATTCTTATTGTCATCATTTGAGCAATCTTTGTAGTTTTTGTCTCCTCTTACCCTGATTTCCCAAAAGCAACTTCCAGAAGTCATACTGGAAGCTCAGTATGTATGAAGAGCCTGATATAACTAGGTGGTATGGACTTGAAAAGGCAAGGCTGTTTCAAGTGTCAGTTTGCCAGATGGATATAATACTCGGTATGCAAAGTGATGCTTCTTTGGAAAATGTAATAAAAAGCCTCTAATTTTCAAATATCTTGATAAGATTAAGTAAATTACACATATTTGAATAGCTTGGTTTTCAAATATTGGTGCAGATGGCAGCATTCTGCCAAATGTTTTTTTCCAAAAACTGTGAAATAATTTTTTCTCTTTAAGTAATGTGACATTTCTGTTAACGTTACCTCAAATAACAACCTGCTGCATGGATCAATAAAAAGAGCAAGCACGTCAATATGTCTTGCTATAACTCAGCCCTGTTGGTGGATGGTGTTATGAATTGCTTCTCAAGTTAGGCAAGCTTCAAAGGATAGAAATGCAAAGTGGATCGAAGTGTCAAAAATTAGCTATCACAGAAAGGACATTGGGCTGTTTTTATTGAAGCCTAGAGTTCATTTTCATCAAAAATATCCTGAGAGATAAGTTGCTCTGTAATAAAACAAGACATGTTTAGTCTGACAGGAAAAGTGTGATAAGATACAGATAGCTGTGAAGTTAAATATCAGTTTTGGAAATGGAAAAATCATGCTACTCCCTTTCTATAGTAGTTGCAAATTAACTTGTTTAAAGTATTCTTCCTTTGGATTTCTAACCATAAAACTCTTTTAGTGCTTTTATGTACAGGGATTTTACTGGACATTATTATTCTTTTATCATCATAAATGTCTTTGTCAGATTCATAGAGCTGGAAGTTTTCCAAGTGTAATAGTTTTAATTATGTTTTTCTCTAGTGAGGCATGATCAAAATTCCAACTTTTCCTGCAGTCTGGCTTGGCTGTGGGGGATGTATGTGTGTGGCTGTCAGTCACAGGTCACTGCTGCATTTAGTTCCTGTGCCGCCCAGGGGTGTCAGTGGATGGGAGGTGATGTTATTTCAGCTGGTGTTCAGTTTCCAGTTGAAGCACACATGCATGCTCATGTTAGTTCCTGCCCTCTACACATACGTCCTTTCTTTCCCAAGGTGATGTCGTGTCTTTTTGAGCACTCCCTGGCTGAAAGAGTGTTGCACGAGGAATATGCTGCTGGTCATTTTCTCAGCAGAAGCATCTCAGTCACTGGTGATGGTTATGGAGCTACTTGCCTCCCAGGTTGTGCTGAAGTGTGCAAACTGGGGACAATTAAAGCATGGCAGCGTGCAATAGCCTGTGCGTTGCTAGGAGCTTGCATGGTCATTGTGGCTTTTCTTGAGAACCTCTTGCACTTATCACTTAAGAGTGTGTTCTAGCACATCTTGAATGTCTTGGTTTTGGTACATTTTCCAAGCTGTATCGGTACTGCTTGCTTCTTGATGGTTCCCCACTGTGACTGGGGGGCTGCTGTTATTTTCCAGCCTGAATTACCTCAGGGCAGAAATGAAGGTCTCATCTCTGGGACTGCCACTAAAATAGTTTGGAAACATACTGGGGAGAGCATGCAGAAGATGTGGCTAAGGGTAAGTAATGTCTGCCCCAAGCTCTTCAGGGCAGAACGGTCTATCTGTGAGGAGGCAGTCACGTTCCTTTTGCAACTGTGAGGACAGTGGTTGTGCTGTGGGACCGACTGGGTAGTTTTTCATCATTGTGAGCACAATATAATCCAATTCTTGTCTATGAAGCCCGTTTACCTTAATTCTGCATTGCAGTGTCAACAGTTCTGATGCATTCAATTAAAGTTCTCATCGAATTGTTAGTGTATAGAGATCAATGAACTCTGAAGCAAAGCAGCCCGGTCCTTCAGTTTCTTCTGTCTCTTCTTATGGTGCTTTCTATGTGGAATTAATCTTGCTGGTTTTGTGATTAGCAGAGATTAAAAGTTGTAGTCAGAACTCAGGTCATTGGTATAATGCTGGCAGCACTGGAGTGATCATTGAAATTGTAATGAGTAAAGATGACACCTTTAAATGCCAGTAGATCAATTTACTGAGTGTGACAGCAAATAAATAATGCAGCTGTCTGCCAGATGGACATGCAGAGAAATTCATAGAACTTGAGTGTGAATACCTAATAGTTTTGTTTCAGAGTTTTATGAAAAATATTTATACTTGCTGGTCATTAACACATTTTAAAAGGAATTTCTTTGTCTTAAGGAACTAAGGTCCTTGGTAGCAAGTAAATAAGAGCAAACAAATAGTCAGTCTGACTTTGCATGCATTATGTATGGTCCATTTCATGCCTATAAAAAATTCAGGTGAGCTTTAGCTCTCCAGGCAGCAGGGATTGGGTGGGATGGGGTAGGATGATGTGGGCATAGCATCGATCTGCTTTCTGGACTGTTCATGTATCAGGGAAGGAAGCCAATGTACAATACATGCATTTATTTCTTCAGTCAGATGGGACTCCATAATTTCTTATTGGGACATTCAGGGGTAAATGATCAAGTTGTAAGATAAGTTGATTGTAGGCCCTAAATCTTGTGGCAATTCCCATTTAAAACATCTGTCCCAGATGGCTGTTACAGATGGATGACACAACAGGTTTATTTTCTGTGAATAATAGCCCATGGTTTGAATTCATGCAAAGCACTAAAAAGCTTCTGTTCTTTTCAGAACAAGTGCATTAGAACTGATGGGCTTTGAATTTTCAAAAACGTTGAACATGCATTTACTAGTTACTTTGCATGAAATTTGAGTCTTCACGTGCATTTCTTGCATAAAGTCATCCTGATATGCTGACGTATTTTATCTGCATAGGCTATATCTGTTAAATGGTACAACCAACCAGTATAGTCAGTGCACAAACGGCATGTGAGGGTTTTTGGTCCATTTTCCATTCCATTGACCGCACCACCTCCTGGAATGTATGCGAAGGCAGAACAGCAAAAGTGAAGTCTGTTATCTAATACAAGTTATTCAGCCGGTTACCAAATAATTGCTATGGTATTGCATTGTCTCCAGAAATGGATCCTAAGTTGCTGATTGTCTTGGATGAAAATGGAATAACTTTTGCAGGATAATTCCAGCTGCTGAGTGCTGGGCTATATTTGGTGTCCTTGAGCTGGTTGTTTGGGACTTCATGGAATGTTCCTGGTGGTGACAGACGCTGCAGGCAGGGGCTAAATGAAAATAAACACTTAAAACCCTGCTGCTAGGCTTGACACTGTGTCGCATTACTGATTTGACACAGACCTGTGCTAGTATGTAGTATTTCTGTAATCAACCCTGTTATGGTCTTGTATGGCAGGGGTGGAGGATATGTAGCCTTATTTGAATTTCAAAGAGCCTGCTAGGGGACCATCTGATATTTTATGATGTCCTTCCATCTGTTGTACAAGAAACAGTTGAACCAACACATTTCTCAGTCTAGGTACCAATGGAAAAAAAAAAATCACATTCATGGTATAGTCTGTGATGCTGCTGTGTAGAAGATTAATTCAGGAAGTGAAAGGTTGTACTGCGTGCAAATTGCAGAAAAAAGATTTGTTCTTTTCTGAAAAAATGACCTTGAGCTTCAAGGACAAGCTGCCTTCATTGGTATAAATTGTTGTGGATTCATTATCTTCTGTGATGCTCTGACAACTAATTCTGTTTGATCTCGTCCCCAGCTTTTTTATGTTCATTGCTTCATTCCCTTGGTAAAAGCCATGGTTCTGTCATTTCTATCATGGAACAGGATCAGTATTTCATGTTGTAACTACCATTCTGATTAAGGACAGCTTTACCTATTTGTCATCGTGTTTCAGTTTCTTGAAAGAAAAAATACTTGAAATTTCTCAAGTGGACCCTGTGTAAACAATAGAGCATAAAGTTCAAGAGTAATTGCGTGGCTTGTGAGTATTTGTGAAAATGTGGGGGTTTTTATTTTGGGCTTTTTTCCTGCGCATGATCTGTCTGAAATCTCACCTTGGCCAGTCTTGACTCCACAGAAATCTTCATGAAGATTCCTTTTACTAGGTGTTTTGCCAGGCTTTTTGTGAGCTCTTCATAGAAAGATTGTAGCATGAACCCATTTCAACGTGGGGAGAGAACGTGTTGCTAAGAATGAGATCGGAAAGGTGGAGAACAGTCTTCCCCAAAGAAATACAGAAGTCTGTGACCCAGTTTTTGGAGCAGTAGGGTGGAAGACACAGCCAAAGTGCAAGGGATCTAGACCCAACGAGATTTTAGACTTATTCTATACACTGCCAGAATAAACTTAGTTTGAATCAGTAGCATCTCCTGACCATTGACTGAATCTGCTTACAAGGCTTCAGACGATCAGAATCATTGGATTCTGGCATTGTTGAATTTTCAGAACAACAAGTAAGCTGGTATATTCTGTAGCAAGAACAATTTGTTTTTTTCATTTCCTTTACAGATTTTTTTAAAGGTACAGGTTTTTCTAACATAATGCATCACAATTTTTACCTATTTATAACCAAGTTTGGTTTTCATTGATGATTGCTGCTGAGAAGCTGTAGAACTGTTGAGGTTTAATAAATTTCAGGGTTCGCCAATGAATTGTATGTTATACCCATGGACACACGTGTTTTGAAAAGGTCAATTATGACAAGTTTTTTTGAATTTGCATAATTATGCTTGCGACAGCACTTTGAATAAAAATAGCAAATGCTTTGCCCTTTTAAAGTAATCAGGCTTTCATTCCTTCCTGTCTTTAACTTACTTTTACTTAACCATTCTAACATCATTCGTTGAAGAACACAGGGAACATGGACTGACTGTGTTAGGAGCTGCAGACTGGGAGCAGAAATAAGGCTCTGGACAGGCAGAAGGAAATGGGTAGGATGGACAGTGAAGAGCCTTTTTGCTTCAGCTCTTGCTCAGTGAAGTCAGGAGGTGGAAGAGACCACTGGACAAGAAGCCTGCATGAGGGCAGTGGGGACCCAAGGTGGCTCTGATGAAGTGAAAGAATTCAGACTATTTGGGTGAAAAAAGACCGAATGAGGCACTGAAGAGAGGCTGCAGCAGGAGGGGCTGCATGTGGACAGAAAGACAAAGACTGGAGAGAAGGGTTATGACAGCAAGCCATGAATGTGAAGGTGAGTCTATCTAGAGACTTGAATCACTGTTTTTCTCCTTGCAGTGTCCTGAGAAATTTCCTACCTACAGGAAAATGTCAACCCCCTCCAATGATGGTCCAGTGGGCAACCAGTAGACCTGTAGACAACCTACTACTGCTGCTTGTTAGTCTGACCCAAGAGTCTGATCCTGCAGATAAGCAATGGGTGTCTCTGCTGTAAGAGGAATTTTCAGAAGTGTCTTTTTAAAAAAACAATTAAATTAATAGCTAAATTGGATAAGATAATGCAGTGTAACATTATTACTTTAAGTATGTTTATTAGGATATTTTATCCTAGAATTTCACTGAATTTCACTGAATTTTTAGAGTTGGAAGGGACCATAGAGATCATCTAGTCCAACTCCCCTGC
>JAOXNO010000004.1:4813553-4847709 GCA_028565335.1 Limnodromus scolopaceus
GGCGGGTCTTGAAAATCTCCAAAGAAGGGGACTCCACAACCTCTCTGGGCAGCCTGTTCCAGGGCTCTGTCACCCTCTAGAACTATTATATCATGCAGAGTGCAGAATGCCTTGTTACTGAGTTAGAGCTGTGGTGAAGAAAGTGGTTGATAAAGGTGAAGAAGTAGCAGTAAGAGTGAGAGAGTTATTGGAAGAGGAAGGAAACCTTAATAGCCAAGGCAGTGGAACTTTGTCCTAGGGAGCTGCAATAGTACTCGGCCTTTGAGTTCTCAAGTTCCCCGTGGCACATTACCTGAACTAGACTTTCCATGGTGGGCTGCTGCTGCGGTGTTTCCTGGTTTTGTGCATCCCATTTTATGCTGAGGGAACTGATTTTGGAAATGTCGAGTGTTCCAAGCTGCTACTAAACTTGGTGGGACCTCTGCTAGGAGCCCCTCAAGAGTTTCAGCAGTGCAGGCAGCCTCATCTAGTAATGTCAGATTTAATCCCAGATGGTGTAATAGGCCCTTGCCACCCACTGCTCTGCTGAAGCATTAGGCTGGATCCCGGAGTCAGTAGAGTGGTGTGTGTTAGTGCAACCTGGGCCAGCTGCCTGGTTTCTTCTGCTAGAGCTGATAAGCCAAGGCAGCGTGCCATGGCTATGTTGGCTCAGGAACTAACTCAATGAAAACTACCTAAAGCATCTCTGTAAGTTGTTGAGTTGCGTTGGGTAGATGTATCCATGAAGTGCTTTTCAGAGAATTCAAAAATTACTGTAAATCGGGTCTCAGAAGACTCAGTTAAGGCATCCAAAAGAAATGGAAGCATTTAACTTTCATCTCTCTGCTTTCATTTCCCATTTGTAAAGCGACAATAATACTATCATCTCATCTCACATGGATCATTAGGAAAGATAACTTGTTTATGTGGAAGATAAAATTTCTGTCTTCAGAATGGGATCTGAATGATGTATAGCAAATAAGTCCATGGCTTCCCTCTGAAGAATACACAGAATAATATGCAATTTAAAACGAAAAGGAATAGCTTGTGGAGCGAGCACCAGCCATTCTGTGCCCTTGGTGAGATATATTATGAAGGGAAATATTTTGGTCATGTAGTTCTAGAGCTTATAAACATGGGATGGGCAAATTAGTGTTGTTTAGGCAACTTGAATTCTGGCACTTTTTAACTTTGAATGGTTCCATTTCCAACCTTAGCACTTATCTTGCTGGATTGTGCATTAAAAGTGTAAAGCATACTTACTGCCATGTGCTCTGAACAGTACTGCCAGTCAAAGCTAATGCTTTTTTCCCCCTGTTAAATTACTTAGTGTTTTGTGTTGTCATTCCAGCCGCAGTTACTTTAGACATTTTACATGCATGGTAGTCAGATTGGTGAGAACTAACATGGGAGCTGACGTATTAATATTGCAGAGGAGAGCAGATCTGATAACATATTGAATGATATATGGGACTCCAGCACCTAAATGCAGGAGGCCTGGAGGCTCGCACAAGAAAGCTTGAGGGAGCTGAATGATCCAGAGTACTTGATTTTTGGTGTTGGTTGTTCAAAGAAGAAAGAGTGGAGGTTCTAAGGATGCATTTAATATGAAGGTCACCTGCAGGCTCAAATGAAACACAGCCTCTCTGCTGGGTATGATGAGCAGAGTCAGGAGCATGACTGTGATACTGGCTTTCTGACCCTTTCTGAGAGTCCTGCCCTAGACTGCTGTTCTCCTCTTGGTGCCCTGATAGTGATATATAAGCTGAATGGTGGAGCAAGAACTGGCTTTAAATGTCCACGGATTATGTTAGTTGAAAGATTTGGTATTTTTTTCCTCTCTAGATATCTCTAGTCTTTTGGTGGTGTAACATCAGGAGCAGAGTGCCTGCTGCAGTGCTGTGCACAGTGAAATCTGCTACACTGCGACGGGGAGAGTCTCAGAGCCCGCAAGGAGGACGAGCTGTACTGGGAAACCCACATTTTCCTTGTGCATGAGAATGTTCAGTACAATATATTAAAGTCCTTTGGCCCTCTTAGTGGGACTGCCTAGATGACCTTTAAAATGCGGAATACTTACTGTTGTTTTTCTGGGAGAAGGCTCTGTTGGTTTGAAGCTTGGTGCGTGGAAGGTTATTGAAATTGGAAAAAGGTGTTGTATTTGGCTTCTTCCATCTGTGTACCTGGGAACCCCTCCTTAAAATTGCTGGAGCAGCAATGAATACTGTCTTACAAATGTGGTGATTTGGTGGTTGTTATGTATTTCCTGTAGAGTAGGAGAGTGGCTACTGAGAAAAACAATTTAAAAATGAAATAAAAAAAAAACCTCTCAGTGATTCAGATATCATTTTTCCTTTTCACATTTCATCACAAGGAAAGAATAAGCACTAAGAAAGCAAAGAAACTGTCAGTGACAGCGTGTGCTGCCCACCCTGTGCTGCGTGGCAGGAACAAAGAATTTTATTCCTGCCTTTTTTTAATGATTCCCTCTACAGAAGGAGAGGGTAAGCTGCCGTGTCATTTTCCTTCCGAAATACCGTAGGCAATTGGGGTTTCAGTTCATTTGCTGACACTTATCACATAAAACATGATCTGCTATAGTAGTTATTAAAACCTGTTGGAAAGAGTGGATCAGGTATTCATTTGCAAAAATGAGGCAGAGCAGATGCAACCCTTGTCATTCGTGTAAAATCAGGAAGAATTACAGAGGTCAGATGGCTTCAAAGCTGCTTTTAGACAGTGTCTACTCGTAGCTGAGTTCCTGATCCTCCTTAAGAAAGTGAAAGACTCTGTCCAGCTGTGTACTGTAGAAGCAAGAGCAAGCAAATTGTGCAAGGTAATGTATATTGGTATTTCTAAGGCAGATTGAAGTCAATTTTAGAAAGGATGACTTTGAAAAAATGTTACATATAAGTGACTTGCCTTTGGATGCTTTGTGTGGTCTCCCGTTAGGGCAGACAGCGGACCAGTTGTTTTGGGTGACGAATTCCTCTTCTAACTTCCCTGGTCATCCTTGTGCTGCTGCTGGAGGTTTTACACCCCTCCAGAAGCAGTGGGGGTTGGCTTCCAGATCCTGTCTGGAAGATGGACAAGGACTATTCAGAGCCAAGAAGTAGCTGGAAGTCAGAGTGGAAGTTTGGGGTTGATGACAGGAAAAGGGATGAATGGATACCTGTGGGAGAGTTAATTTAGAGAGGTTGGAGAGGCTAGAAATGTGACTCTTCCTCATGCTTTAGAAAGAAAGAAAGAAGCCTCTGCAGGAGCTAAACTGCTTTAAATCTCAAAGAATGAATATGATCAAAACAATCTCCTCTGTTTCTCCTTCCCTGCAACTGTCTGTGGTGTCAGATGGTTTTCCGCTCATCTAATGCCTGCTGTTACCATCTGGTTCAGTTCTGCCTGCTCTGGGACATGCACTTCCCACCTCCACAGTCCCCTCAGATCCTGCTGGTGGTTCTCCTTCAAAGCGATGTGGAGCATCCCATCCCAGAAGAAGGCAGAGACATGTCATTAAAGAGCTTTCAAAAAGGCAGAGAGACAGAGAATGTGCCTGTGTTTATGTATCAGTAACAGAAAATCCTTAGACCCTTATAGCTGAGTTAGTTAAGGGTAGGCTGGAGAAGTGAGTGATAACCTGAAGGGAAAATTGGTTGGGCCGCTGAACTCAAATTGGTGTCTGGTTGTTAGTGCCATCCCTTTGGGATCAGCTTTTGGGCCAGTACTGTTTAACATCTTGTTCGTGGCTTGAATGATGAGATGGAGCACACCACCAGCAAGCGTGCAGACGATACCAAATTGGGCACAGTAGTGAATAATACACTGGAGGGAAGCACTGCTGTTCAGGGGGACCGAGGTGGGCTGGAGAAAAGAGCTGAGAGGAGCCTTAGGAATCTCAGTGAAAGCTGGTGCAAAGGTCTGCATCTGGGATGGAGTAGCCCCTTGCAATGGGGCTGGGAGCCAACTGCCTAATAAGCAGCTTTGCAAAAAAAAAAAAAAAAAAAAGACCAGCCCCTGGGGGTTTAGGTGGACAAAAAGTTGCCCAGGAGGCAGTAGTGCACCCAGGCAGCAAAGACTGCATCCTGGGCAGTGTTAGCAGGAGTGGACCCAGCGGGGCCAAGGAAGGAAGGAAGGAAGGGATCCTCTCCCTCTCAGTCCTCGTGAGACCGAGTGCAGGGTGTCCGGTTTGGACTCCCCAGCACAGGACAGTGGCATATAGGAGTAAGTCCACTGAAGTGGCCAGGGCTGGAGCATGGGCCAGGCTCTTCTCAAAGGTGCACTGGGACGGGAGAAGGGGCACGGATACAAGCTGGAATGTGAGAAATCCTGGCCACATATAAGGGGAAAAAGTTGCCACAAGGATGGTCAAACTCTGGAACCAGATCCTGGAGAAGGGGTGACATGTCTGTTGCTGGTATTCAGGACATGCTGGAGAGAGCCCTGAGCACCTTGCTTTCAGCAGGAGATTGGAATACAGACCTTCAGAGGTCCCTTCCCACCTGCGTGGTTCTGCTCCACAGATGACAGTGTTGACGTGAGACCAACTTCTTCTTCAGCTGACAAGCACTAGCTTGTCACCCAGCCGTGAATCACTTCATTGTTGAACTCTGTACCCAGTTTCACCTTCCCGGTGCCCCTTCTTGGGAAGGATGCTCTATTTTTTGATTACTCCAGACAGTTTTAGTGCTAAAGTATTTCTTTAGATATTTTTTAAGCAAGGTGGCCTCTGGCTGCAATTAGTGTCCCATTGGAAGAACTGGCAGCATTATATAGCAACACTAAAGCAAATCATTCTACCTCATGGCATTATTACCTTGATCTGAAAATTTCCCCAGGCTGCAATTTGTCACTAATATTGCCTTCAGCTAAACTTATCCATACAAAAAAAAGAGGAGTTAATAGAGCTGCAGTTCTGGAGTTGCCATTGCCTTTTTTTTTTTTTTGGATGAGTTATTACTTAGTACATTTTATTGACCAAGCATGTAGAGTTCTTGGTCCTTGAAAAACGATGCAGTGGTTCATCACGGACTCCATAAATTGTTGGACTACCTAGCAGCAATATCTCCTACACCATAAGAAAGGAAGGTATCTCTCAAACACAGTAGATGCGTTCTGCACTGAAGTAGGAACTGCACTATGTGGCTTGACTGATATGAACACTTGGTTGTGATTGCCAGTGACAGAAAAACTGATAGGATGATACTGAGTTTCACTGCCTCTTTTGTGCTTTTGCTTGTTTTATGCCATACTTAACATAATTTGAATGCTGTGACAGTGACAATGACAGTGACATACTATAATATAATACCACCTGAGACAATGCAGCTGGAATTAATAAGCTGGAGAGACAAGGCTGAGGTGCTTTGTCATCAGTTGGCATTGGATAATTTTTTTTGGTGGAAGCACTAAAAATCCCAGTGGTGGGACCAAACTGCCCCAGTTCAGGTGATGCTTTGGGCCAGCACAGGGAGGCCAGGCAGGTCCCATATGGTGCTTTGGAAAAGGTTGTACCAGCATCGTATCTGGTGTCTGTAGGCTGAATGATGAAATTCCCATTTACCAGCTGGGTAAGCTGAGGCTGGTGTGCAGGGGCATGTGTGGTGTGAGAGGTGTGTCTTGTGTCCACATTCATAGCAAAATACCCTGATGGCGCTGCCTCTTGACCTTCCTTGGTAGGAGACTTCAGAGTGAGAGTTACTTACATGCTGCAGTTCTTTGGTAATGGAGTCTGAAAGGGTCTCATTGGTCCA
The DNA here is from genome assembly GCA_028565335.1 of Limnodromus scolopaceus. Lineage (NCBI taxonomy): Eukaryota > Metazoa > Chordata > Aves > Charadriiformes > Scolopacidae > Limnodromus > Limnodromus scolopaceus. Next base: position 4,819,280 of record JAOXNO010000004.1, read on the forward strand.
GCCTGTTGGATCTTAACTGGGATATTGGGCCCTGAAGGAACAAATCAAATCTCAGGAAAGAAATGTTAAGGTGAAGAGCTTTAAAATTTATAACCTGTCTCTTGAACTGTGCCTTGAGGCTAACAGTAGCCACTAGAGAGTGCAGAGCATCTTTGCTTGTGGAGTCTTTACTGTTGTTGTTTTCATCCAAAAGAGAAATCAGTTATCAGCTTCTAACAGGAAAGGGACTTCAGGCTTGTCACTCTGCTCTTGTGCCAAAATATGGCTATTGATGAAGGCTGATCCTGAAGTGCCCGAGAGCTATGATGATCTTGTGGTCTCTCATTGGGACTTGTGCTGTCCTGCATCCCCTGCTGCATCAAAAAGACACTTAACCCATCTGGAAAGTCAAGCAATGCATTCTCCACCCTCATGCTAGTTAAAGAAGCAAGCTACAGTTAAATTCATATAGTGCAATGGTTTTGGTCACAACTAAACTGTTGCTGAAAAGCTGAACTGAACTGAAATTTGTTGCTTAGAGGTGAGAATGCAGCTCAGATTGGGAGCAGACTGATAGAGCTTTTTTTATAGCTTTGCGAAATTAAACTTTCTGTGCAGTTGGCCCATAATGTTAACTCAGCTCTACTGGCAGGTATTCTTGGTTTTCTTAAGTAGCCAAGGAAATAGAGTTATAAAATCAGCTATTCCTCATGCTTTGCAAGTTGTTGCGGATTTGTGGTTCTTTTTAAATATGTTTGTCGCTTAATTTAAAGGACTGTGTTAAAAGACTAGCAAGAGAAATTAATTGACACAAGGGAGACTGTAGCAGACTTTAAATTAGTAGTTTCTGTAGTCAATAGTGCATATTTTAAAATGTATGAAAATATCTGCGTGCATGATAGGCTATGATGGCTTGTCAAAGAAGAGCTAGGCTGGGAGAAACTATATTCATATCAAGTTGGCAAGCTTAGACTAATCCGCGTATCGACAGTGTTTAACTAACACGAATATCTGTGATATTTCTGGGTGCTGTTGCGTCTCCAGTGGTGAAAGCCATTCTTCTTTATGTTTCTCTTTCAGTGAGAGCTAAATTTTATTTAACACTTATATTTGTTAGTGCTTAGAGGTTGGCTTTCTGTTGCTGTGGAGGCTGTACAGGCCAGTCCTAGTCATGGTGTACATCCGATGGTACCCTGGGAGGGCACGTGACGCCAGGCAGCTCCGTCCTGGACAAGCTGTCCTTTGAAGCAGAGATGGGGAAGCCCTGGGTGTCACTGCTCATCCAGCCCTAGGTTAAGGACCACATGGTCCTTACAGGGCAAAACAAGGTGGCAGGGAGCTGGCAGGCAGCTGTGGAAAGGTCTATGCCAGGAAGGCACTTCTGTTCTGCCTCCAAGCCCCACTTCTTGCAGGGAGCAGACAGGGAGGGAAGAGGAGGCTTGGGAACCTTATGTGGCCTTTGGGAATGGAAGCTTGTGGTCTACTCAGTCGAGAACAGATGAACCCATACAGAAAAAGGTTTAAGAGATCACTTATGCGTAACAATTGCTACATAGCCCTTTATTTTGAAGAGAAAGTACTAAAGCTCAAGGGAAGAAGAAAAGCCAACCTCTTGGCTTAGTAGGTGTTTGCAATACAGGCTGGTTAAAAAAAAAAAAAAAGAAGCAGCAGCAGCATTTCTTTAGCTGTGTATAGGGGTAGTGGTTTTGTCTATTCACTGCCAAATGTGGGATAGGGATGTCAAGGAATGACACAGTAGTTGGCTATAATAAGCTGGTGGCAAGGATGAATGGGATAATAAAGGAAGGGAGGGTAAAACCTAAAGGGTTTGTTCCCCTGCTGAAGTTCGTAGTCATCACACACACAGAGGAAAGGAAGCACTCCTCCTGTGACAAGCACTTCTTCATGGTGTGGTAACATACAGAAACCAGGATATTGGTACTGTTCAGAAGTGTAGCATCAATTCTGAATTCAGATGAGTTTAAAAAACAATTTAGAAATTGCCTGTTTCTGTTGGTTGTTATGTGAGTTTTTGTGGTCTGTTAAAAATATAGGAAAATGGGAAAGTGTATGAGGGGATAAAAAGAAAAAAATTTGTATGGATAATGCCTTGTTCTGTGTACAAAAACAGTCTGAATAAAAGCAGATGAATAATAGCCTTTTTTTGACATCAGCTACATGGGGGTTCTGATTGGCAATACAATATGAACAGCTGTCAGGCAGCACTATGATACAATTTGGTGCTTTCCTTTGAAGTCTTCTGGCTGAGATTTCTTTAAAGTAAATTGTGATTTTTGGTACCTACTGGATGTGCTTTAACTGAGCATATATTCAGCTAAGGATACTTAGTACTGCCGAAAAATTTGGCTCTTCAGGTATGCCAATTTAGGCACCAAAATCAGTGGTACCCTTGGGGAAGAAAATGTGTGCCTTTTCCATTCTCATACATCTTGATCTTGGCTGTTAAAGTATAAAACTCAATGCTTCAGTCTTCTCTTTCCTGATCTTTTTTTCCCTGTTTTAATATGTGCCATTTCCACAGGGGGAAAAAAAAAAGCGAAGTGATCTATTCCTTGACCTGTTCCTATGCAAATGAATGTCATTGTTAGTACATCTCAGTTCATTGCCTATCAGCGTGAAAGCTGTAGTACAATTTTTATATGCCAAATGCCTCATTTTGTTTGCTTTAAATTCCATTTTCTTTCAGTGTCATTTTAAACAGCTGTTTTCTAAATCCCTCCACAAATAGCAATTATGTTTTATAATGATGATCTTTGTCACTTAAGATTTTAACTAGTGGTTTGATTCTGTTCTCTCAGCAATGTAAACCTGAGACAGCTGAAGTGAAGTTTTGAGCTGTGGTGGTATAAAACTGGTGTTGGTGAATGGAAAAGTCACATATTTTATTTTAGCTGTTTGATGTTTTGCACACATCCAAGCATCTGGAATTACACTCCTCCACCCAGAGCTGTTGTGTTTTGTATTTTATCTTCTGCAAAAGGTCCAAGTTCTGTCTTCCTTTATAGCACCACAAAAAAACCCCAAACAGCCCAACCATTACAATTCCAAAAGAGATGATGCTTAGCAGACACAGAAGTACCTGCTTCTGGAGCCACAGAGAGCCTTCCCCCATTCCTACTTGTGTTTCGGTCAAGGTCCCTATGGGGTCCACAACTAGTAGTGGGAGGAGTTCTCAACCCCTTTTGTCGTCCAGGAGCGTTTCTGATCCACCCTCTCCTGCTCTGTCTCAACCCTCAGCAATATTTCACAGTCAGAGAAATGACTTGAGTGGATCTTTATTTGCCTTGTGGCTGGAGGCTGCTTATTGGTCTGTTGGTTTTTGCTCTTCAGCTGCTTGTACTTCACACTACTCCAGCGTGACTTTCTAGTTTTCAGGCCTATTTGTTTTAGCTTCAGCCTTCAAGGGATATGTGGGAATGTCTTAAACCAGCTTTGCTTCTGAAGAAATCACAATGTGGAACTGAATTTTGGAGCACTGAGTGTGTCCACCTACGGTGTTGGTTTTTTCCCTAGCCTCAGATGTTTATGGTATCAAGATTTTCTCTATTTTTTTAGTGAAGGGGTCTCAAAACTGCCAATGTGCAATTTGGGCAGTACATGCCATTTAAAACCAAATGTCATGCAGCTAACAGCCTGCCTGCTGAGAAGCTCTCATTGGTCAAGATTTGCTTGGTTTTTTGATAAGGGAGTTTTGTATTAGTAGCAGACATGAAGTTGTGTTGTAATTTATTTCACCTGGTGCTTGTTTAGTCTCTAAAGCCTCAATCCCAGTTATGGTTTACTTCTGGTAAGGTAAATTTTGTGACTTTTGTAATTGTAAATGTAAAAATGTAACCTTTTCATGTGTGTTTACCCCTTTCTTTTTATTTTTTGGAAGGAACTTATCTTCTTTTCTTCTCTCCTGCAGTTCTTAGACATTCAGAAGTAGTATTCAGATTACCAAAACTCAGGTTGAGTAAAGCCATTTCTTATTCTTCAGTTGTTGCTACAGCATTGGTAGATAAGGGGAGAGCAACAGATGTCATCTACCCGCACTTATGCAAAGCATTTGACACTATCCCACATGACATCTTGGTCTCTAAATTAGAAAGGCATGGATTAGATGGATGGACCACTTGGTGGATAAGGAACTGGCTGGATGGCTGCACGCAAAGGGTTGCGGTCAACGGCTCAATGTCCAGGTGGAGACCAGTGACGACTGGTGTTTCTCAGGGGTCAGTGCTGGGACCAGTGCTGTTTAACATCTTTGTCAGAGACATGGGCAGTGGGATAGAGAGCACCCTCAGCAAGTTTGCCGATGACACCAAGCTCGGTGGCGCAGTTGACATGCTGGAGGGAAGGGATGCCATCCAGAGGGACCTGGGCAGGCTGGAGAGGTGGGCCTTTGTGAACCTCATGAAGTTCAACCAGGTCAAGTGCAAGGTTCTGCACCTGAGTCACAGCAATCACAAGCACAAATACAGGTTGGTCTGAGAATGGATTGAGAGCAGCCCTGAGGAGGACTTGGGGCTGTTGGTGGATGAGAAGCTCAAGACGACCCAGCAAGGTGCTCTGGCAGCCCAGAAATGCCCCATCAGTGGAGGTGTTCAAGGCCAGGTTGATGGGGCTTCTAGCAACCTGGTCTAGTGGGGAGGTGTCCCTGCCTAGGGCAGGAGGGTTGGAACTCAATGATCTTTAAGGTTCCTTCCAACCCAAACCATTCCACGATTCTATGATTATTAAACAAATAAAAGTATGAAATAGTCTCTTGATACTTTCCTTGTATAGGCTTTCATACTAATCCAACCCTCTCCCAAAAACTTGACTCACGCTTGAGATATTGGCATTTGGAGTGAGGTTGGCAGTGATCTGGATTCCAAGGCAAGTTTTCTGTCTACAGTCATATGTGAATACATGATGAATCAGCAGTATTTTGTCTCTGAGCCAAGAAACATAATTTATTACTAAAAGACTGTTTTTTATGTGTCTAACAATAGGATAATTTTCTGAGTATTTTGGCAGAGCTACTTTTGATTAAAAATACTTTTGCCACTGATAGGGTAGTTGAATTATGATCTGTGGGCATCAGGGATTAAATACTTGTTGCAGGGAGCTCTCTGGAACTGAACCTGTGAAAAGGATGCATTATGCTGCAAATTACTAAATATTGATTTTTGTAACAGTCTGCAGGCATCAATGAATTTAGCAATATGCTAGTAAATAATATGAAAAAGATTAATATCTCAACAGAAAAAGTAATTACAAATATGTTTAAATAATTATTTTTGTGTGAGTTAGGCTTGTGGATACCAAAGAGGACTCAACTTTAGCCTCTTGATGAGTATCCAAAACCACCTAGATGATGTTGTCCCCTAGGACTTCTGCAGCTGAAGTTCCCAAAGTTTCCTGAGTTCCATGAGCCGCGTTGGATGCGGGATGTTTGGCTTTGGAGATCGCAGCTGCGGGTCAAGAAGGAGCGAAGCTTGTTCTTTACAGAGAAGCTTGTTCTTTATGTTCTTCTGCATCGCTCTGAGGTTTCCTGGCAGCCGGCTCTGAGAAGGCTCAGTTAAGCACAGTTTACTCTCTATGGCAAAGCTGTTGCTTGCAAGTCGTTTGCAACAGTGATGGTTTCTTTACAATGGTTTAGAGAAGTTGTTACTGCAAAGTGTTTGCTCTCAGCATTCGTTATGGAATTACTTCTCCACAGAGATGAGCAATTTGAATTTGTCATTACTTTTTCTCTCTGTGTAAGTATTTTAGAACAGTAACTTCCTCCAGAAGAATGAAGGAAACTGATTTCATTGTCTTAATTTTACGTGGAGGGGAAGACAATTTTCATATGTTATCCCTAAGCATCACTTAGATATCCATGTGAAGCACATTTTTGACTTGCTGCTTCACTTTGTTCATGAGACAAAATTAATGCTCCTCTGCAGATGTTAGTCTTTAAATTTCATTAGGAGGCATGACAACATCTGGGTCCTTAGGTCAACGAAAATGAGCAGACAGCTTTTGTTGCAGCTTGCGAATTTGTCTTACGTCTTGAGAGGTTTATGTAACAGAAGTGGAACTGATTATTGCATATAAAGTCACCTCTGTGTGAACTGTTGATGGTACTAAATGATTAAGAAAAGGTACTGTATTTGGGGAAATGCAGAGGTATACAATTTGGGCTTTGGTTTCCACAGTTGCAAATGCAGCTGAAATGCCAGCTGTGGCGTGACTGTGATGAGCGACCTAGGAAAATGTATGCGTCACAAAATGCATGGCTTAGTTAAAGAACACTAAATGTTCAAGAGCAGCTTGATTTAAGGATGAGGCTGGGGGAAAGAAGCTGGCTGGTATAGACAGCTGTTCATTTGTTGAGTGCAGGTATGTCTGAGTGAAGGGCTGTCACCTCCGGGTGACGTGGAGACTCTCCTTGTGACCAAATTCATGGCATGCAGACATACAATCCAATGTCCTGTCCATGCCTTTAATCTTTGCTTGCTTTTATGTTTTTTTGCTAAGGTATCTCAAGGATATTTGTAGTACATTAGTTTTTATTGTGTTTTGCTTTATTCTCCATGCTGCAATAACATCGGAGTCTGGCAAGGCCCATATAAAGGATGGCAGAGGATATTGGCATCCAGGAACAGTGCCTTCAGTCCCTTGGGGCAGAAACTCAAATGTTGGCTATTGCGGGTGGCCTAACGCTGTCACGGCACGTTCCAGCTAGGTTGAAAACTGTCCTCCTAGGATGAGCAGTGTAGTCATCCCATTACTCATTTATGGCTGAAACAACATGCAGTTGCTGGCCTGATATTTCTGAGGGTGGTAATACCTTAGTGAATGGCGAGGATGCGATAAGTAGGTGAGTCAGATGAATGTTTTCAAATGAGCTGTTCAAGTTTTGCATGACTAATGGAGCAGTTAAAAGAAAAAAAAACCAACAAAAAACCAAAACAAAACCCAAGGAAAAAAACAAACCCCAAATGATCCTGAAAGGCTTGAGAGGAAGCTTTGATTGTTGTTAAGGTCAGTTAACTCCAAACCTGTAAATGATATGCTGGTGAAGTTTTAGAACCATATCCTTTCAGTTGTAGTCTGAAAGCAAGTGGCATATGGCTTTTTTAACATTCAGCAGCTTCTCTAATGAGACTAAAACTAAAGATGATTATGTTTTTACTAAGACCTTTTTTGAAGGCTTAAAATGAAAAGCTCCCCATTTCAACCTTCAGCCCTCTTTAGCTGTCACAAGACATGTTCATACTGCAATCATACACAGCTCATGACTGTGTTACAAAGCTACTTTAAAATCAAGTAACTTAGCTGTTGCCTGAATATTTAATCAACTTTTTGGCTGGCTTTTATTGCCAGTATCAGATCACATAATGTAAGCCATTTGTGCTGAAGATATACCTATGAAAAAAAAGAGAAAAGAAAAAAGGAGACAGAAACTCATTCTTCCACCTTTCATATACCAGCTGAGCTTGAAACTACCAAAGTCATTAAGCATAATGCCAAGTGTCAGTTGTGTGAACAAATGTGTAATAATTGTATTTTGGATCCAGCAGTGGTTTAGAGAAAACTGCTCATAATTTCCAGCAGTTACCTTGCAAAGTGCATTCTTTCTTTGATTTCTTTATCTTAAAGTTATATCTGTGAAATAAAATTGCAAAGTCAGCTCATGCTTTGCAGTTATTTAAATTATATGCTATGTAGTAAGTAACTAAACCCAAGAAAGCCGGCAGAAGATAGTTGTCTATATCAGGTGGGTTTAACTGGTACTGATCTGGTCTGTATCATTGTCTTTTAGACCATATACTGTTTGTGTGTCATCTTAAAAGTTGCCTTTAGCATCAGGTTGGTGATAAAATAGTTAATTTCAAATATATGGCCAGTACTGAAATTTTTAAAGCTGGTAAGCTCAGAGTTATACCTAATTTGTTCATCTATAATTCTTTCTGAGAACTGTTGTTGTACCGATATATAAATATTTCATCTTGGAATGATTCTTTCTTCATATGTGTGTGAATGATTCTTTCTTCATATGTGTGTATACATGCATGTTATGTATATATTTATGAAAAAAATATAATTCATATAGCTAGAACATAACCTCTCTCCTTAAAGTGTTCTTAGGTAAAGGGAGGCATTCCTCAGGCAGCAGATCAGACAATTTATAAAATGCATAACATTTTTAGAGGGAGTTCTTCCATGCTATTTCAGAGCATCAGAGATCATCTCAATTTGAGTGATCTGAATAAGGGATGAAAGGTTTCCAGGGAGGAGGCAGAGAGGACTGGAGATACTGGAGTTCTGAGTTTTCTACAGGTGTGAGAGCAGCATGGGAAGGAGATACATTGGACTAGTGGAGGGACCTGTATATCACAGTTGGAGTCATTACTACTGAATATGAGGAGACCCAGTCCAAGGCCAATGGTGTAAGTTTTAGCTGAGAGAAGGCTGTGCGTGGCCTGGAAGAGAAGTTGTTTAGACCTTACAGCCTTGATAAATGTGAGAGAATGGAGAAAATGTACTCTTGGAGAAACATAGCTTATTTTGGTAGTCAAGAAGCATAGAAGATTTGAAGATGGTCATGTATCTAGGCTTTAATATATCAGAATTATGGCTCTTTGATCCTTCAAAACAATATGGAAACTCATATTTATTTGTACAAAAGCTGATGGTGTTTGTACATTTGGGGTGAGGAATAAATCGGTGATGCTGGGAAAAGTGTTTCACATCATGATTCCGCAGTTGGTTTTACAATGTTCTTGTAAAGTAACATATTGTTGTCCTGTGTACTATTGACACTTTTTGTACTTCAGACCAAACGCACTTTTCATTTAGTTCACAAGTGACCAACGTTACCTGATTTTCCTTCCTTTGTCTCCTTTCCTCTAGCTATTACAGCTTCTGGAGTCTGAAACCATGCAGCTAGAAGCCTTTCTGGAGTGGAAACAACTGGAACCAGTGTATTGGCAGTGGATGGTAAGGAATCAAACTGATTTTGAAGGCTGCAGCTTTTTTTGACTCTAACAAATAGCTGACCAATTCCAAAGGCCCCTTCCCACAAAAATAAATGCTGCAAACCAACTGTTCAACAGCACTTGAGAAAAAGGAAAAAGAAAAACCTTTGGTAAAATAAGGCATGTTTTCTTAGTTCTCCTTCATCCCTCTGTTTTCTTCCATAAGACTTGTTCAGCTAAGAGGACAGAATGGCAGAATTTCATATAGTTAACACAAATAAAATTTCCTGATCTTTATCTCTTTAATGTTTTTTAAACATAACAGTCATACATTTTCTTAAAATTAAATGGCTTTTCAGAAGAGGGGCCTCTAAGCTTTATTGCAGACTTGAGAACAACTAAATTTGCAAGCATCTGATATTGAAAACAACTTCATTTTTCCCAGCCAAATAGTGTGTTGAAATTGCCGATTTCCCTTTGAACTGTGTTGAATGATCATAAGAAAATCAATAAGCCTTTCTCTGTGCATCTTACGATTTTTCAAGTGAGTGTAAACGGTACCATCCATCTCAATTCTCCCTACAACTCTTGCCCATTCACAGTTGCTGAAAATAATTCTTTAGAGCAGCACGTTAGCCGTATGAGTTTACAAAATTTTGAGAATCAGTGAGCTGACTGTTAATTGCCTATATGCCACGTTCTATATTAAAAGCGAGGCAAAGGAGTGTAAAATTACCTCGCCTGTCTTGAAGAGTACTTCTGTTGCAGAGCTATTAAAATTGCCATGAGTTCTATGCTGGTGTTTGCTTTATGTGTCTACCATCTTAGGGTTGTTTGGAAAGCATCAACACTAGCAGAAGCCTGGCTCCAAATAAGCAAAATGTAGTTGCAAGTGTTATGGCATTTCGGTGTATCCACCAAAACCTTTGCCTCTGACACGTTGAACAGTGTGGGGATTATTGTGAGTGTTAATGTGCTTCCTGGAGTTAAGTCCTAAATAAATGCTTGTAAAAAACCCGACCAGCACATCTTTTTAAATTGTTCAACAGGCTGGATGGACATTTTGCCTTTTTCTTTTGTTTTGCTGAAGACGGCTGTTGTTCCCGGATGCTGTAGGATGTATGGGAATGAGATGTGCTTTGAGGATACAGTGATTTTCTCTTTCCACTTAACCCGAATTTTGCATTGCTGATCTGATGGATGGGATGATTCTTGCAGAGCTACTGCCAGGTCTTCCTGAGGGTTGTGGGCAGGGGCATGACATAACTACAGCAACTGGAGTGACTGCAGTAATGGTACTTTAAAATTCTGTCATGTAATAAATTTCAAGCTAAAAAAAACCCCCACAAACAAACCATCAAAAAACCCCAACAAAACCAAAAAGCTTTGTTATTTCTGTGCAGTTTCGTAACCTGTCGGTGCCCAGAACATCTCTGCGTTGTCATGAGCTGCCGGACCTTTGGGCAGCAAGGGCTGCTGGCCCTCAGCGCTGCTTGTGCCAGTCTGCAACGCTGGTGCTCACTGAGAAAGGAGTTTTTGTAGGGTGCCTTTTGCCATTCTGAGCTATCTTACAAAGTTTTTTCTTGTATGAGCCTAAGAATCTCTTGCTGTCAATTAAGCCAGAGTTTTTAACCTACCTGCAGAGAAGAAAGAGGGCGGAAAAAATATTCCCATCCTCTTTAGAGCAGTCTTTTATGCAAGTGAAGGCTCTTAGCACGTCACTGCCTTCCCAGTCCCCATTTCTAGGTTAAACAAAATTGGTTCTCTCAATGTCGTCTTGTAGGCCATTCATTCAAATTTCTGATGGTTGTTGCTGCTCCCATAGGGGACTTTCTCTCCCATTTGTCTGTGTTTAACTTCAGGTACCTCACCCCTATGTCAGTGTTACAGTCAGCGCTCTTCTGTTATGGAGACTTGTGTTTATACTTCCTAAAATGGTACTTGACTTTAACAGTATGACATTGGTGACTTTTGGTTTTCTGACTTCTCTTCCAGCAGTGTTGCTGCTGAGCCGGTAATTATGCATTTGGTTTTTCCTTGCCCCTGCGTAGACCATGCTGCTCAACAGCTGAATTTCCTCTTGCTGTTTTCAAATTACTTCTCCAATTCGTGAAGATAATTTTGAATGCAAATTATGTCTTTAAAAAAGATTACGACCTCTCCTATTTAATGTCTTCTTGACAACAATATGGAAATAAATATTTAATACTCTTCTGAGTCAGGAGGCCTGGGTCCTTTAGTTATGCTCTGCTACCCTGGCTTGAAAACTGTGTGTTCCTACATAATCTGTGCACCACAGTGTGTAGGTCCATGCATTCCAAGGACTCTGAAATCATTTGGTATCTGTTTGAGTATTTCAAATAATGCTTGCTATCTCCAAAAGCAGTTGCAGAAGTAATTCTAGAACCAGCTAGGTGGTCATGGTCAAGCAGAGCTGACAGAGCTCCTGACCAGCCTGAAGCAAGGATTTCTTGGGGGCCCGCAAGTAGTAGAGTTTTACATGGGCAGAGGTGATCCTGTGGATATTACAGCTTACTGTGCCACACAGCAGATGGGGCTCTCCTGAACAGTGTAAGCATGTATCTCCCTCCTGGTCATCACTTTCTTAAAATAAGCCAGAGAAGTGCGTCCAACCTCCCAAGTTTGAGGGGAAGGGGCATATCTAGAGCTTCTGCAGCACTGGTGATCTCTGTTCCAGGAATATTACTTTATGCTTTACTGCAGCTCACACTATGCAGCGCTTCCTGAAATAAGCTAGTTTAGTAACATAAGTTTTCTGTTAACTTAGAAATATGTGATAGTGAACTGAGGGGGTTATCTCTTAAAATAGCTGTGAAATTGTGGAGCAACTGTACACTGAGATGACAGCAGTGAATTCCTAGTTATGAATTACCAGGAAGATGTGGAGAGGGAAACCATTTTAGTTCCCGCTGAAAAGTAACTTTTATTATTTCTTCTCTAGGAAACTGTGCTAGATAATATGGCCGAAGAGGGAAATATGTGCGAGTCCCAGGACACTCATGAAGAGAAGAGTGGGCTGCCAAAAGCAACTTCAAGTTGCCCCTGGGCTGACAGTCTGACTGCGCAAATTGACAGATTATCCAGAGATCTAATGGCTCTCCGCGAGCAACTGCAAAAGCTTGTAACTCACCGAAAGGCAGCGTGGTGTGAGAAGGTAAGCCTTTGGGTGGCGTTCTTGATCATTAGTGACTTTTAAGATCTTCTGTTTTTCAGCTCTCTGGCTATGGCCCGTCCTAGGGCAGCCTCCCTGTTGCTGCTCTGTGTCAACCTTGCTGCAGTCTCGATGTCAGATCTACAGTTACTTGTCTGTTTATGCCCACAGCATGCCAGGTGATCTTTCAAACACAAAATAGGCATCTGTCCCGGAGAGGCAGCATGCTGAAACAAAATAAATGTTCTTTTGGAAGGGAAGGCATCAAAGGATAGGGGTTGCAGAGGAGAGAAGGGAAGAGGAGGAAATCATGGCAGCTCCCGGAGGGGATAGAGGCAGCAGGTTGAGCTCATCAGTAATGGTTATAGTGAGAAAAATAAAGATAGGTATTTGCAGGGAAAGGAGGGCGGGAGAGTCCCACCTTTGAGCTTGTCATCTTTCACTGAGTTAGTAGTCTTTGAAATGTCTGACGGGGGAAGGAATAAGAAGGATTTGAAACCTGTGAAGTGAGAGAAGGGACTAAGCACAAGGTTTGGTGGAATAACAGACTGGCCGTGGGAGGCTGGCTGCGGGGGAAAGCAGGTGATATGAAGGAAATGTACATGGTATTCGCTGACACAGGGATGGGGAGACACTGGGAAGCACCCGGAGGGAGGCGTTGGGGCGTAAGTAAAGGAGCTGTTAATGTAAATGCAGAAGGTGAATCTTAATATTAACATGCTGGCACAAGGAGAAAATATGATGAAGATGCAGACATAAAAACTAGTAATTTATTTCAGGCATCAAGAGGAAAGAAGGATACCAGAGAATCTATGAAACCTGTGGCTGGAGAAAAAGTGAAAGAAACAGTTGGGGCACATAGAGCAGTAACAAAAATGCTGTATCACTGTTATGTGTCTGTGTTAACTCAAGAGAGGGTTCTTTTTGTGGGTTTTTTTGCTGGGTTTTTTTTGTTGTTGTGTTTTTGATTGATTGGTAGACAAGATTATAGATCAGCTAACAAAATGAAAAGTGACAGGTTGTCGGATCAAGGGGTATTTGCCCAAGAGTTCGAAAGGGTCTGGCATGGAAAAAGTGTGTGGAGAGCTGATCACTCTCTTCCTTTGAGAATAAGGACCTAGTCAGGATCAGTTGGATAGAGGCAGGCACAAGGAGCTGCTGCTTCACGCAGAGTATGGAGCTTCTTCCCTCTCGGTACGGTGGATATAAGCAGTGTACATGGATTCAAAATCTGTTGGACACATTCTTGGGAAGAATAAATCCACCAAAGAATATTAAATACACAGATATGAATTGCAAGCTTGGGATGTTGCAGGAGTACAAATTATTGCATGCTGGGGGCATATTCTAAGAAGTATCTCTATATATTTGTCATTGTCTTTTCTCTAGGCACTTGCTGTCGATCACTGTCAGTGATGGGGTACTGTACTACAGGTCTTTAGTGTCATCAGATTTGGTTGATTTTGTGGCAAAATAAACATGACTGTTGCAGGACAACTCAGACCTTGAATTCTAAAAATACAATTTCCAATGTGTGATTTCCAAAGCAAGATATGCTCTGACTTGTCTTAAATGTAACAGTACATATGCTGTTAAATATTATAGAATCATAGAATCATTTAGGTTGGAAAAGACCTTTAAGATCTTTGAGTCCAACCGTTAACCTAATACTGCTAAGTCTGCCACTAAACCATGTCCCTAAGCACCATGTCTACATGTCTTTTAAATACCTCCAGGGGTGGTGACTCGACACTTCCCTGGGCAGCCTGTTCCAATGCTTGATAACCCTTTTGGTGAAGAAATTTTTCCTAATACCCATCCTAAACCCTCCCGGTGCGGCTTGAAGCCATTTCCTCTTGTCCTATCACTTCTTACTTGGGAGAAGAGACCAACCCCACCTCTCTACAACCTCCTTTCAGGTAGTTGTAGAGAGTGAGAAGATCTCTTGTGAGCCTCTTTTTCTCCAGTTCCCTCAGCCTCTCCTCATAAGACGTGTTCTCCAGACCCTTCACCAGCTTCATTGCCTTTCTTTAGACACGCTTCAGCACCTCGATGTCTTTCATGTAGTGAGGGGCCCTAAACTGAGCACAGTATTCAAGGTGCAGCCTCACCAGTGTTGAGTACAGGGGGACAATCACTTCCCTAGTCCTGCTGGCCATCCTCTTTCTGATACAGGCCAGGATGCTGTTGGCCTTCTTGGCCACCTGGGCACACTGCTGGCTCATATTCAGCCAGCGGTCAACCAACACCCCCAGGTTGTTTTCTGCCAGGCAGCTCTCCAGCCACCAAGCCTGTAGCACTGCCTGGGCTTGTTGTGACCCAAGTGCAGGACTTGGCACTTGGCCTTGTTGAACCTCATCCCGTTGGCCTCAGCCCATCCATCCATCCTGTCCGGATCCCTCAGTAGAGCCTTCCTACCTTCAAGCAGATCAACACTCGCACCCAACTTGTTGGTGTCTGCAAACTGCACTCAGTCCCTTTTGTCCAGGTCATTGATAAAGATATTAAACAGAACTGGCCCCAATACTGAGCCTTGGGGAACACTGGTTATTACCAGCCACTACAAAGAGTATACCTGTCCAAGCCATGAGCAGCCAGTTTCTCCAGGAGAATGCTGTGGGAAGTGGGTGTCAAAGGCTTTACTAGAGTCTAAGTAGACAACATCCACAGCCTTTCCCTCATACACTAAGTGGGTCACCTTGTCATAGAAGGAGATCAGGTTTGTCAAACAGGACCTGCCATTGATAAACCTATGCTGACTAGGTCTGATCACTTGGCTGTCCTGTACGTGCTGCATGATGGCAATCAAGATATTCTGCTCCATAACCTTCCCCAGCACCAAGGTCAGATTGACAGCCCTGTAGTTCCCTGGATTCTACCTTTGACCAGGTTAGCTGATAGCCAGGTTAGCTCTCTGCTGATAGCTAGGTTAGCCAAGACTGCTGATAAATGATGGAAAGCGGCTTCTTGAGCACTTCTGCCAGCTCCCACAGTACCCGTGGGTGGATCCCACCTTGGCCCACAGATTTGTGTATGTCTAAGGGGTGTAGTAGGTCACTAACCATGTCCCCTTGGATTATGGGGGCGTTGTTCTGCTCCATTTCCCTGTCTCCCAGCTCACGAGGCTGCATACTCAGGGAACAACTGGTCTTACTATTAAAGACTGAGCCAAAGAAGTACCTCAGTAATTTGAAGTACCTCAGCCTTTTTCTTTGTCGCTGTTTTTCCACCAGCATCTAGTAAAGGATGAAGATTCTCCTTAGCCCTCTTTTTGTTGCTAATGGATTTGTAGAAACATATTTTATTGTCTCTTATGGCAGGAGCCAGATTAAGTTCTAGTTGTGCTTTAGCCCTTCTAATTTTCTCCATGCATTGTCTCGCAACATCCTTGTGGTCCTCTTGAATTGCCTGCCTCTTCTTCCAAAGGTCATAAACTCTACCTTTTTTCCTGTTTTTTTTGTGTTATATGTTATGTAATAATCACACTGAATTTTTGTTATGCTTAAATTTGGAAATGAAGTCTAAAAAGATTAACTGCTGAATTCTGTGTTGTACTTTGAAATATTCAAATCAGATTTGAATGGTGGCTGGTCAAGTTCCAGTGTTTCTGAGTTTCAGTGAATGTAATTTGAGTTTATGACTGTGGGAAACAAATGGAGTGCATCTTAGTGTGTTGTTAAAAGGCTGGTTTATCAGAAGTGCCTCCTCTTCTACATGCCCTGAAACAGAATTGTTTTGCAATGCTACATGACAATGTTTTTAGGAATGCTGGGGGTCAGATGACTCTTCGTATCAACCCTTCCTTTGAATAGTGTTGCTGCTTACGTGATGCTTTCTGCCTGTAGCCTGTCTTTTTTTTTCTCCACAGTCAGGATTCTTGCTGAATGCAAGCTCCTCCATCAATTGTATGTTTCTGCCCCCTTTAGTCTTTTCCCTGGAGAAATAAGCTTATCAAATCTTTCCTTCTGTATTTTTCTTTTCAGTCAAACAAAGAGAAGATACAGCAGTAGCTAAAGTGGTCATTATCTCTAACTTTGTATCTTGCGATACTGAGACATCTGGAAATTATCTTGGCTCTCACAGGCATGCCCAGCTGAGGGACAGTACAGTTTATTACAGCTCTTGTGCCCACTACCTTGTACTTCACGGAGAATGTGATAATCCAGAGTAATTATGTGTGTTGTTACCAGTAGGCCTGATGTCTGTGCCAGGCAACTGAGTAGAAACCGCTCCTAAGAAAAGAAGTAAAGGAACGTGATGAAACGTGATGTACTGGGGAAGAGACGGCACAGTTTTTGCAGAGAGGAATCATAAATCTAAAATCTGTTGGAGCTCTTTAAAGGGACCAGTGAGCATGTGGGCAAGGGAGTTGGATTGACATTATTTAATTGCATTTACAAATCGCATTTGATAAAGTCCCCAAGAAGATTCTCAACAAAAATAACCTGCCCACGTGGCCGTCTTTCCTCTCACCCCTGAGCAGGAAGCGGAGAGGAGGCGGCTGTGATGGCTTTGCGGAGGCGGTGACCGGTGGAGCCGCACGGGCTGCGCTGCTCAGCCTGTGCACGACTGCTCTGGGAAAGGAGGTGGATAGTGAGGTGCCCAGGTTGAGATGAGGCTAAATCCCTCAGAGCATGTGACGGACAACAGCAAAGGATTTTTGAGGGCCCTTGTATTCAGTAGTGAAGTGGTAATGTCAGATAAAATTGGATGGAGAGAGATAAATCTAACAAAATGCATCCGAAGGAAGGGAGAATCATAATTTTATATGGGTTTTTTTTTTTTTTTCTGTCACATGAATGAGTTCTTAGGTTTATAACAATAGTTCTGTGGCAATGTGAGTGGTCAAAAATAGCAAACTGAATCCTAAGAATTGTTAGGAGAACAAAATATTCCTGGAATGCTGTGTGTAGTTCTGGTCCCTGTCCTAACTCAAAAAATATGATGTGATTGAGCTGAAAAGCACAGGGAGGGGAATTGATGGTGACCCAAGTTGTGAAAGTGTTTTTCTGCAAGGGAAATTTAACTAGGCTAGGGCTCCTTGCACTAGAAGAGGAGGGAACGAAGAGGGGTATTTCACTGAAGCAGGAGGAAACATTTTTTAGTGTTCTTCTGATGTTCCTTGGTTCTCATGATGGGTGAACATAAAGGAAATTACTGGACAAATTAATGAAGAAAAAAATAATTGTTAAGCAAGAAATACAAAAAATATTCTTTGGTCAGTAAAATCATTCAGCTGCAAACTACTGGAGTTTAGGAAGTTGTATCTTCCAGTGAGGTATTGTTTTATATATATGTATTTGCTTGTTCCTAAACTTATTCCCTAGCTATTTGCTATTGACGACTATTGGAGACAGTGCTGGCTTAGATGGAGCTCTTATATAACAAGGTACAGATGTTCTTTCTTTACATCCAGTTTTGAGCATCATGTGTCAGGAGAGAAATTGGGGAGAGCCAGAGTAGAAAAATTAAAATAATCATAAATCTGGAATGTCAGGTCCTCATGCTAAAAATGGAAAGACTAAGGTGAGGTATATGAGTCTTTGAATATGAAGAAGTTTTCTGTGGAGGAAAGATTTTGATTTTTAACTTCTTTCCCCATGTCCTCAGTGAATGTGACAAGAAAGGGTGTAAAATGTAACACAGAGATTCTTATTAGGTGCTAAGGAAAAAAATTCCTAATACCCAGAGGGCAGAGAAACGTTGGGAGTAGGTCGCCTGGTGAGCTGTGAAGTCTCCATCCTTGGACCCTGCACAAACCAGGTTATGCAAGTACCAGTCAGAGATGACTGAAGAGCAGTTGGACCTGCTCTAAGGCTATGGATTGGGCCTGAAAACCTGGAGAAGCCTGTTTCACTTATGAAAAATATGTTATTTATTTATTTATTTAAAACGGTGTAGAGGTATTTCAGGTCTGTTAAAGTCATCACTACACCACAATGTCTGGCTTGAACCACTAAACACAACTGCTTATTATTCGGGATGTGATTTCAGGGGCAATGTGTCTATTTGTTGCAAGTGTGTACATTTGCCCACTGTGGTTCTGGTAGATAAAACTATTGATCTTAAATCTTTCAAAATTAAAGAACTTATTTTTCTTATTTTTTTTTCATTTGTCTCTTTGTTTTGTCCTTTTCTTTTGTTTGTATCTGCCTGCCCCCAGCTCTTTCTTTGGTTATGTGCTTAGAATGACCCTGAAACCATTTCCTCTTTCAGGGACGTTCACTAGAAGGCATTTGAATGTTGCCATGGGATTTCGGTGATTTGTGAAACCCTGATTAATATGACTTTTTAACTGATATCCATCTCTAGGCAGCAATGTGTTCAGTATCTTGGAGGAGAAGAGGCACATGACAGAGGTGTGATCTGAATACGGGGCTTTCTTGCTGTTAGCTTTGTTCTTTTCCATGCGGTACTGGGCAAATAATCGTCACTTCTTTGGTGACATTTTGGGGATTTGTAAGTGATGAAAAAGTGCAGTGAAATGGTTAAGTTTTAAAAATAGTTCTCCTCTTGGAAAGAAACTTAACTGTAAAAGATGAAAACTGCTAAATCCAGAAGAGAATTTGTTTGCTTTTTTGTTTCTGAATATTTCATGTTATCTACTCCTCTATTTGAGGGGGGATTTTATTTCAGGCTGTTTTAAACATTTGGCATCCACAAGCTGGAATGCAGAATATTTTGACTTCAAATGTTCATCGTTTCAGTTCTGATCACATAAATGCTCACACCGTACTGAGCTTTTGCTGAAACTTGGGATACTGTATCTTGGGATCCTCTGTGTTCACCAGCATTTTAAAGCAATCCAGACTCTTGAGATGACGATATGATGGAATGGAGCTTGCTCATGCATACATCTCTGAAGCATGGCCTGGAAAGACTTAGAGCCATTAATCTGAGCTTGAACAAGCTCCCTCCATGTTGGAGTCCTCTCCAGAAATACCGGTGGCTGTGCTTGCATGCTTGGCTCACGTTGTGCCCGACTACCAAGAGGGGAGATTTAGAAGGTTGTAATCCCTGGCTCGTATCGGACTTCATTAACGACAGTGGAAGAGCGCGCTGAAACCTGCACTTCATCTTTGTTCTCTGTATTTTTCTCCTGATCAGTTGCGTCCTCTTCCCTTCAGTAACCCCCAGACTCCCCAAGCTGTTGCACCCACAGCCTCGATAGGGGTGGGAGAATTCGGGGCTGCCTGTTTCAGAAGAGAAGATGCCAATGCCCTTTGGATTCATAGTGTGTTGGGGAGGAGCTGTATGGGAGAGGGATGTTTTGTCTTCTCTCGCTGGAGAGAGGGGAGGAGTAGGGGTGGTCAGTGGTGGTGGCAGGAATGACCTGGGACACTTCATCAAGTGGCGATGGTGTGGGCTGAAACTCAGAGAGGCTTTTGCTCCATTGCAAGAGTCCTGTGATTCACTCAAGATTTTTGCCACTACCAGCTCATCACAGCACACTCTTGGAGACCTTGTAGAGTCTAATAAAAGAACCTTTTTTTTTTTTCCCAAGGATCTTACATTTATAAAAGACTGAATGCTTTTTGATGCACTTTGATTTAAGGCTTCACTATTTGAAGTATGAAAGCAGCTCCAGAGGCTGATGCTGGAACAAGTCCTACATCCTTCTGGTTTTGTTGAGGTTTTTTGGTGGTGGTGGTTTTTTTTTTTTTTTTCTTACTGAGATTGAGTTGACTTTTAGCTACTCTAACAAGTGCACTTCCAAAGTTTTTCTGTAAGCCTCGTAACGGATTTGGAGGGGGGATGAGGAGCGATGGTTACCCTGGTAGCCACTGCCAGTGCTGGGTGGCTGTGCTGCATGTGTGACTAACCTGCACGAAAATAAATGCACGTGCATCCCGTGTATATGGATGAGGGAAATGCTAAAGTCTCACTATTTTCTGCACCGTGCGAATGGTGAGGGCACACAGGGGGGGTGGGACTGGCTCCCGCTGTTCCGTGTTCCCTCCTCCAGCAGTGCAGGGCCGGCTTGTGTTTCTGCTGCGTTAAACCCAGGGCTTGTGGTGAAGGGGCAGCTGAGCTCTTGCTGGAGAACTCTCAGAAGGCTTTTTTTTTTTTTTTAAAAGCAAACCATTCACACTTCATCTTTACTATTTCTGCTGTTCATTCGAATTCTCTGGGCTTTCTGCTAATAGGAAGATGTTAATATAGTGAGTAGTTAATTATCCAGGCTGTCTGGGGTGCAGGAAGTGGAGGAGTGGTTGGGAATGGTTCAGTGCTGGCGTATTTCCTCAGTCAGCACATTCTCTTCCCCTGCCCCTTCCCTGGTCCCAGAGCATTTCTCTGTTCCACTTTGTGTTTGCAAACCTCCATCTGGAGCACCAAGCAGCTGTCAGTGGAGCTTTTCATGCAAAAACAAATTGAAGAACTAGCAAGGCCACAAGAGCAGCTTTTGGAAGTGCATGGTTGGCTGGGCCCAGATGCCTGGGTAGGGGGAGGAAACCCAGAGACATCAACAGAAACATCCATCAAAGGGAGCAATGGAGGACATGGACAGGAGGATGGCGAGGAGGGACAAAGCTAATGGCTTTTACATGTCGTTCTTATTTAGTTAAACGTAGGATTAAATTTGCTGCTGATGGAATTGCCATGTTATTAGATTTAGGTTATTAGAAAGCATGGATCTGCCGTAAACAGTAGGAAGTAAGATCCTAATGTTTGTTTTCACTCTTTGCTCATGTGTTTTCTTGCATTGCTTTATTTGTCTCTCATCAATATTCCTAGCAGGAGAGCTGAGGCTGCTTACTTCTGGTAAGTGGCCATGGAGGCTGCGGTGGACATCCAAATGATTGTTCCTGGGGGGCAGTGAGCTTGCTCTCATGTTGGAAAGAGGAAAGAAACCATCTCCATGCATCGGTTCTCCTCTCAACAGCAGAATCTAACATTTGCCTTAGACCTGAAGCCACTCGTTAGCCTGGTTTAAGGCTGGTGTGCCTGTGGAAAGTTACTGCAGATAAGCAGAGCTGGGAGATTTTTGAAAGAATCTTGCTCGCTTCTGAGAACCCTGTGCAGGTTGGTCAGACTTGAACACTCAATGTTAAGCTTGCAGCATACAAAGAGATGAAAAAGATAAGTATTTATTCTTCATTTGCAGATGCAACTTGCTGTGCAGATTGCTGAATGAGTGCTAAACTGTGTGAGAGACAAAGAGACTCTGTGTACCAGTTGCTAAATCAGCAAACCGATTTCAAACACACAAAAAAACTGTAACTGAAAATAAATTACCCAGCCTGACATTTTTCATGGGGCTTATATATTCTAAAAGACTCCAGCTCCTTAGGGAAGAGAGAAACATTAAAAACTTGAGTGCCGTCTCCTTTTTTGTGTTCAGAACTCTAGGGTTTGAAGTAAGCGTGGGTGAAAGTTTTTCTTGCTTCCCAAAAGATGCTGTTTTCCCTTCCTTTGCTGTAATGCAGAATATTTGCTCAGGTGACAGGATCAGTTAAAGTAATCAATAACCAGTGTTAATATTTTACTCACATTATTTGCCAAGATGTTGGATACCGACCAAGGCAATGAAACGTAGTAAATGCAGCTGAAGAATTATGCTGCAATAAATTTTATATGAGCTTTATTTAACAATAAACTGTAAAAAAAACCCCATCCCAATGAGAGAACGTGTTTTGTAGTGTTTTAGTGCATTTTTAAGAAATAAGTGTAGCACTTATGTTCTCACAGTTAAAACACACAATAAAACAGGGACAAAGACTAGGAATGCCTGTAGGGCTCTGATGTGCAAGGTATCTAAGATCGTAGCTTCCAGCACTGCCTTTGTCTTTTAATGTGGAAAGTTTAGAGGCTGGTGGGTGAGATTTGAGGACTCTGTGACCATGAGGTTGCTGGATTTCGAGGCTCTTGCAAATGGTGAGCCACTGCAACAAATGTTATCCTCCACAAGGGCAATATCTTGGGGACACAGCTAATTCTGGCGGACAGAGGCCATGTTAAACACCATAGCCAGTGGCTGTATTTTAGAGCAGCTCTACCTGAAACGCTATTAGTGTTCTACTGAACCTTTCAGAATGGGTTTTGGGGAAAGTAACTTCCAGGAGGTATCTGGCTTGCTTTATAACTTGGGGCAGACTGTCAGGATGGGTTCCTCCACCACCAGCAGGAGTTACAAGCATTGCATGCATTGCAGTACGGCTTGGATTTTAGGTGAGTTGATAGAGGTGCTTTTAGGAGGACTGCTTGCGTTCATTCATTCAAAGCTTAACTTTAAGTGTCCTTTTTTCTTAAAACCTTGGGCTTGTTCTCTCAGTCCTCTGCCCTGAAATTGAGGGTACTTGATCATAAGAGGAAAAAGTATCCAACTCATTTCTGTGTCTTTGTCCCTTGTGCTTGTAGAAGAGCTGACATAAAAGTAAATCTGTAATTTAATATTGTCACATCTCTTCTTCCCAGCCAGAGGGACATCTAAATAAAGCTTTAGTACCCTTCTGAGCTTAGAACTCAATACTTTTTAACTCTTTATCTTACCACCTCTCTCAAAACCCTGAGAGCTGTTTGAATTTTTTCCCTTTGCAGAGTAGCTCTAGGGCCCAGCCTTTGACTGCTGCAAGAGTCGCGATGGCCATCCCCATCCACCTGCAGCTGCTACTCACCCTCAAAACTGTGAGCTAATAAGAGAAACTGCTGAATGCATTTTAAAAGTAGTGGCTTTAGAAAATGTCTGATTTTTGGCTGAAAATGTTTTATGTAGATGAATCTTCCACCTGGGAGTTAAAGTTCATTTGCCTCGTGCCATAGTTATGGACAGGCTGTGTTGCTGGAGTGACCTTTGCTACTCTGGATACATTGCTCCTGCTGCCCCCAAAAGCAGAGGTAAGAGCTGCAGGGCTGGGAGCTGGTGGAGGTTCTGCAGCAAAGCCCCCAGGGGGGACAAGGGAGTACTTTATAACTGAAAACTAAACTGGTTTGGGGGTGAAGAAACTCCCTAAAAGTCACAGGGTTTTGGTTTTTGGTCTTTTGGATTTTTTTTTTTTTTTTCATTTTCCTTGCAATTTTTCCATGAGAGAGACACTTTTCTGAAAATTTTTATGACTATGTAATACCTTCCTCTCATCTGCGTCTTCTAGGAGTGGTTTTTATAAACATTCCTTTTTTCGGCTGTATGTACAGGGCCCCCATTGCTTGAATCTGTTTCACACCCTGTTCTCCTGAGGCAGGATGCTATAGAGAAATGCAGGTCACAAGCAGCACAGTTTCTAAAGTGGCTACTTTCATGTTGTGCAGTGATAAAGCCCTGCTTAAAACAAAGTGGAGTCCTCCAAGCTTCTTGCGAGTCACTTAGATCTGAGATGATATCTCAAATCATCAGTGTTTGTCTCTGCTGCCCAAGATAAAAGTTTGGAAGAACAAATTGAAAAATAAGTGAGCAATTTATTATACGAAGCAATACTTGTCTGTTGCCTTCCTTTGTAATTTGTAGTTGTCAGGGTCTTTTTCAAAGTAGCACTGCAGCCTTTTTGCAAGCGTCTAAATTACTTACACTGACATATTCCGGTTTTCATATCATATACTTTCAGTATGTGCCTATTACTACATTAATTTGTGTGATCTTCTAATTGAATTCAAGGATTTTGAAAAGTCTAGAGATAAAACTGTAGTTAAAAAGAAATGCATTTTAAAAGGCCAGGCTATTAAAACGGAATTTTTTTTTTATTACTGTAAAATGGTGAAGATTTATAATTTGGAGAAGGAAATAGGTGTTTATCACTTATTCCCTGTGGTGTGCATTCAGAATTGTGTCGCATATGGGACTTTCACAAGTCTGAACTGTTTCCTTGTAGTTGATAGTAAAGAATCTGCAAGTTTGGTGCTCGAGCCTGGACCTGTCCCACCTTCTGGAGAGCAGCGGGACTGTACTGAGCGGTGGGCTTGCGTATCTTCTTGGGAAGTAGCTGAAGAGGTTGCGATGAGCTTCTAGCTCTGGAGCACAGTCATTCTGGCCATCTTGTTGTATGCTCTTGCTGATGCTTCATGTCTGCTCTTTTTGTGCTGGTATCACTGACATCCTTTTTAGCTGAACAGAGGTGATGCAGAAATTGCTGATTTCTTTGAAGACCATTTATTATTTTAAGATTTGTCCCTGACTGGTTCTGCCCACAGAGTAGCTGCAATAGAATAATCACATTACATTTTTGACTGCCATCTATTATTTTTTTTAATGTTAATTCAGTTGTTCACCTCAAAAGTTAACCTCTGGTACAGCAAATTACTTATGCTAAAAACTCAGGAACAAAGGGTTCAGAAAATATCCATACAACGGAAAGCTTTTTTTATAGCTTTGTGGAAGAGGGATGTATCTCATGAGGCTTTCAGCATAGCTGCCTTCATTCTGGGCTGTTTGCCTCAGGTATGTCCTTTAGCAATCCAACCCAGAGGCTGTCCTTGAAGCACCTGCCTCTGTGTGCATCTCTTCAAGGGTAGGATCCGGCGCAGCTCTGTTGCAGGAGGAAAGCTGGGTGAAGCCCTTACTGTAAGCAGCTCTGCTCACACGGGCTCGCTGCACAGCAGTCAAAAAGTTCAGTTGCTTTTAGGCCTAAGAGGATGAATTTGCCTTTTGCTTTGCCTGTATGATAGGTATTTGTAGGCTCAGCAACAGGCGATGCTTTTATCAGTCATGTGCTTTTG
Organism: Limnodromus scolopaceus; assembly: GCA_028565335.1. Lineage (NCBI taxonomy): Eukaryota > Metazoa > Chordata > Aves > Charadriiformes > Scolopacidae > Limnodromus > Limnodromus scolopaceus. Next base: position 4,844,033 of record JAOXNO010000004.1, read on the forward strand.
TGTTTCTTATTGATATTTGGAAGTACACTTTGTATTTTTCTGGTAAAGACACTGAAAAATCTTAATGTTGTTCTTTTCCTGTTTTCTTAATCCTATATCCTTTTCCTTTATCTAAGGCAAACTGACTTTTCTGACTCCTATCAATGTGGTATTTAAATACGTGGGTCTAAATAGAGACCCATTTGATTATCTTAAGAAAACCAAAACCCAGAAAACCCACACAAACGAAAAAAAAAAAACCCAAAACAAACCAGACAAAACCAGCAGAAATGTTACCCATTCAGACAAGACCAGGTCACATTCCTCTTTATGAAATTACCTCATTCAAATGCTCTAATTAACTTATAACTTTCCATTACTGTGCTTTCTTGCTATCTAAAAGCTTTCCGTTGGAGAGCAGCGGGCTGACGTTCTGAAAGCTTCCGAAGTTCCTTGCAGCATTGAGTGTATAATAAAAGGAAGCGCAGAGCAGCAGCGCCCTGCCAGACCGCCGTAGCTGCATCCGACGAGAACAGCTATGTGCGTTCCTGGTATTAAAACTATATTTTTAGATTCTCCTCAGAGGACTCCTCCCCCAGTAAAAAGATGGCCTTCTGTTCCTAGATAAAATAGGTTGCTTCTCTGTGGCTTCCCTGTCAGTTTGTTTTGGGATGACAGTAGGTGTGCCTGGGAGCTAGCATTTGAATAGTGAATATCTTGCTTAAAATGCGTAAGATGGAGATGCACACATTCCTCTCTAATTGCAGGAAATTGCAAATCCGGGTGAAATTTGGAATGCAGCTGCTTGTATAATTACATCTTCTGTCAGTTGCTATAGCTCAGCTTTACAACCCTTCTAAAATATCTTCATAGTTTATGGTACAAATAGCACCCCCATTAATATTACTTTGGGATCACCCCTTTCATTTATTCACCTCCAGTTCCAAAGGCCTAAGATTTTTCCTCTTGCTGAACTAATAATGAGTGTCAGAAAATAGTAATTATATTATGGTGAAATTTTGCTTTAACTGTTGTAGTTATTGTTAAGCCAAAAGAAATTATTTGACTTTCTTGCTGGGGTTTGGGTTTAGTAAGAAATGCCCATGCGTGTACCTCCAACCAGTTTGATCTGCCTTACAGCATCAGGTTTTAGGTATGTGCAAACCTTTCCATTTCATGGCCTTATGAAATAAACGTAATGGTAATGGGTCATGGAAGAGTTGTTAGTTATTGGCAGCTAAGTGTTGCTCTCTGCTACTGGTCATTAAATGACGGGTAAGATGTAGATCACAATTCAGAGCTTAATGAAATGTGTTGGCCCCACTTATACCACCATCACAACTGGAAAATGGTTGAAAGGTTAGAAAGGACTGAAGGAGGGGTAATAAAGGAATTATTTGGTCTTTTTGAGAGGTGAGAAAAGTGTAATTTAACCAAGGCAAAGTTATAGCTGGATCATATTCTGTAAGACGGAAGTGAAGTTTTGAGAGTATAAGACTTTAGATGAAAGACGGTTTAAGAAGACCCAGTGACTAAGGGGAAACTCACTGAAAAAGGGCATATTTTAAACTATAAATATGTTTCACTGCTGAGATATCACACTGATGGAGTAGTTTCTTGATCTGCTGGAGCCTGTGTTTAAAAAAAACCAAAAGTTTATCTTTCTAGAAGAGACCCTGTAGCTTACCAAAATGTGGTAGAACATTGCAGAAATTACCAGGTGAGATACCGTCGCCTGTGCTTTGTGGTAGGTTAGACTAATCAAACAGTTTATTATGACTTTAAATCCATAAATGCATGAGCATTGGTATTAAATGGGCTATTTCAGAAGAACATCAAGTCTCTGTGTACAATCAAGGATCTCACAAGAAGAAAGAAACCTCATTTAGGCAGGACAGTGTGGGATGTGTTCAGCTATTAAAATAGAAAATGATGGTTTCCAGAGTTTTTAACTGGTTACTCTTCAGTGTGTAGAAATTGCTGCAGAAAATTAAAAACCTTGAAAGCTTACAGCAAAGAAGCTTGATTCAATGAGACAAGTTTTATAGAGCTGCAGTACTAACTCTATAACTTTCTTAGAGCTTTGAAATTACATTTGGGCAAGTTACTATAAGACATGAATTTGAAATTAGAGTAAAGTATTTTTTTTATAATAAAACACCTGCTTACTCAGGGTTATAGTGTTTCCAGAACAGCTGATTGCAGATATTGCTTTTGCTTTAACTTGGTGGGGTATTTTTGGTTTTGTGTAAGCAGTAAATGCCTTTAGATGCTTTTCTGAAGGTTGGGGGTCTGATTTTCTTGGAAGACATTGTTCAGCAAATGTTTGAATTTCATAGGCTCTGCAGGGTCCTGCCCCCCTGACTCTGTAAATTTCCCCAAAAGTAGGAGCTACGGGATTGGATTTTCCATCACTTACGCATTCACAGCATCCCTTGAAATAGTGCCCTTCTCTGAGGCTGAATGGGTCATTGTCTATAGCTAAGGAAGAGAAGCATTTGTCACGCGCTTAACCGTGATTGTTCAAAACCAAAAAAGAGCAAACATTTTTGTTAAAAGAAACTGGCCCTCTAGCCAAATTATTATTTGTGTATTGTTAAAGAAGTGTAAAGTCCTCACCATACTTATGCGTGAAAAAGGTTTTATTCTTACGCCTTTGGGGACATGCAAGCACGTAAAACACTTGGGTTGTTCATAACTGTTTTGTTCTGCACAGAAAGCAGCGACAAACACAGAGAGCAGCGGTGTTGGCTTGCTCAGTTCTTGCTATCTCAATGAAGTTTGAGACAAATTCTGATTGGGCATCTTCTTTCACAGACAGACCATGGTGCATGTTTTTGCAGTTTTCAGTGCTGCTCTGTGTGCAGCAAGGCTCAGAATGTGTATTGTATAGCCAGAAAATTCTTGTACAGGAGCACAAAAAGGTTGTGGGTAGGAATTGTGGGATCCCTGTGACTATTTTTATTGTATTCCACTTTTAGTTAATTCTTGCAGAGCTTTCTGCTCTTCCCCCTTCTATGTTATTGATACTTTTGCTTATTATTTCCTTTTGCTCACTTTCCTTTTGTACTTGGTGCTGTTTTTTCACTGCTGACAAGGAGGGCTTTCTTAAAAGTGGTCTGCAAATCCTTCTCTATCCTGTTTTCTGTATCCCAGACAGACTGTCAGCTGGGATTGCAGCTCTGCAAGGCTCTTCCGAGGAGGGTGGGAGGGGGTGGTGGAATAAACAGTAGGTAGAAACTGTAAGGCGGCAAAAGGTATAAATAATTATAATTTATAAAGTGTTATTCAGGCTTGTAGTGATCAAAGACAAGGTTCAGCCCCTTGACTGATCTGCATTCCAGTCTGGAAACTGAAAACTCCTAAACTAACCTTAATTTGCCAGGCCTGGTTTCCAGCACCCAGCTGTCAGGATTTCTGCACAGCGTCCATGCCAGCAGTCTCTGAGCGATGCCAGTATCTCCGTCCTTATCCCGCTTTCATTTTTTACTCACAGATCTTTCTCTATAATTAATGCTTTCCTTTTGAATGAGAGTCTGCTCAGCGTACATGGAGACAGAGCTCTGGGCAGCTCTTCTAACCCGGAGAATGCCTCTCGCGGCCCGTGCTTGGGATTGTTGGGATCACAGAATCACAGAATATTAGTGGTTGGAAGGGACCTCTGAGATCATCGAGTCCAACCACATTAAAAAAAAAAA
>JAOXNO010000004.1:4847809-4859671 GCA_028565335.1 Limnodromus scolopaceus
ACTCACAGATCTTTCTCTATAATTAATGCTTTCCTTTTGAATGAGAGTCTGCTCAGCGTACATGGAGACAGAGCTCTTCTGCAGCTCTTCTAACCCGGAGAATGCCTCTCGCGGCCCGTGCTTGGGATTGTTGGGATGTGCTGGGAAGCTCTTCCGAGCCAGGCAGGGGAGTGCGCTGGCTGACCTGGCAGGTCTTTTCTATTTCTGCAGCCTGACCCTTCATTAATCACATATTTCCAAGCGTGTAATATTTCACTTCACCCTTTTCACCTCCCCAGCTACAAGGGGGCCATCTTAGATGCGATAGCTTTAAAATAAAGCTCAGAAATGAGCTTCCTTTAGAAATAAAAAATTTTGCAAGTCAAATGCTCTTTGGTGTTTTCAGAGAACAAGATGAGTTTATGAAAGGTGTTGGTTGATTATGCCCCAGTAGCAAAGCCAGTATGACTTGGTGGCTTGGATATTGCATCCGTTCATATTTCCTAATTTCCTTTCGCTCTCCAACCCAAAAAGACAAGATCTGAGATTTTTCTGTTTGTTCCTTCTGACTTGGAGCACAAAGCAGCAGGCTGCACTGTGTTTTCCAGCAAAGGCAGGCATGGTGGTTTGTAGTACCTGTACAGAATGGCAAGAATAATTTGTATTTCACACTGTATGCACATGGGGTCTTCTCCCTATTCATAAGATAAGTACAAGAGAGAATGAGTGGACAGATAGGGCTGGAGGCAGAAAATGTGCCTTTTCTTGGCTTGTTTGTGCGGTTTATTTTTCTGAACAATATCGTTATTATAGCCAGTTCTGCAAAACTCCTAGAATAATTTGAGGTTGCGATTTAAAAATAATGACATGATTCTGGTCTTTATCATCCACTTCAAAAGTAGCTCCAACAATTTGGTTTGCTGCTCCTTCCTTGAAGCTGCCAACAAAATGGATCACAAAATGGAAATGCTCCTATGCCTCCCCCCACTCTTTTCACCGAAATAGATGTTTAGACCTTTCATTGCTGCTGCATTTTAAAATTCCTCTCTAGCTAGTGGCTTCATTCAAGTATGTAACTGAGAGGCAGGGCATTCATTTGCTTTCTGAAGCTTTCAGGTTGCCATGTGAAGTTTTAAAAGGCTGAAATGTTGACTTCCAGCATTTGGAAGATTGTCACTTTTGTTAGGTCATTACTGGAAATTATTTAAATAATGTGAGGTGGTTATCTAGATCTCTTAGCATCTCTTTGGGATGTCTTGCATGTTGGTAAAATTCTCCCCAAATACGTTCATGTCCAGCTTGCTTCTTAGCAGAAAAAGAACCTTTTTGTGCATCATCTTTGCTGCACTTTTCATTAGTGAGCTGTTAAAACTCTGAGACAGATCAGCCTCTCAGGGATGCTTCTGAGCCACACGGAATGAGACACAAAGCTCTGGGAAGCTCATTACCAACAAGGTGCAGGCAAATGGGAGGGAACTGAGGAAACCACAGCAGTAATTGTGAAGGGCAGGAAGGTCTCCTCTTTGAGGAGAGATCAAATGAGCTAAATGTCTAGGTCACCTAACCGGTCGATAGATGTAGATCTCCACAAGATGGGCAACTGAAAGACTGGGACTGTCCACATGACAAACAGTACACAACTAGAGGAGGTGAATTGGGGCGTTACTGTTCTGGCCTCAAAACAGCGGAACATGCAAAGAAACTGAAAGGCAGCTTCTTTAAAATGTGGGACACGTTACCTTTTCCATGATTTGCCCACTGTACTCATTGCTGTAATATTCAAAGACAGAAGAATCCTTGGACTGAAAATAGCTGAGAGTGCTGTCTGGATGAAAAGGACAGACAGTAGTACCTTAGGTTAGAAGAAATTTCAGAGAAGGTAGGGGTGAGAAAGTCCTGGGGAAGTTAATCATGTGTGTAGGTATTTGCAGGCTTAAGGTCTCTCCTGTGCATCAGTGCAGAAGCTAATCCACCATGGTGGGGACTGAGGCAAGCCTTCTGCTTGACCTGTTTTTTGGATGTTCCTCATCTCACTGCCCCTTTCCAAGTCTGGACTGGCCTACCGCTTTCTGTTTTAGCTTGGCCATTTTCCTCGATCAGACCACAGACTGAACATTTTTGGAAAGGCAGTATCAGTCATGGTGCTGTCCCTGGAGAGATGGGAAATCCCTTCCACACTTGATGAATGTCCTGCCTGGCTTAATTCCACCACGTCAGGAGCTGGAGGCTACCTGTCCCTGCCCACCCTCACGCTGAAGAGATCTGTTTTGTTCTAGTGCTTATTCCTTTGCATATTTCTACGTGTGAATCTGGCAGCAGTGTCTGCATGCTGCAACCCTTTGCACTGTGTCAGGTTTGGGAAGGGCAGCACAGGCTGTCTGTCACTTCAGCCCCTTCTGTCTGTGGTCTAACATGCAATACTCCTCGGTGCTGCTACACCAGCTCATTGTCTGCTCCTTAGAACATGAAAATTATTGCAGTTTTCCCTTTAGCTTTTAGTTTTTAATACCTTTTGAACGCAGCAGGAGTGCTTGCCTCAGTGTACGTTCATGGCATCTGTCCATCTGCAGCCCTTGTGCCTTGGAAGGTTCCTGCTGACTTATGGTGGTCTTGGGAGTGTGAAACCTGGTAGGGTACCAAGCTGACCAGAGGGACAGCACATGGACATGGACTCGGTTACAGTGTCTGTGCGTGAGTGCTGTGTTGTGCTGTTGCAAACAGCTCACCAGGTTGTTGCTGCCCCAGGGTGGGATATGTGTCAGTTTGAAGATGCTGATTCCTCATCAGATGATTCCCTCTGCGTTTGGTGTCGCTTTTCTCAAAATGCACTGGGTCCCTTTGGGATGAGGTTGGTTCTGTAGAAGAGGAAACAATTATTATCATGTTGTTGTATTTATTCTGAGAGGATGTGCAGCAGTTGTCAGACAGCACTATATACCTAATTGGGAATTCAACTTCCAGCTGGTAGATTGAGACTGAAAGGCAGAGCTGTGGGATAGAGACGGGGAGACACAAAATGCTGAGGCTCCTAATCTTTTACAATATGTTTGTTTAATACAAAGTGGTCTGCTGAGATTGTTTTGCAGTGTAGAATAATCATTGTGTGCTGACTAATGAGAGACATCAAGCTGTTAAAGTGCATCAATTAACTATACACAAGGAGGTTATTGAGCATTTTCACAAGCATTCAGGATGTGAAGAGTAAAGAATATTACTTGGTGGTAACCCTCCGAGAATTTTAGCTATTGAAATCTACAAATTGCAAGTGGAATATTTGTGGACATACATATGGTTGCAGAGCTTACCAGGAAAAACACTGCAAAAAAGAACATGAGGTAGCTTTCTACCTCCCGATTGTGCTGATAAGAAATAAATAGTGCTTGCTGAACTTGTTCTCTTCTTTCATATTCATTATTTTGAAAATTTCACCTGTTAAATTTATCTAATATCCCAGAAAATACTGGTTCTCTTTACAGAAGGTAATATGTGCAGTGCCCTTCTGATACTCGGATGTCAGAATTTGTTATATTTGTTTCCCTGACTGCCTCACTGTAAGGCTGTTGTCCTTGTCCTTACAGCTGCTCCTGCTTCAGTGTAGTAATTCCTATTCCTGTTCTTACTGTGAGTTAGAGCTCAATGCACTTAGTGCCGAGAGGAGCATGCTCTTCATCATGTGCTTCGCACAATGGATAATAAAATTTTCCAATTTTGGCTGATGGAGAGTATGAAAACCTATGTTTCATTAGGAATCCTTTTATACAGCCCTGCTATTCTGCCTGAGTTTAATGCAAAAAATAAATAACATTTTGTGGGCTCTGTTTGCTGAGTGATTTTGTTCTTTGTAAGTAACGGGAAATTTTTCCCATCCTGGATTCCAGTGCTAAATCCACTTTGTGCAAACATCATTTTCCACTTATTCATTGGCAGTGGGGAGACGAGATAACATTGAATTTATTTTTTCAGTTTTGTTTCTTCTAAAGTGGTTTTAGGGAATTGAACCTCAGGTATTCCTTTAGCCAACAGCAAGAGATGTCCTGGGATTCCTTGGGGGATTGTGATAAAGAGGGTCCCTCGGTTCTTGGACAAGGGCAAAGAGACTTCTCTGGGCGTCAGCTCTCTCTGTTCAAATGCCTTAATCTACAGAGGTCTACTTTAACAGATGGTTCTGCATCGATAAAGCCTTTAATGTGTTAGGGAAAATTTACTCCGTTTCTGATTTGATTGATTTTCTTCATCTTTTTTGAGTGGGGTTGGCCGGGGTGGGGATAACTGTGGAGAGGATTAATTACTTGGCTGCAAAACACATGAAGATATTCTGATGAAAGACTTGGGATAAGTGAGCGAAGCCCTGGTGCAGTTGGTGTTGGGGGGGGATTTAACTGTGACTGCAGCCCTCGTGCCTGCAGCATTTCTACCGTAAGAGAATGTCATCTGAGCCCCTCTATGTCAAAAGCTTCTGAATTTGTTTCACTGATAAAACTTTCCCTACTGGTCTGTGGAAAAGAATCCTTTTGTCTCCAGATACGGCAGCTGGATTGACCCTGAACAGTTGTAGCTTGGCAGTGGCACAGGTGGGGCGGATCTTTGGTACTCTTGTCCTTGCAGCTGCTGCTTTGAGTTCTGACTGATCACTGGTACTTCAGAGAGATGCTGAAACATCCCTGACTTTACAGGGAATTGCTCAAAGCCCTAATATGTGAGATACCAATATCTTAATGCATATCTGCAGATTTAAAACCCCAAGGAGTTGTTCAGCTTCACCCGTAGCCAGGGAAGGGAGGAGTTGCAGATCAGCTTCAAGGCTGGAAGGGGGTATCATTAGCACTGCGCCTGACCTGAGCTGAGCTTTGGCCAAAGGATTCATCCCTGGAGCTGCAATGAAGCATTTCATGGTTTATTATCCTCGCAGTAGGAAACAATGTCTTATTCTGAAGCTGAATATCTAACTCAAATTTTCATCCATTTGATCTTCGCATGGCTTTGTCAGCAAAGTCTGGTCTCTCAATACTTTCTTTTCCACTTTCTTTTAGGATCTAAAATGGACTATATGTCTGTCTCCGTGAATGAAGTAGCATGAAACTTCAAGAGCTCAAACTATATGGCTTGTTTTCTGGGCTGTGAGTCATGGGTGACCTGCCTTTGAATCCTTCTCTCTTTCCCTGTAGTTTTTTGAAGCGTGAACTCCAGAACTGCACACAAGTTCCAGGAGAGCTCTGGGACTTGTGCAGGTTGCAGAGGCAGCATTGCTTTTTCTTTAACTTTGCTGCTTTTTGGCTGAGGTGATTGGGCTGCTTCTTGCGGTACCAGAAATGGAAAGTGCCATTGGACCAAGAACTGTTTCCCTGAAGGCCTTAGCACAGGGTACCTCTTCTTATGGATGTTTCCCCACTGATGACTACATTTTGAGATGAGTCACTGAATTGATGTTTAATCCACTAGTGAAATTGGCAAGGCAATTACCATCTTGCAAGTTCTTCAAATCAAATTGTTAGAGAACATTAAATCAAATGCTTTGGAGAAATCCCAGTATATACAATTGCTTTTAAAATCCAGACTGTGATTCTGTCACAAGAAAAGCTTTGTTTTATTGGGCCTGTCTTCAGTGAAAGTGTGCTGCCTGGTATTCATTTTGGTCTTAAGCTCTACTTTTTTGTCTCTACTCCATTATTTTCCTTTTCCTAGTTGTTACCCCATAATGAGAATTGAGGCTTAAGGAATTTCTAGCTTACACTTGTCATCCCTGCTTTTTAGCATTGCCAAGTGCAGAAAGCATTTGCAAACTGAATTAGTATTGTTAGTCATGAAGCAATTAATCTGTTATGACAATGTGGTGGTTAAAAAGCACAACAGTGATGAAGGTCACTCTGCTGGGTCCCCCTTTTTGCTCCATGTGTTTTGCTCTGAAGTCAAACCATCACTCCTTGCTAAGAGGGAAGCATGCAGGGCCCTTGTGTATTAGTCGTCGGTGGAGGGGCTGGTGGGCTGCAAATCTGCAAGCAAATTACTACAGGCAGCTTTTTGGTCACTGAGGCTGCTACCTGATAGAAAGCACGTGTTAGCGTAATTCAGTTTTCACTGTCACGCGCTTAGGTTTACATTAACAGTTGGCTCTCTTTGGTACATCCTAGTCCAAGCATGACATTTGGTGGTGTTTCCTGGTGGGAGGATTTTTTCACAGAAATCTACCATACTCTTCCCCTCCTCACCTTCCCTTTTTTTTTTTTTTTTTTTTTTTTTTATCTTCTCTCTACAGGTGAAAACAAGAGAGGAAGAACTACAGAAGGAGGGGTTCTCTGCCACTGCTAGAAAGATACAGGAAAGTGTTGAACTGAAATTGCTAGATCTTACATACCTTTGTGCTCCGAAAAAAAATAAAATGCACGGTTCGTGCAGACTGGTGTTCAGAAGCAAACCTCCTGCCAGCAAAACGGGCTTCCATAGGTCTGTATCCAAGGAGCCTGTTTCAGCTGTCAGTGCTACAGAGGTGATCAGAGAACTGCGGATGAGAGAGGCCAGCCTGGAGAGAGAGCTGAAGCAGCTGCAGGAAGAGTGCCGGCAGAGGCTGGATGAAATCGCAGAAGGGTTGGATGGAGTGATTTGTGTCTCCCCTTGAAGAGATAAAGCCGGACTCAGAAAAGCAAAGGAATAGACTGGCTTGATCAGAGCACATTGTGCAGCTTGGCATGGGGGAGTGCGAGGTGAGGAACCAAATGTAATTTCTAATTTTTAAGCCTGGGAATCATAACTTGTTACTGCTTTGTGACTTGCACTGGGGCCATAACCTTCGTGATTTTCTCTGCAGCCCCTTTATTGCTAACCCTGCCAATTAAATTCTGCAGCAGGCCTTGGTGGGAGTGTGTGTAAATCTCCCTTTTATCTTTTGGATTTCTAGTTCTTCTGCCAAGCACTGGGCTCTTTTACAGTGCTCAGCTGCTAGGCACAGCATACTTGGAGGCTGCGCACTGAGGTACTAATTGCGTTCAATATTTTCCAGCAAATGGAAGAGTTCATTAGTCAAAATAATCCAGGTAATGGAGAACATGCAAAGTACCAAGGTTTAGAGAGATTGGAAATGCTCAAGAAAGTGTGCTGTTTTAATTCAGCTGGTTTGCATATTTGTGGCAGCTGTAATGCAGTCACCATAAGGAAAAACAAATGCCTAATAATAAATAGAGCAGTACACTGATTTCATTTATTGGTGTGATGCACTTGAAGTAATTGGCTTCTCAAAGAGAACAAACTAGAAACTCATTCCACCAAGTTATGAGTCACAATGAGATAACTTACAGATCTGTTGTAGGAAGTTTCTGTAAAATAGAAATATGACCTTAACTTCCAAGCTTGAGGAGTCTCCAAGCTCTGTCTCTGAAGGCTTCTTCCCTTGGAACATGCAAATGTTTTTCAGTTGGCATTCATTTCCTACCCTTTTCTGTTTTGCTTTCACCAAGGAATATTTTTATGTTCTAGTTGTACACTTCCAGGAATAAATAAATTTAAAAAAACCTGTTTGCTTTTCATTTGTGAATTGCTATGAGCAATGGGCTTTCCTCCGTCTGGATTTCTGTCTACTACCTCAGCTTGGTGGTGTCTCTGATTCCCAGCTGCTCTTGGCTCACTCAACAGCCAAACGTGAGGAACCTTTAAGGACCTTTTCCCAGGCATCAGTACGGTTGCTGCTCTGCAGGGAGATCCCGTGCAGGTGGGAGTGGGTGGACAAGGCTCAGGTCTCCTGGTTTCTGCTCCACCAAGTAAACTTTAGATGCTTCCAGACCCTGCTCATCTGCACCACCCCTCTTTGGTTCCTGTCCAGGTTTTGCAGAAGTGAGTGGCAACTCAAACGTCAGTGGAGAGCCGCATGGGGGGGGATGGTTTGCCCTGGTTCCTCCCAGTGGAATATGGGCCAAGTTACAGACAGCCTTTCCTCTTCATGGACCTGGTGGCTTCTCCGAGGACCAAGCTTGAGGCAAGGCTGGTGGGAAGTGCAATTCTCAGCTAAACACCTCAGCTCCAGTCAATCCTACACACATGGGAGAGCCCCAGGCACGGGCTGTTTGTGTGCATTGACTGAGGCTGTCAGTCACAACCAGTGTGCCTGCTGTCAGCCGGCACCGGGGGTGACAAACATAGACCTGGAGCAGAAAAATCCAGTGGGGCGGTGAGCTCCATCTCTGGGGCATGTGGCCTCGGGCTGCTGCTCCTGGAAGAATAACCCTGTCCTTAAAAACCCAATCCACATCGCTCTGCTTTTCAAACCATCACTGTAGGTGCAGGATAGCAAGCACTCATCTGTTCCGAGCTGGTTCAGCTTTGGGAGGATGTTGGCTCCAGGGCTGCTGAAATTCAATGCACAAGAGGACTTATTCAGACACAGGTTTCACAGGAAATTATTCATGAATGGGAAAGAAACAGTACAGCCTAGAACTAACAAGAGTGGCAGAACCAGTCTATCTCTCTCTGAGCATTTTATATCTTCCTTCAACTTTTATACAAGGGAATTTTCATACTGCATCACATTTAGGTTTAAAACATTGCCCTCAAAAGATCTTTTGTTCTCCTGGGATTTTCAGCGAAGAAAAGCGGGCAAATATTCTCGAGCGTGGGGAGAGCACTCAGATTCAAGTTCAGGTGTAGCTCATGCCTTGCTGCGGCTTATCAGGGTTGGCTTGGTGCGGAATGCCCCGATGTCTTCTGCCGCCGTCCACTTCAGCTGACAGTAACCGCTTGTGGGATGACTTATTTCCGATGTCACCGCGCAGCACTTAGTGCCGTGTTCATCCAAGGACCCCCTTTCAGCAGAGACCACAACTTGCAACGCCTTTCTACTGCTTGAACCTGAAGAATAGTTTTTTTTCTCTCTAGTGCAATGTAAAAGTGAGAGCCCTCGGTGTGTCTGTATATATATGTGTTTGTGTTAAGTATAAAAGTGCTTGCGGTGAGTCGCAGACAGCTGCATTTACTGCCTGGCACAAATCACTCTACCGAGGTGACTGTACTATGAATGGGAAGCTGTCAGGAGAGCCAGCAGGTTGGAGCTGGAGCTGCGTGTCCCAGCGTGTGCATTGAGAGGGGTTACAGCTGAAAGCGGCTTAGAAGAAGATCACCTTTCCAGCCGTGGTGCCGCGCTGCCGTTGCGCGCTTCAGACACCTCATGTGAAAACCACAGGCAAGTGTAGTTTTTATTTTCTGGCGCTGGTTTCCCACTGCTTTTTGTTTCACGTACCAATTAGCAGTTTAAACCAGAGCAGATATTCTGCAGCACCTGCTGGAGGCGAGCAGAGCGTTTTTGAGCTGGCAGTGTTTTTAAGACTAATACCTCTTCTCAGCACCAGCATGGAGAGCACAAAGCGGGAGATACTTCAAGGGCCTGATGCTCTCGCACACCACACTTTGGAGGGTGGTTTTTCTTGCAAAGGCTGCCTTTTAAAAATCACAGCACCTCCACAGGAGTTGGACACACAGGGACGGAGCTGTGGTCATGCCTCGGTGACTGGTCACAGCTTTTGATCGCGTTTGAGGCATTCTCATGCATCTGAAATACCGATGCTTTCTGCTCCTCGTGAGCTTGGCGAGGCTCCATCTTTCTGTGGTGCTGCTGGGAGATGCTGTATGATAAACATTGCTTAAAAGCTTAAGAAAATCATCCCTGGATTAACACCAGCTGCAATGAAGGCAGGAAAGTGAGCTGGGTGGCTGCAGTGACACTTAATGGGCTATAGCCTAGGAACAAATAGGTGTTTGTCACCTCATGCCATTACGGTGGCATTTGAAGTGTTCTCCCTTCCTTGTTTAGGCTGACGTCCCTCACCTGGCTATCCCAGCCCGCTGGTTTTAAAGGCTGCAGTGACCTTCTTGGTCATCGGGGACTTGGCCCCATGTCAGCAGTCGAAGATGCTGTAGAGAGGGGAATGGCTGCTCTGGGAGACCTGTGGCAACCAGCAGCCAAATGACCGGTTGGTCTCTGGCAGGCGCTGTGACAGGCAGAAGGTGACTCAAGCGGTACGTTTCATCCCTGGGCTCAGGCGCGCTCGGTAAACGGTCAGTATCACTTCACACAAATGGGAGAGTGTTGTAAACAACCCACCGTGGACTGAAAAGCAGAGATAGAAGCCGTTGAGTGGTTTGTCCTTTGCCATATCACCACACTGGCTGTACGTTTCCTTGTGAAAGCAGGAGTCTGCCCTTAAATTGTTGGTGGGGTTGGACAGAGAGGGGTGGGTATCGGCTGGAGAAGCTGGGAGAGGGGGAGTCGCGTGTTGTGTGCAGCTGGTTTCTGAACTCGAGTTGGGGGTGAAGGGTGGTGGTGATGGTGCTGTAACGTCTGGAATAGGCTGCAGGGTTTGTTTGGGACTTTGTGTTTTTGAAGAGACTACAACAGCAGTTCTCCCTGTTGGTGCACCCCAAAGGGAGTTAGTTTGGTTTGGGTTTGCATTCAGGGTTTCTAAGTGATCTTGGGAAAACCGGGAGCATATTAGAGGTGGTGGCCCGTGCTGGGAAAGCCAGAAACCAGAGTTGAATCAGCACCTTGCCAGAGATGCTGCACGTGGTCATGGGGTCCACCTGGCAAGGGTCAGGCAGGAAAGATCTGTCCCAGATGTTCACCTGGTGAGAGCTCACAGCAAAGCCAGTCTGTAGGAAGCCCCCCCAGCAGCTGACCCTCCTCTGGCAGGGCTAGGAGCCCATGGCCTTTTGCTTCACGCTCTGGCAATGTTTCAGTGAGGACAGGCCGAGCTGCTGCTGCAGTGTTTAAACCACACTCTCGCTGGTGATGGATTGCTTCCAAGCGTAGCTTTAAGAGAAGCTTTTACAGGACTTCTGTGTCGGTGGTTTCTGGTAGGCCAGCACGGAGCTGTTTATAGAAGAGCCCAGTTTAACCCGTTTCTCTGATGTAACTGGTGTTTGCTTTCCAAACATCTTGCAAGGAAAATGGAATTGGCCATAAATACTTAATTGGCTGATAACTCTGGCTTGCACTGTGTAGCTAGAAATACTCCTCCCCAAATAACTGAGCATCAATCAGCTTGCAGTCAAAACAGGAGGTTTACTTTGCAAAAGGCAAGCAAGGCATCTGCAGTCGCTGCTCCTGACAACACTGCGCCTGCTGGTAAATAAGGGCTGCAACCTGTGTTTAAAAATAAGAGCTGCTGGGAGTAGTGATTTCCAGCGCAGAGTGTTTTGGGTTCCCTGTGGGATTCCTCCACCGGCTCCCGCGGGAGGATGGGCTGGTAGCAGTTGGAGCGAGCGTGTGTGTGTGTGTGTGTGGCAGCACGGTGCGGGCTCGGTGGGAGTTAACACACGCCTGATGGTCCTGCTCGCTCGCTTCTGCCCCTCAGCCACCTGCAGCGAGAGCCTGGGGTCTTTCACCCTCACCCCTCACCGCCTGGAGCCAACTGCTCCCGGCTCTCCTGGACCTGCCCTGTGTCCCAGCTGCCGTGCTGAGGCCAGAGCCCTCTCCCTATCCAAGGGGTTGTGTTCCCCGGCTGCTCTGAGGTGGATGAGAAGGAAAGCGGAGGTGTGCAGCCCACGGGGGCTGTGCAAGCATCCAGTCTTGTGTGGTGCACGCTCCTGGCCCGGGCTGGTGATGGCTGTCCTGGACCCAGCTTCTGGGTCCCTTGGGCTTTGTGCACACGAATGACCCCGCCGATCTCCCACCATCGTCCCCAGTGACAAGGCAGCTGTCAAACTGTCAAAACTTGTCACACTGCCAAGCCGAGGAGCTGCAGCAGTCGGGTACCTTCGCTGTCAACTGTGCCACCATGTTTCCCAGCATGAATCCTAGGGTCTGCGTGCAGTCCCTCTGGTTTGCTTTCTCGGCACTGGTGAGGCCCCACCTCGAGTACTGTGTCCAGTTTTGGGCCCCTTACCACAAAAAAGACATTGAGGTGC
>JAOXNO010000004.1:4869573-4891482 GCA_028565335.1 Limnodromus scolopaceus
ATGGTGCAAGGCACCAGGGAGAGGCTTGATGTCTCTGGGACAGCAGTGTCTTGTGATATTTATCCAGCCTCTCTTGCACTCATCCCAGAGTGCCTAATGCTGACAGCCCTGGTTTAAAAGTCACTGCTGCGAGATTAATTGGGCTGTCAATTCTTTTTCCAGCAAATGAACTATCCGGAGAGTCTTTTCCAAGGTCCTATTTTCAGTGGGGAGAAATGTCATTTCAATATTTGGAGAGAAATATAGACAGGAGCTTTGTGAAACAGAATTTATATCTTACTTGCTCTGTTTTGAAGCTGAAGCTAATTGGAGCAAGCTCTAATGGCCAAAGAGCCGATGCTTTTGATTGATTTGAGTTACTGCATAGCTGTAGGGTGAGCTGAGCCCTCAACGATGCAAGAGTTTCTGCCGTTGATGTGGCATGGGGGAAAGAGCAAGACCTCCCACCTAGAAGGAGAAGTGGGCTCTTTAGTGTCTAATATACGTTAAACTCAAGTTGAAATTTTGCTCAACTGTGGGGTGCAAATACACCAGCCAACCCTTTCTTAGCGCCTGCTTTCATGAGGCTGCTGTCGTTCCCCCTGCTCCAAAAACGTGCTTGCTGCTCAGCCAGGACCTCAGCAGCGTTTAGGGGTGAGCGGCCCTGGTGGGAGTCTGTGCTGAAAGGGGGGGCTCTGGCTCCACTCCCTCCCCATTGCTGCTGCAGCATCTTCCTCCCATCACCAGTACCTGAGCCCAGCAGCCAGCATGGCCCATCACATTCAGGCTGTTACTATCTAACTAGAAATTAAGCTTTATTAGCCTAAATGCAGTTGCGTTTTCAACAGCCCACTAACCTTTTCCTCTTGAATCTTTGCTTATGTCTTAAAAATACACTTTCGGTATAAGACTGTCAGATTTAATCCTTTTTAAATATCCTTTTCCCTGGTGAGGCAGCAAGATTTCCCAGGCAGCCCTGAAACTTGCAGATAAGATTTTACTGGAATAAGACATCCAGATGAAATGAAGTCTCTATTTAAAGCAGTCTTTTGGGGGGTATCCCACTTTGTCTGTGTTTGTCTATAACTTTTAAGCATCTGTTTACTCGCAGGACAGCTCATTTAAACTTGGCTGGACAAAAATAAAAGCTCCTTCCGCTTTACAGCTGAGAGTCCTGAACCCTGGTCCTAAGGTGGGCTGGGAAGCCCGTGGGTCTTTGGCAGCCATCCATCTCCGTGGGGAGGCTTCGTGGCTGTGACGCAACTCCAGAGGGCTCTGCTGGGCTCTCCTGGGCTTTTCCTTGCTGATGAAGACCACAAAGAGCCAGAAGAAGGGACTTGCAGCCCAGTTGTACCAGCAGCCTCCACTGGTGAATGAGCCCTTGCTGGTCACCGTCATATTCTTCCCTGGCCCCAGCAGGTGAGCCATGCTGGTCCTCCCTTTTTATCACCGTGCAGTGCGTCCTGTTACTCCTATGGTCTGGGGCATGTATTAATCCCGAGCTCTAGGACTCATAATTGCTATGAGCATCCATGAGCATGTTGGAGGGACCACACACAGCGTGATGGGGCGGCTGGGTGAAGTCACTGTCACAAGCACAAGAAGGGGAGCAGTTCAGTCAGGCTAGGCTGGTCTGCACTAATTAGAGAGAGGAGAGCACCGTACATTGATGGGTTTTTCCTTCTCACCTGTGCGCCCCTGTACACCCTGCAAAGTGGCTCTGGCCCCACACTGGGGCCAGGACTCGGCTGCGGTGGCAGGGAGGGGGCTGAGCTGGTGGGGTGGGGGGGACATCTGTGTCCCATGCGGGCTAGGGTGATGGGGCTGTGACAGCAGAAAACCAGGCAGAGGCAGCCAGCCGCAAACGGCTCTCACGGTCGGTGGAACTGTGAGCTGGGGGGTTATTTTTCAAGGATGAATAGGTTTTCTTTTGTGTGGGTTTTTTGTTTTTATTTTTTTTTTTAAATGAATTTTATGGCCAAATAAGTGTGTAACTACCCGCTTCTGGTTCACTAAAAATAGCCGTAAACACAATGCTAAACAAGCAGTGAGCAGGTACGTGGATGTGTGCCTGTATTTCAGGGACGGCATCGCCATTTAGGGATACAGACCACGGCTAGATTAAAGGCTTAATGGCTGCAATTAAACTTCCAGCAGGAATGATTTCCTTGCTGAGCTTTACCCGGCAGCAAACTCTGCGGCGCCAGCATTTCCATAGCAGTAAGGGGGTGCAAAGGTAAAGCCCAGCACAAGCCTGGCCAGAGGTGCAACCTCTTGCCCCTTGGCCAGCTGATGGGATTAAACAAAGACCTTTTGCAGTGGGCATTTCTGGTGCGCCTCAGATACTCTTCTCTGCAGAAAGGGTGTGAGGCAGGTATGAGAAAACCAGTGGGTAGGTGGCAGGGTGCCATCAGGCAGCACTCGGCTCAGGAAAAACCCACCCACTTTCAGCAGCGCTTCAGAAAAGCACTTGATGAAAATGAGGACACAGTCCAGCTCAGGAACAGGGAGAAAGTGCCCGATAGCAAGATTTGCCCCCCCCTCCACACCCCCAGCTGGCAGCCAGGCATTCGCTGTCGGTGCTTTACAGGCACCACGCACCCTGTGCAGCCCCCTCACCAAGCCGTGGGGTGAGGAGGGTCCTCACTGGCCCCCACGGGACCCCGCACCTACACGCAGAGGTAGGAGCCGGTGGGTGGCATCACAGGGCTGTGCCACGTCTGTGTTTCCCCAGGCATCAGACCTACAAAGGTATTTTGCAGCCTGTATTTCTGGGGTGTAGAGCAGCCACCCCCGGGGCAATGGAGACCTCCCAGCAGTGGCTCCTTTAACTCGGCAGTGAGTCTTTTATCCCAATTAGTCCTCATCCCCAGGGACACAAAGACAAGAAACAGGCTCTCCAGAACTATCAGTGTGAGACACCAAGGTTTAATTAACAAACCACATTCACCCACAGAGATGAAATGTTCTGAGGTATTGCATGGGGAGCTGCAGCAAGACCCCACAGCGCCTCATGCCCCAACAGAACAAAGTCCTAGTGAGCAGGAGGGTGCCGTTTTGACTCTTATTTCAACCCCTCTCAGCACGTTGCCGCTGCCCCATTCCATACAGAATCACGGAATCACCTCGGTTGGAAAGGACCTTTTAAGACCATCTAGTCCAACCAATGAAAGAAGTGGAGAAGTGTTTTGCCCTCAGACACCACAGCAGCTGAGGGATGCCCAACCTGGAGGTGAAGCCAATCTCAGGTATGCGTGCCGGTCCTGGTCCTTCCTCTTGCAAGATGTATCTTCTTTATGCATAGTGTTGCTCTGACAAGTTTGGGGATGTTCAGGATGCGTTTGCACCATCATCTGGGTTTGCCCTGTCCCGGGCCAAGGTTTGGCTCAGACCATGCCATGGTGCTCAGCCCACCAGGTTTGGCCACATGCCCAGGGATCAGAAGATATGGGGCGTGTTTTGGGGGAGTAGCGAGACCTCAGCTCCAGCCACCTCTGCAGCACGAGGACAAGCCAACAGGGCACAAAAGCCAAGTAGCTGCGTTACCCCCTCTCAGACTAAAGCCAACTCTCTAATTCAGTGGGAAGACAGAAAAAACCAGGAAGTTTCAGTTAACCAGGCAGGAGCATACCTCTTTTGGGGCTCAGTACCGGACCCCACAGGTCCCACGGGGCAGTCACGGTGAATATCTTTGCTCAGCCAGGTGGGCATGGGCATGTCCTGGGGGAGCAGGATAGCTGGCGAGTCTCAGATTAACAAGCTGGTTTTGGGTAGAGGAGCACAGCGAAGAAAGCAAAAGCCATTTCTCTACTCACCTTTAGAAGCAGGGCTGCTGACAGTGAACTCGGCTGTAAAGCACTTTGCTGTCCAAGGATGAAAATTGCTAGATGAAAGCTTTGTATATTATTTTTGCTTCAAGTGCAACTGTTATCATTTAAAGTGATCTTTAGTGCCTGCTTTTTTGACATCTTCTTTTCAACCTTGCAGACTTATTTTCATCGGCCGGAAGAGTAAATCTGGCCGTTTCCAAGCCGAAACAATTTTCTGGTAGAAATTGCGGCAAGGTCAAAATTAAGGCTAATACAATATTGTTTGCAACCATTGTATGGAAATGGTGTTCAGATGAAAACAAACATAACGAGGGTCTAAGAAAACAGCCAGAAAGTTACAGCTATATTTTTTCATTACAGCAGCAGTGCTCCCTGTGAGCCGGCCATAAATTTAGAAGTCTTTAAAAAGAAGAAGCAAGAACAAGTCAAAAAAAAGGATCAATAAAAACAAGGGTATGAAAAGCAGCGAGACCAGGCTTGTATGTAGGTTATGTCCAGCTAGAGATAATTACACCCTCACTGCTGTGGCAGTGGCAGGGTTTGGGAAACAAACGCCACTCATTAACTCCCAACTGCTCTCCTTGGGATCAAAATGGAAAGATTTAAACCAAAAGTAAAACACGATCAAGTCAGTTTGTTCCGATGACAGAGCTGGCAACCCAAGAGGTGACCCTGCTGCAATTAGGAGGTGGTGTCCTCAGCTGTGCCAGCAGCTCTCCAGATTGTGCTCCAGCTAGCTGGCAGATCTGCTTTTTCATGTTTAGCTGAACCTGAAAATCAGGGCAGAGGGTTTCTGTGGTACTTTCTTCCAGAAAGCTTCCATAGTGGATAGGGCAGTGAAATACTGGGCAGTCACTTACCAGAACAGTGGCTTCCCTTGGATGAGCAAAGCTGCCTGGAGGAGAGTGGGCGAGCAGCAATGCTTCTGAAACAGCCCATCCACAGCAGCTCCTGCCTCTCCAGGCAGGGATGCTGCTGCTCAGCTGAACTGTTCCCAGGGGACGGTGCCTACTGTGTCCAGCGCCACCGAGTTGCTATAGACCCGAGAGCCTTCATTTACCCTTGAAGCAGAAGTTGAGCTCAGGTCCAGCAAGTCAATATCAAGGCCATATCTGGTGCCTAAAAGCCAGCATACCGAGGCTGGGGTGGACACACCGTTTCTGGCCCCTTTTCACCCAGTCTGTGGGCACTGGGGAGTGGTGGGCACATGGCTGCTTTCATGGCTTCCATGTGTCCTCCTGGGAGATCAGCCCTGAAAAAACCATGGGCAGCAGAGGGCGGGAGCTGGTGGCATCACCGTGGCTTTGGCATGGTCCCGATCCATCCCTGGACAGTGTCCGCAGACTCACAGTTTCCACCCATTTTCAGCCAGAGGCAGGAGGCTCTGGTCTGGTTCAGCCACTAACCATGGGGCAGGAGTCACCCAGGCAATGCTGCAGGCTCCGGAGAGGCAGCTAGGTAGGTCAGCCAATTTTAAAATATGCCTCTTTAGTGCAAGTAGAAGAGCGAGCATCCATCATCTTCAGCTGGCATAAATGTGAGCCCTCCTTCTTTCAATCACACCTGCCTGCCCCCTCCAAGTTGCGAGCCTTTCCTGCCCACAGGAGGATCTGCTTTCTCTTTTCTAACTGCTTAAATTCTCCTCCTTGTAATAGCGGCATCTATACCAACATTGAAAACCTTATTACTTTGCTTCTCACCCCAATTTCCTGTGCTTCTCCTGGCATCTTCTTCATGGACACCATTCCCCTTCCTTGTTTTCCAATTGTAGTTTTCTTATTTTTAACAACTGTCAGGCTAAACTTCTGGCAAAATTTTTCCTTCACTCTTTCTTAAATGCTTCTTTAAGAGCTCTTTAACTTTCTATTCACAATCATTTAATTTTTTTATGAGTCATATTATTTTTTCCACCCTGTCAGTTTTGCTGGTAATTTCCCCTGATTTATGCTAGCCCTTTTGAAACACTCAGTGGCTGGATTATTGGCTGGGGCTGCCCTCTGTTTGCTTGCACAGACTATAATCAGATCGTGGTCACTACTCCCTAAGCAATTACCACTTTTTCAGCAATTAAATTGTTGCAGCAATACGGCATCTTCTTGCATTAGCCTTAACAGTTTCTGTATCAGGAAATGCCCACCTGAACCCTTGGGAAGCTTGCCCGACACTCACCGTGGTGACCCGCACCCCTGGTGGAGGGAGGTTTCCCCACAGCATCACTGTCTGGACCCTTTGGGAGGGAGCTCGTTTGGAGCAGGTGCTGATCTCTGCTTTAACTCAGCAGATTCTTTTTTTCTTTTCTTCCTTTTAATTTGCAAAAAAAAAAAAAGTTAAATAATCCCAAATTGCCTGATGATGCTCCATGAATGAATGATCAAAAGGTTTTTATTACAGCACCCTTCTTTCAGGGTGCCCCCAGCAGATAGTCCTTGAGGTGTTCAGGCACATTTAATGCTGGTTGTACCTTCTTCAAGGCATAAGCCAGTAACACAGCAGGGGCAGGAAATACTTCCTGGCTGCTGTATAATTCTCCTACAACTATAAAACAAGTAGCCAGGCCCCATTTGCACATTTTACCCTACATTAGCTGCAATCCCCAACACATGTTCCTCCTCTGACATTGCACAGAAAGGCTGTTAGGTACTTTTGCTGCAAGACTGCAAGAAGAGAGATTTATAGCTCAGGGATTTAGTGACATCTTTTTCTTGTTAAATCGTCTCTTTCTCGCCCAAGGTGTAGGACTTGGTGTCTTTCTGACAAGAAAAAAAAAATTTGCTTTTTGTCTTTCTTTATTCCAATGACATCTTACAAGGCACTTTTTTTCTGTTGCATCTTCAGCAGCCCAGGAGGACCGGCTTCGCAGAGCTGAGGGGGAAAGAAAGCCTGGTCCCTTCAGAGTACTTTTGACTACCAACATGCTCAGACCCCTTCAAGGCTGGCGATGGCAGTGGAAGGGCCCAATTTATCTTGTTTTTTATCTTTGGTTTTTTTTTTTGTTTTTTTTTTGTTCACCTGCATCCCAGCTGCAGCACCTCAAGAGGTGAAGTAAAGCCTCACTGTCCCAACTCTGCTTTGGGCAAACCCCTGAGCAGAGGGAGCCCCAGCCTCACTACCTTTATAGCTGGAGATGGCCTCAGCTGGCCCTGGGGATGCTCCCCTGATGCGTAACGAGCTGAGCCTGTCTCCAGCCTCTGCATCCCTTACCTGTGAAAAAAAAAAAAGGTTTGCACACAAAAAGGCTTTGCAAAAAAAAAAAAAAAAAAAAAGAAAAAAAAGAAAAAAAAACTTGCTTTGCCTTTCTGTCTCAGTTGCAATCAACCTTTAGTGCCAAGAACAGTAATAAGTCTGTATTTTTTTCCCAGGAAAGGCTTTCTGCCTTGGTACCAGCCCCAGCCTGGATGTTTTTAGCCCCAACCCTTTGCCCTGGTTCCCCTTGTCCTGCCGCCTGTGCATGCCCTGTGGAGGTGTCATAGGACCCAGCACACGGGCCCAGCTTCGCAGCCCTGCGAGGCTGTAGAAGGGTTATTGCCCCTTCTCTCTGTGCTGTGATGGCCGGGAGGATTGTCATCATATTTTACACACAGCTCAGTCTGTATTTGCTGGGTTTTGCGCTATATATTTTCATTACTGGAAAGAGCTGAGGGCTAAGGATACTTAAACTGTAATAAATACATAAATTGTTGCTGAAGACTCCCAAACACCGTGATGGAGGCCTGGGGAAGACACAATTACCTTACAGTGTAATTGAAGTGCTTGGAGAGGTCACTTTATTTCCATAGCCCTTAATTTTTTATGAAAAATGGTTCCTAATATGTGCCTGGCAAAGATGCTCGTATAGTGTTGCTAAGTGAGACTATGAGCAAAGGGAGGGAATGCGATTATGGGGCTGCGGAGTGACGTGCCATCTTTCACAGCACCGCTGCTGATGCCCCCTGCGCCAAACCCACATTGGGGACGAAAGGGGTGAGGGACAGGCTGGATGTGGGGAGCCAGAGCCCCCCTGTGCAAAAGGATGCTGGCAGTGTGACTGCACCTGGTACAGCCAACTTTAGGGACCCCAAATCTTTCCTCCCGGCCTGCTGGGGATGTACGGAGGAGCGGGTAGACCCACTGTGTTGGGCAGGTGCCCCACAGGGGACACCAGTGGGCGGTGGGTGCCCCCGGGGTGGCTGTGGGGCGGCTGCCAGGTGGCGGTGGGGAGGCAGCCTGGCAGAGCCAGCTCCCAGTGGCAACATATGCTCACCCAAACGGTCCCTTGAAATCTTCCAGACAACTAATTAGTACAACCTGGAATGTGTTTGTTGCTAATTTGTGAATGGAGAGAGGGAGGGGGGGAGGACAAACCCGTGAGTGAGTGACAGCCCAGCCTGGGGACAAATGCATGCCCCAGGCTCGCCAACAAACACGGTGTTGTCCCACTGGGCCATGTGATGGGACCTTTCATTTTGGCTGGGGGAAAGCTTCTGGCAGAGGTTTGCACCCCTAGCAGGTGGGCAAGGAGCCCCTCTGCTGCCTGTGCCCTGAAGGGGGAGATGCTTCAGGGGTTCCCTGCACCCCAGCGCCCACCCAGCTCACCCTGGCAGGCACTGGCTGGGTCAGGGGAAACCTCGTCCCTCGGACATGCAGAGTCTGCTGCATTAACTCTTTGCAACTACAAGTTATTTAGCTTTGAAATGGAGCTGGGTGTCTGGATGGAAGGGACTGACAGCCCAATTTTTCAGAAATTTATTGTCCCTGATTAATTATATGACCAGCTTTGGTTGCAGGCTTTTATCTTCACCTGCTACTTATTTTGCTGTAAATCTCTGTCTGGGAGTTTTGACTTGTGGGGTACCATATAATTTAGTTCTGTATATTCATTAGCTTTCTGATATTGCAGTAAAACCTTTTT
Organism: Limnodromus scolopaceus; assembly: GCA_028565335.1. Taxonomy (NCBI): domain Eukaryota; kingdom Metazoa; phylum Chordata; class Aves; order Charadriiformes; family Scolopacidae; genus Limnodromus; species Limnodromus scolopaceus. The sequence goes on from JAOXNO010000004.1 coordinate 4,878,271, forward strand.
GCGTAAAAGTGGCTATTCATTTTCCTGTAGTAAGTCTAAAAGACAACCAATGTTACCCGTAAAAATAGCAGTTTATTTCAGCAGCAAGTGTCTCCATGGGAAGCAAAAGCATCATTGTCAGGCCAGCTGCCTGCTGTGCTTAGAAAGTGCCCTCTTTCAAGGAAAAAGCAAAGTCCTGAGCGGGTACTGCTCTGTCCTTGTGCAAAGGGGATGGCTGGTGTAAGCTGCGAGAGCACCCTGGGGACCCACCAGCCCCTGCCCCTGGGGACCCACCAGCCCCTGCCCCTGGGGACCCAGGTGGCAGCGGCAGGAGCAGCGGCATGTCAGGATGTGGAATTGCAGGAGCCAAACTTTTCTCAAACTGGCGTGAAAAGACATATTTTGTTTGTTCTTTCTCTCCTCAGCCTGAATAAACACAATACGGTATGTCTTCAGGCTTTTCTTCACGCTGTTTGTTGTCGTCTCCCCCGCCGTAACAAACACTTTCCATTTTATCCCAGCTAATAAATGACAGACTCTATTATTGGGCTCATTACCGGGGCAACTGGCTGATATTCTCCAGCGTGGACCGACGCTGCGCTCCTCCATAGGCAACACCACGGATGCTGCCGGCGCAGGGTCCCGGCGGCTCCTGGGATGTGGGCAGCCTCTCTGCTCCCCAGCCACAATTAGGCATTCAGAGAGGGTTCATATCAGAGGATGTAATTCCATTCCCCCACATTCCCCGGAGAAATGAGAGTTAAACAATGAAAAGATTGATTTTCCGATGAATGCCAATTTGTTTTCTAACCAGAATATCAAATTATGTCGGGCTGGGAGGAGGGGAGCACGGCACAGTGCAAGAGGGGACTTGTTTTAAATGGGCAAACAATTAATTCCCAGATTCATTACAACGATTGTAAGCAAGGGTACATGAAACAGTAAATGCATTTAATTTGGAGCCTAGCATTTCCCCTGATGAGATTGGGAGCTTCAATATGCTCTCGCCATTGGTGAAGCTTCCCTTTCCCTGCAAAATTTAATTACCTCTTCATTACTTCAGGAAATTGATGGGAGACTGACACGAGGATGAAAACTTCACAGGACGCTCTCCAAATCACTTCCCTCACCCTGCTCCAAGGGCTGTTGAAAGAAGACCAGATGGGACCTCTCAGCCCCCTGGCTGAGCTCCCTGTCTGTGGGGAGAAGCGTACTCTCCCTCCCCTGCGTGTCCATGGCAGCTCTGCAGGGATGAAGACCCCGGCCGGACCAGGGCTGGATGCCCCAGGCTGCTGCCAAGGTGGGAGCACACCGGCTCCCCGGCTTGCCTTGATGTGGCATCGGGCAGTTGGGGTGCATGGGATGGGGGTCCCAGTGGTAACAGCAGCAGCAGGAGCACAGGACAACAACCCCACATGGATGATACCCTGCAAATGGGCACGGAGAAGGTGGTTGTACCCATCCTGCTGCTGCTCTCTGCTCCACTAGAGCATCTCAGTGTCTCCTGATGCAGCTCCTGAGGACGCGGCCTCTTGCGTCACTGCTTGGGAGAAGCTCTTCACTCCTTATGGACCTGGGAGAAATCAGCAGTATGGGTGCAAAGAATAAATCCACCCAGGGAAACTCTGGACTTTCCAGGTAATTACCTAATGACTAGCTGAGAGGAGCACAGCAGACACACCACCACAGTCTCCAGGAAGGCCTCTCCTGAGTCCTTGCACATCCCAGCCATGGCAAGAAGATTAGGTACAGATGTGGCTGGTTTGCACCTGGCTGATGAGACAGGCTCAGAGGATGATGCTCAGAGCAGGGATGCTGGCATCATGGTGGCACCAGCGTCCCCAGACACAACCCTGCTGATGGCCGGTAAGCATCCAGCTGCCAGGGACTGCTCTCCAGCAGGGAGAGCCCAGGTCCTGCTCCCAGAGCAGGGAGCACCCCAAGGGGACACACCGACCCCCTGGCACCAGTCAGCAGGACTGGTTTCATCCCAGCAAAGGTAAGGAGAGTGGGATCCCTGCGGTGGGGTGCTGATTAACGAGTTTCAGGGGCGGGCAAGAGCAGGGAACTGCCATGCCCTTCCTACAAAACCCCGGCACTGCCTCTAGCACTCTTGAGGTGCTTTCCCTGAAAAGCCAGCTCCAAACAGAGCTGTCAGCAGTGCCGATGCGATAACAGATTTCGTTGGCAGTGCTGGTAAACAAATGCCTTGGAAACCTCAGCTGAAAATAGAGTTGTGGCTGTCTCCTGCTCTCCTAAGGAGAATGGAGCATCCCCCCCCGCCCAGCTGCTTTTTCCGAAAAGTCCCCAGACAGCTCAATCTGCTGGTGAAAATGCATCAGTGACGTGCTCTGGTTGGGGCCGATGGCTGGAAGCCTCCCTCCGGGTCCTCCTGCGCTCCCCAGCAGGCACTGGTATGCAAGGCACACCTCAGCCGAGCTTGTGATTACCTGCCCACATCTTTTAAGACAGATGATCCATTTTATGGGCTGCCATAAAAGCACAAGGAAACTCCCACAAATCAGGCAAAACTGCCATTTCTCCAGAACGATCCTTTCTTCTTTCCGCAGCAGGGACCTGCGTGAAACCCATTAGCGGTGCTCCTTGGAGACCCTGGTGATGCTGGGGAAGCTGCCAAAGTACACAGCCCACCACGGGGAGCCACCTGGAGGGGTCCCAAATGCGATGGCTCTCCCAGCAAATGTAGTTTCCCAGGACTAATGAAGCATTGTGGGCAATCTTGCTGCTCTGCAGGAGTACCCAGGCACCGTGAGACCCTTTGGACAAGGTTTGTTTTCCTACAAACTCATCCTTGTCCTGCAGCCTGACCCCCTGGCTTCCACACTACCCCTCCTGTTGAAATAAATTTTGGTTGTACACAGTAAGAGAAAAAAGCACAGTGATTTGGGGAATTGGAAATAATTGGGGTTTGAGGAAAGGGGATTTTCAAAATTGTTTTGTTTTGCTGCAAGGTGAGTGGTGAAATTGCAGATCTGCCCCTAAAATGCTTGCCCTGGCTCTCCCCATCTTTGCTTTTATCTTCCAGTCCCACAGGCATGTTGAAACCCTCAAATTTGAGACTAGCAAGATATGATTCAGCAAGAATATTACAGCACCTTTTAGGTATGAAATTAATGGTGTGTAATTAGAATGGCAATAACGAGAAGTTATTTAATAATTCATTTCTTCTTATGAATTATTTCGTATATGCTTAACTGCGGGGCTGGTATGTTATTTAGCACAGAACACCCCCGGAGCCCTCTCAGGGCATCCTCTGGGTGCTGCTTGAGCTGGACCGTGCTCTCCATGAGCTCCCCGAGGGCCAGGGGGGCAGCACTGGGGACCTCTGAACTGGGTTTAGGGTTCCCCAGGTACATCCCTAAATGCAAATCCTTTAAAACATGGAAAATCTCATTTCAGGTAACGTTGCAGCCGCAGGAGACTTCTGCTTCTGCAGAGGGAGGAGAGACCTGTCATCCACTTGCCCGTGTTTATGGTTTGAGCCTCCATTTGCTCTTGTAAACTCTAAGTTACTAAATTTACAAGGAAGGTAGTAAGTCAGCCTCGGCCCTTCACAGTGGCGCAAGGCGTTATCTGCAGGCTGGGTCGTTCTTACAGAGGGTCTGTGCTCGGTTCTCAGAACAAATGAGTTTTGGCAGTAGCCATGGAGCCATCTGTCCTGCCAAGCTCAAAACCCAGGGGAAACGTGGCCCTGGAGATTCATGGGCACTGCCAGCCATCGCCCTGCCCGCAGCCTGGGCATCCCACCTTCCCTGCACAGACCTATGAGGTGTCCAAGTCTCTACAGGACACCAGAATCGCCTGGGCTTTCTAACTCTCTCGTCCCTATTCCTTTTGACACCGGCTTCCCGGTGAGATGCTGACACGAGCAGGACCATCTCTGATTGCATTTCTCGCTGCGGTGTTTTTTCCTGGCCTGGTTAGAAACCCGTGTCAAGGCTCATCTTCTCTGAAGCAGAGCAGCTTCTCCTCCGGGGCTTGAACACACCGTTAAAATCATCACCAATTACCGACTCAGCAACACCAGGCCTATTTCTGTGGCAGGGTCTGGCTGACCACATCTTCTCACCACCCCGATTAGATAGTTAGCTCAAAAGATTTTGCCTCCATCAGAAACCCTGAGCCCCGGGGTGCCACAGGTCACAGGCAATTACTGCTTTTGCACACCCAGCTCTGCTATCCCTTGCTGGAGGCCACATTGCCAGGCGGCCCAGGCAGGCATCCCTCACCCCACCTGCTTTTTCCCATGTACACCATGCACACAGCATTTCTGTGTAGGATGAACCTCAAATTCAGGCTCTTGGCACCTTGGAATGGTTCGAGCCATTGAGACACCGAAGGTAAGTCGCTGACACGTGTCAGTGGCCACCCAAGCACGAGTTTTACTCCATTGGCATCACCATCCTCATCACATTTCCTGCTTCGCTTCTAGTCGCTGCTCATCTAGTTGGAGAGTCACACCTTCTTACTGAGCTTTTGCAGGATATTTATAATGCTTGCTGGCTCCTTCCCTCTCCCTCCTCCCTGGCCCTGGCTCCATGGTCATTTCTCCCCGCTGTTCTCCACAATGAAGGAAGGACGATGTGCCGGGACTGCATGCTACTTGCACACGCCTTAAGCCACTTGGTTGCCACGTGGCTCATCCTCAGCCAGCCCATGAAAACCTCAACATCTCCAGCCCTGTCCTTTAACCCAGCCCCTCCAGGACCCGGCCACAGCACCACAGAGGTGGCTGGAGCAGTTTCCGTCCTCACATCCATCTTCCCCTACATGCATTATCTCACTGCAAGCCTGTGCTTAAATTCGATATACTGAGGACTGACTCAGCCGAGGTTTTGGAAGCTGCTCCCAGACACATCCCTCCTGCAGGACTTTCCTTATCCCTGGCCTTTGCTGCTGCTGCTGAAGTAGTGACAGAGTGTGTCCATCACACTTGTACCTGCCTGAAGGTCCAGCCTGGCAGAAGCAGCTCAACGCTTCAATCACAAATAACTTTAAATTCATAGCTTTTTTTCCCCTCGCATGCGTGTTATTGAGCAAAACCCCCACGGTTTTTCATTGCGTAAGTCTGTTGGCACAAAGCAATCAACACGCTTCAGCCTTTGCCCTGCCTGGCTGGACCCCATGGAGAAGATGAGTTTGGAGCACAGAAAAGCTCTTCTGGCCCTCAGTGGGATGGCCAGCACAGCACAGTGCACGCGTGCTGGAAATGCACAGCTATGAAGTCCCCGTGATGTCCTGAGCAGCTTTCGTCTCTCACACAGACGTGACTCACCCGCAAAGCACACCAAAATTGGCTCAATCTGTTCCCGGGGTTCCCTCCTCCAGCTGTCTCTCCATTTTTGGAACTTTTACAGGGATTGCAGGGGGACAATTCAACTCCTGGCCTTGCAAAGTGAGATGTGTTAGACATTTACACTAGGATATCATTTCTGACCAATATATTTTCTTATTCAGCCGTGCTTTAATTAAATGAACTTTCCTTCCATTTTGTCTTCTTTGGCTGATCAAGAACGACACTGGCCATCAAGATAAACGCAAGAGAAAAAGGTCATCGACAAAGAAACAATTTTATTTTTTCACCTTCTTTCCTGCTGGCAAGGATTCAAGCAACCACCCACAGGCTGGTTTCAATTTGGATTTAACCAAGTGCCAGTGAAGTGCCTCCTCCTCCTCCTCCTGAGGGACTGCCTGTGCTGCTCTAGCAGGCGTCTGTGCAGTGACAAGCACATCCCAAGGTGGGATACTGCTTCTGGGTGAGGCACGTGGCCCCAGGTGGGCAGCCTGGAGCCGCAGCAGCAAACCTTGACTCTTGCTATATTTTGCTCCATTATGCGATGCAATAGCGACATGTATTACCTGGGAGTAATTCTCTAAATACCCACAGAAGCATTGATTTTCAATATGCAGAAGTACATCTCCTCTCCATCTCTCTCTGAGGGAGAGCAAAGAGCAATGCCTCCTGCGAGAGCAAAGAGAGTGGCTAAATCCACTCCTACTGCAATTAGCTCTTCTCCTCCTGTTAGCCCTTTCTCAGCACGCACTGCTGTGCCCTGCTTGTCCTGCTCCCCTAATTTCTGCTCCGCCATCCTGTTTCTTTTCTTCAGGACTGCCTCCCAGCAGCGTCCTTAAGAAAAGCTCTCTAGGCAGGTGTGGCTCCTCGACAGCATTAGGTTACAATAAGCTTTTCGTGGCTAATAAATGGAGAGGGTTTTCTTTTCTTTGCCTCCCCCCTGCCTTCTGAAAGCCTTTTCCTGCAGCATCCTGTTGTTCCCTTCCTCCTGAGTTTACGTCTCAGTGACTCTAATAAATTACAATGGAAATATTGCTCCGTATTTCCAGGAACTAATCAAGCGTGATTGTGTGGCAGCAAAAAGCCACAGCAGCTGCTCGGAGGAGTAAATCCCAAGGGAGGACTGAGCCATGCTGCCCAGAGGTGGCCAGTGCCCACTCCTGGCCCTGCCTGGCCAGGAGAGCAGGATGGATGGAGGGGGAATGCTGGTTCCCCTGGCCTCCATCCTTCCTACACTAAAACCAGCGTTTTAAGCATTAGGTATTGAGAAAAAGGCTGCCTCTCATTTCACCCAGCTTTTACCCATTTATTTGTTGGAGCTGGTTGCAGTCCAGGCTTGGCGTATGTAGGAGAAGTCGTCCCATGGAGAGCCTCCCAGCAGAGTTTGCGACCAGGGACCTGCAAACATCAGCATCATGAAGAAATGGTTTGGCGAGTTATGTACATCGATGTCAATCACGTTTCCCTTTGGTGCTTCTTTCCCTGCAGGGAAGTACAATAAATCACGTGCATTTTCTGAGTGCACCCCCGTGCTGCCTGGCCTTGGAGGCAGAAGACGAAGCCCGAGCATCCCTTCTCTGCAGCTGGTGTGAGCCAGCAAATCCAGCCACGCCTGATCCGACCCAAGGTCCCGTACAGCTTGAAAAGAGGCTTTAAAATGTCCCGGGGAAGCAGCAGTGATTCAGAGCTTGCTGTGCCTAAGTCCAGGATCATGCATTATGTATTTCTCACCAGAGTTTGCATGAGATCAATGAGATCGCATCCGTCAACAGCCTGCTCTCTGACGAGCGCGGCGGAGAAGCCCGAGCGCAATGGCAATGGCCGGCAGCGGGAGTGTGGCTCGGGTCAGGGAGCAGCCCGACGGCAGAAGGAGCAGAGGGAGAGGAGGGTGATGAGGAGGAAGACCTACCCCAAAGCTCTGGGCCACCACCGCTGCCAATTCATCTCAGCCTGCACGTGGTGATGCTTCCCCGGGTTAAGGCGCAAAGCTGCCTCCCTGCAACTTATTCTCCACGCTTATTTATACGCTCTTCCCTATACGCTCTTATTTATACACACAAATAAAAGCTAGGCAGCGACCCACGGCTTTATGAAAAATCCCATCATGCCCATTTTAACTGATTTTGTGTGTGCTAAGTAATTTTCAGAAGATAGGGCTCAGGACTGCTTCACATCTCTCTTTTTGAGAAATACAGCGCTTTCCTGGACCACAGCAAATTGTCTTCCCTCCAGCTTCCCCTTTGCCACGGGGAATGAATTTCAGAGCTTTTTTTCAGCTCATTATTCTAAGCATTTCCCGTTAGGTGTCTGATTAGCTTTTCACAGGCTGTGTTGTGTTATAATATCTGCTTCTGACGTGGGCTGCGGAGAAGCCCAGAAGAGAAATCCATTGCATTTTAGATTGAGATAAGAGTTTAATCTGATCTGCACTTGGGAAAGAAAAATCTGCCAGGGAAAGTCCAGGTCCCTGAAGGCAGTGTACAAGACAGAAGCACTGCTGGCTCCCATACTCATCCCTGCAGAGGTGACCTGTTCTCAAAAGAAAGCAATGGGAGGTCTTACTTGATGGCCATTTCTCAAGCTATCTTTAAGCCTGTGATAAGCCCCCTGAGCAGGCTCTGTGACATGAAAGAAGAGAGAAATTGAAGCTTTCCCTGGCTTTATGGAGGGCTTGATGCTTAACAGAGAAACCTCTGGGCATTTGCAAACGCTGAGGGAGAAGCAGCAGAAGCGGGTTGTCCTCGAGGGGAAGATCAACCCATGGTCTGGAAGACCATGCATCAAAACAGGACAAGGGCCCCTGCCTGGCCCAGGGAAGGACTCTCCCCCGACGTGCCACACCAACACCTCACTCTCTGCTTGTCTTAAGCGCTATGCAGCAATGACAGCCTTGAAACCTCAAAGTCGGATTTAATTTTAAGGTGAGGTTAGCCAAGAGCAGCAAAAAGATCTATTCATGTTCATAGTCAAAAGTTTTTAAACGTATTCCTTTTTTTTTCTTCTTTTTTTCTTTTTCCTGCTGGCTGTAGTTATATAGAAAAACTAAACAAAAAAAAAATCCAAGCAAAGTTTCTGATTAATCATTTCTTATGTTTGAAGAAGAAACGCTTTGGTTTTGAGTTCTTCTGAAAACAGAGTCTTTCCATGCTGGGCAAACAGAGTTACCCAGCAACAAGGCAGGGAAAAAATAAAGAGAATAGGAGATGAGGAGGAAGAGGAGCAGGGCCTGTTTTCTCCCTGATGTCCTTGGTGGTCTCTGCCTGCAGATGCAAGGCTGGGTGGCCTGAACTGCTATATCTGCTGAGCCATCAGCCACTGCCTGGCTGGCCCCTGTCCTCCTCCTCAAGACTTCGGTTGAAGGCTGGTGTGCAATGAGCCTACTCCTTGGCAATGCATGGGGACAGTCCCCAGCCATCCATGGATGCTCCTTGCTCCATGGAAGGGCACCTGCTCTGAGAAACCCAGCACTGGACATTGCTCAGACCCCCCCAGAGCATCGTTTGCTTGTTCCAGCCAGCTTAGCAAGAGGCTTTACCTCCAGCTACACCCTGATTCTTTAAAGAGTCATTGAAATCTGGCTTTGAAATGCCACATGATGGAATAGCTTGCCTGGAGCTGTGGTGGAGCATCTGAGGGTCAATTATGCTCCCTGTATAAAAACATTAGGGCATTCTGTCCTTAATCTTTTTTATGGCTTTGCCTGCTAGATTTAAGAGACCTGTGTATAAACAAGCCCTTAAATAAATAGACCTGGAAGCGTAATCTCCTCACATAGATTCTTACAAAATTGTGTTCAAACCATCTCAATCTTCAGACAAACTAAATGGATTGAGACCATTAGGTTTCTCCCTGTAAAGTGGCTTTTAGAGATGACCCTTCTCTGAGCTCTTCCGGTTTTCCTACCTGTGCTTTTAGGTGTGTAGACAAGTCAGTAAGTGCCATTACCAACTCATATCTCTGCTTAGCTTTTTCCTTTTTATTCGTCCAAGGATCTCATCAGTCCATTTGTGCACAGCATTACACTCCTCATGAGCACTCATAATTCCTCTGCGTCCTGACAGTGTCTTCATCCACAACTGCACAACACTTTGGAAGAATTACACTGTATTTTCTACCTGGCTGATCATCACAGTCCTCGATCATTAATAAAAGCCTGCATGATCAATGCCCCATGGAATCACGAGTGTGATATTTTTAGAGGGATAACTCTCTAAGAGAGGTTTTGGATCTAACCTACGCTACCCCAGGTACCAGCTAGGAGCTGTGAGCTGCTTATTTCTGACCAGGACAAAATGCTGCTTCCCCCCTTTGAGTGTTTTCCGCATTAGAGAAGTTGTAGCTGAGCCACAGTTGGAAGAGAGGTCGGGCACATGATTTATGATATAAGTATAGTTCATTGTAACTCCAGCTGGCAACTTCATAAGCCAGACATAACTCATCTTTCCATCTTGTGGCTGCTGGGACTGCTATTTAAAGAGGAAGAGATTGTACCAGGAGAAAACAAATGGAGGTGTATAAGGAAAAACCCATGTAAGGCACTCTGCCAGTTCAGGATGGGCAGTAGAAAGGCAGCACAGAGACATGGGGATGGTGGGAAGCGTTGCATTTCCTTTGGGTGTGTTCCTGGGGAAGCTTTACCCCGAATTTCTTCATGTTGCATTCATTGGTCCTCTCAATAACCCCCCTATTTGGTAGTTGCAGGCAGCAGTATCATCCCTCAAGGCTCCTTTTCTGAGCAGACCCAGTGTTCTTGGTCTTCTCTTGTCTGTCCTGTGCTCTGTCCACCTCAACGTCTTGGTGGTGTCGACTGGATTGACTCCAGTATATCCACAGCCTTCTTGTGCTGCTTGTTTTTCATGTGTGCCCAGGGCAGAAAGGGTTGTTTTCCTCCTTTCTGAGCCTTCCAGCCATGTGTCCAGGCCTGGTTGAGAGATGAAAGGCTTTCCCGTGAGCCTGCCTGCGACTGCTTCTCCTTAGATACCGTTGTGCCTCCTTGTGTTTGAGCCAATATCAATATTCAGCCAAACTAAGGAAAGGAAAATCATTACAGTGCACCATTTCCTCCTCTCTTTTACTTAGTGAAGAAAAAATCATGGTGGCAACAGATCTGGAAGCAGTGTATCATGTACTTTTAGGCAGAGACATCAGCTAAGTCCTTCCCGGGATGAGAACAGCCCTGACCATCCCAGCGCAGATGGCCAAACAAAGGTCCTCCTCGCTCTGCAGGGGCAGGGTTTGTAGAGTCCCCTTGGTAGGACGCTGGCAGGGACAGGATAGCAGCAGTACAGAAACACAGGCTGCTTGGTCACTAACCTGTCTGGACCATGCTCCCTGGCTGGCTGCCTGGCCTCTATGGATGGCTGTGCAAGGATGCCAGGGAGCACCCTGGATCAGATGCTCTGGAAACAGTCTTGATGCAAAGCACATAGCTTCGTCACAAATGGTCTTTGAGCAGGAACTGAAGCCACCAGAGCTCCTCTCCCCAGCTGCCCCATCCCAGGCTGTCCCCTACATTTATTCTCTTGCTGGTCCCCCCTAACTGTTTCTTTCTCCTTCTCCCTCCCAAAGGGCAGGTAACACCCCTCCCTCATGTTTCCCTGATTCTTTCGCTCCCCCTCAGCCACCTTCTTGGGACCCGTCCCTCTCAGAGCACTCTTGGTCAGATGATCAGGTACTCACCAGTGCTGCCTGACACAGCCTCTCATCTCCGAACACTTTCAGCATCTGTGCATCTCCTCCTCTTCCCAGCTTGCCTAATGGCCTGAAAGGAAAGGGAAATTATCTTTTCAGTCCCATGGAGCAGATGAGGCATTTGTATGTAGACCTATATGCAACTCAAAAGTCATCGTTAGCCTAATTCATTAAGCCATTAATGATGTTAAAGCATGCAAAGTACATTAAAAACCTTTTCTTAAGCGGTAAATTCATCCTGTGGCTTTTAGGGTCAGTGCAAATTGATATGCATGGCATTAGTGCCGCCACAGAATTTAAGAGCTCTTGCAGAGCATTGGCCAGTGCTGCCCTCTCCTCCCTGTAGGAACCTGCAAAACTACCAGAATTGCTCTGAACTTCTACAGCAACCTGCCCTCCAAGGCATGCCTAGCCAAGGAGATTTATTTTTCCCTTTCTGTAGGTGACAGCAGTTAGATGTAATTTATGGTGCCAGGCCAGCACACAGAAATGCAGGAAGCATCACCTGCAGCATGAATCCAGCTGAAGGTGTCCCAAGGGTCACAGAGTCCTCACACGTGCCCTGGAGAGATGCTCAGGTGGGCGTAAGGACTCAGGGCAGAGGTTGGGATGCCCATGGTGAGAGGAGCACCACACAGAACAGGCATAGGTGAGAGGTGGCTGCAGGATGCCCACGTTCCCTGGGAAGTGGTAGGCTTGGACTGGAGCCCAGCAGGTAGGAAGATGTTTTCGGGGGGGCTACAGCTTGGGAGTACTGCATGGGCTGTGCACCTCTCCGTCAGTACTTAGTGGTGTTTCTTCTGGACAAAGCCATTTGTCTTCTCCCGAGAGACTTCTGTTGTTTCACTGTAATTAAGATGGCAGTTACCTTTGGGTCTGTGAGTTTTTCTGGAGAAAGCAGATTGCCATCTTTTAAGAACCTGAAGGGCTACCTTGGGCTTTCAAATTCCTGCCCAGGTGAGAAGAGGTGCTGAGCAAAACCCCACCTCCGTCAGCCAAGAAAATCCAACCACATCCTGTAGCTTTACTGTTGGCATAGCACAGGGTGTGAGGGCATGGAGGGAGGAGGCAGCAGGTCTTTATGTAGGTGAACTTTAGGGGTCCCTCTGAAGTCCTAAATAACTTGGTGCTCTCCAATGCTTACTCTTTTTGCTGATGTTTGAGGTCACACAGATCTGGCCACCTCAGTAAATAAATATGTGTGTATCAGGGGAGCCATCTGGCAAAAAACCTAAGAATTAACTTTTATGGGAATAATAAGTATATCACGCCGAGCTTCCTTTGGTGTCCTCTGTCACAGGGACCTGTAACCGGCTCTCTGGTGAGATGCTGAGATATCGAGGAACCTCATCCCATTTTCTCACCTCCAGGATTTGAAAGGAACATCACATGACAACTTTTATTCTGCTTGAAAACTTCAACTTAGGAAGTCTTCAGCACGCAGAGATGCAGCACAGGGCTGGCAGGGCTGCCACTGCTGCCAAAAGATTCAGTGTTCACTGTTGCTGCCTTTGCCTTGTCCCAGGGCACTCTTTTAGAGCAAGCAATTGGAGGCAAGAGAAGAGTTTAGCCTCTGCCGCTCGTTCCACTCTCAGGTGATGCTGAGATCCTTCCTGCAGTGGTGCTCAGCACCCCTGGGAGTCGTGACCCCCTACTTCAGGCAGGGCATCACCCCCTCCTGGGAGGCTCAAGCTTTGTGCATGGTGCTGGCCAGCCAGTATCCAAACCAGCTCCAAACCTGGTCCCCGGCTCACAAAGCAAGTGCCATCCCGGCGAGGCCTCTGCAGCTTCTCCCAGCACGAGATAAAAGTGGTTTATTGCACAGCGCTAACAATGCCATTTGCTAACACATTACCCAGGGGTGGCACAATCTGTACTGGTTAAAGGGGAATGTTAAAACTGTCACTTCGGCAGGAGACGTTAGAATGTGCTAAATGGGTCACGCCGTTAAAACAAATATTCCCAACCTAAATTTATAAAGTACTGTAAAGGGACAGATAGCTGAATGCTGCAGCATCCGGAGCCTCTCTCTAGCCGGCAGCCGCGGCATCGCTCAGGTGCCACTGCGTGGCCAAGGCTCCTTTTGTGTAAACCTAGAAATTCCTGTGCAAGACAACATGGAGTCCTCAACGTAGGGAGGACATGGACCTATTGGAACGGGTCCAGCGGAGGGCCACAAAGATGATCAGAGGGATGGAGCACCTCTCCTATGAAGACAGGCTGAGAGA